>WION01000087.1:0-178722 GCA_015039365.1 Amanita rubescens | reverse complement strand
TACTCAGGGCAGAGCATTCACAAAAACCTTACCTGCCATACCATAACGCCTGCACCTTTAGAGCGATCATCAAGTTAACATCTTGCAGTAAATTAGCTCCTGTACTTACTCCATTTAGACTTCTTTGCCTGTGCCAAGCACGAAGCGAGTAGACTAGGGTCCATATAGCCAGTTGCAGCGTCACCCGGCGTACCAGGCTTTCCTATTACAATTTTGTGCAAGGGCACGCCGCTGGCATGGATCTGGAAAACAGCTGTATCAGGCCATGTGCTTGATGAAGTCGTCAAAAGGCCATGTGGAGTGGTATACTCGTTCTGTCCCTCTGAAGCGCATAGGAATACATCAAATTGGACTCGAACAATAATTTTCTGACTTACGATTGTAGAATTGAATATTGTACCAGTCGATCAGATTTCCAACTTCGGAGTTTACTTTGAGGTACCCTCCGCCACCCCATCTCTTCGGTGAAAACCTTTGACAAGATCAGTCATCTGACTTTGGCAGGCGAGTAACCAATACCATGGTGCAACCGCTTCTCCCGTGAGTATTGTTACACGCAGGACACCAGAAATGCTTACGTGCATGCGTAACAAAATATTGTCCCACAGGAAGTTTCTTCCGTAACTCCTTAGTGAAAGTGATCAACCAATTCTATAGAGTAAATCACGACCCATCCAATTGGTGTCAAGAAGTGGAAACCTACCTCGGCGCTACCGTCTCCCGCATTAATAGCATCAAAATCTTCATAGTCGATATCGATCCCATCAAGCTGGTGTTTCTTTACCCATTCTGCCATGGTATTTGCGGTTGAAACTGGATCCGCTTTGGATGTTGTTGGTACATCCGTAGATCCAAAGGCGGAAACCATCAATTTGATTCCTGCGGCTTTATACTTGGCCTTGATCGTTGAACGATCAGCATCGGTGAGGGTTTCCCACGCTTTCGCCTCGACGGCCATCAGATTCCAATGCGGACTAAATCAAGCGTGTTGCCTACATTGTCCCAGGCGCCCGCTAGCAGCAGGAAGCTCAGGTTGCTGCAAAGTGAATAATTAAGAGGATGAACGTCATCGATACTAAAGACCGTACAGGACGTTGAATCCCTTGAAATAGCTGATGTTACCATCAAGTCACGAAATGGGCAAAGGATTTACCTTCAGGGACGAAGGGTTTGGAGGTTGAGTCCCAACCCATGTATCAGAATACGCCACGAAATGCGGAGGCTTGGGAGCTGTGCTCTTGGAGGGATCGCTAAGTGTCATTGCGTAGCGTGCCGGTTATCTCTATCTCGAGGTACGCCATTATATAGTCGAACGCTTATAATTTAGCTCATAAACATGTGGGCGCATCTAAATGACAGCTGTCATTTGGCGGATGCACAGGAACACGGCCCTAGAAGCATTCCGTGCCCCTACCACTTTCGATTCAATTCATTCGCAAAAAGAAAAGGACAGCCTATTCTTTCTTGGGATACCCTTTGATAAACCCTGTCCCATCACTCCGTTAACGGCGATTCCTTTCTCGGCCGTAAAGTAGCTGCAGCTCACCTGGTACGATATCGACTGCTCAGCGCTCAGCGCTCAGCTTGCGTTATCGGAAATAGTCAACTTACTGACAACGCTCTAGTATGATGGCATCGCGCTTCTAGTCTGCGTATGACACAGCACGTGTTATGTGTTTCAATGCATATCCATAAACTTTATCATCCGAAGCGTTATTAAGAGAATTTGGACCTCACAGCTACGATCCAGGGACATGGCACCTGCGGTGTTGTGGCCTGACCGCCGTCTTCATCATTCCGGGAGATGCTGTTCAGCTTCAGGATCAAGCGAGTGTCGTCGAGCCCATATCGCCATTACTCGGGTCACCTTCAAGCGCAGCACGCTTTTCTATGATAACCAACCTTGAATTATTCTTGCTAATCTTCAGGACAGCCGCTCCACGCCGTCAAACGCAGTGGAGCAAGAATCGTGGGGAACTTTGACACCGGCAGCCGTGGGGCACCAGTACACAGTTTGTCACTCTCTATACTCACCATCGCAGAATTGAACATCATGCCAATCAACCAGACGTCCGATTCGATCGACACCCTCCTTTCCCGCGTGTTCTCTGTGGATCGGGGATGTCTGCTACTGAATGAGTGCCTGCTACTATGATATTGGCTAGCACCACCTTCTTCTTTTGGTATTTGCTCTAGAGTGAACGAATGATTCAATCATTTCGCCAAGGCAAAGAGTCAGGATTCTATTGGATGTGGACCTCTTCCTCGTGTGCGCACTTCCCACAAATCCAGTGGTAACTCCTGATTTCTTCCCCTTCCGGGTTCTTCGCGGATCCAGGGACAAGATACCCATAATCGGTGTGTAACTTGTCCACACACTCAGGGTGCCATCAAAATTGGGAAAGGCGAGCAACACTTAGAGGGAGCTATAAATCGCTATAAAACGGGTTACTGGTGTTACTCAACAATTAGTAATGACTCTCAACTCAGACGGCAGCCGCCGAGATCACCAAAGCCGAGGACTTGAAGGAATACGTTAATTGATATCCCCCGCTGATGGGGTAACGAATCCAGGGACGCCACTTGTCAACGAGCCTCAACATCTGGCAGAACAAAAGCGGGACGGAACACCGTTTGTTATCAGTACAACAATGCCTATCATCCACCATACAAAATACGTAAAACAAACAAGAAAAATAATATATCAAGTACACACACACGAGCCCATGCAGTAGTGCCAGAATGCAATAAAATACGAACAGCGCTAGTCATCGATCATCGCCCACCCCCAACCAGCGACGTCCGCAGATACGGCCCGTTAGCCGTCATAGGCCCAAACGTGGTAGAGGACAATGGCGTTGGCAGCGTTCCCGTCTGCAGCACGCCCATTCCCAAGCTCACAGCTTGGCTGGACTGCACGCCGTTAAGTCCTGGTGTTTGACTTCGTTCCCTTAACGAAGCTCGGTCATCCTTTTCTGCAATGGTTGCGCCTCCCCGTGACGGATCTGCGTATCCATTGGCGAGATTGAACGTCTGCCCAAGCCCGTAAAGTTTCCCAGAATACTCCGAGTCGTCTATTTGGTTGCTGAAGTAAAGTTCGCGCATTTTGAAGAACACTGAGGCAGTGAGGAGCGAATCTGAACCAGCTTGGTGTGGTGGGCCCGTGCGAGCGACCTGGCAATTCGGTGGGACCATAATAGAAGGAAGGCGAATAGAACGCACCCCAAGATCATCTGCCACGTCCTGTAGTCCGCCCTTTAGAACTTTGGTAGCTCGTAACATGAATTTTATGTCATAGACAGTTGGGAACCACGCCCGCAGCAACGTGAAAAAATTGTCTTCGCTTGTTGATAACGATTCTGCTGTCAAAAGCTTGACAAAGTATCCAAAGTCGTAACCACTATGAAGCCATCAGTCATTCTGTCTGGTCAAATCCAGCACCATCAGGGTACCGATTGGCGGGACCTGATACCTGATTTCAAGATAACTCACCTGTGAAAAGATATCCATTTCGTATCCGGCGTTAGGACCAGCCCCGACGTAATCATCAACTCTGCAAAATCGTTAGGCTGAATGCCGTACTTCTCATGCCGTTCAAAATCAATGCCGGATTTTTGCAGTAGTTCAATGGATTCAGGCGCATACATGTCGTCGCTGAGCGAACTCTCGTCAGCGTCCATCAAAGTGCTCCAACCATAGTATACGCTTATCCATGAGAGACAAACGGATAGACTCACCTGGGGCTAAATCTGAAATTAAACTGCCACGTACAACATGGCTCCGGTAACTCCCCATTCTCATCCGCAAGCGTGATCCCGACTTGAATGATTTTCAACAAGTCAACGTTACACCGCATTGTTTGATAATGGTAATCCGCGGACGTCTTGAACGTTCCAATTGGGCGAGCGACGACTCCGGGGAATTCTGTATCCTGGGCTGGCGTAAGTTTGAAGAATCATTTTGGTGGCAGGAACAATACGACCATTGCGATGTATGGAAAGTCCTCAACAACTTCCCGAATTATGCGCATCTCCCTTTCCAGGTTTTGCGCCCATACTTCTCGTATCCGCGACATTCCTGTGCGGCTCGCTGGCGTTGCGTCGAGTTACGCGAAGAGATAGGTGACAAGATGCAAAGAGCACAAGGTTGGATCGCATCTGATTACATAAGCAGCCGTTTTCGCATGACGTGTCCCTCCTCGCAATTCCCAATAAATACAATATACAAATCGTTGCCCTTCAAATTTAGAACCACGCCATATAGCTTGTTTCCTCCAAGTCTGCAGTTAGCGCCCCATGATCGAAGTTAAAGCTCTCATTCTGCCCAACCCTCGGTAAGGAGGGGATAAACGGCGTAGGCTGCGCAGAGGCAAATGTGTACCGTTCCTCTGTCCCCAATCCAACGCTTGAAAACTGATAAATATCAGGCAACCATGCATCCGATGCGGGATGTGTATTCGAGTCCTGTCCGCCTCTCAACGATGGTATCGGTGGCGATGTGTACTTGATCTGTTCAGCAAACTGTACAAGCGCAGGATGCACATTTTGGAAGGATGGAAGCAGCTCGAATTGTCGCTCTGCAAGACATGGTCAACATGATATTCATTCGCAAGGGCAGAAACTGACCAGTATTGGTACTGCTACTTTGATGATGTCGGTAACTACGTCGGCATTTGTCCACAAGCTTCTCAATAATGGGCTAATTCGAGGTTAGATCAACGTAAGTCCCTGATCCCGCGAACCGTAGCTCACCAAGGCCTTGGCACTAAATGGAAGCATCTTTCCCGCTTTCATGAAAAGGCGGAGTATGGCTTCCAAGTCCTGCAACGCGTAGGAGGCCAGCGGGGTCGATGGCGCCCGTGATATGAAAAGCCCAAGAGTTACCTAAGAACGACTCAATTATCTTACTCCACGCAGGAGCCGTTCATAATGACTCACAGCCGCAGAAAACGCATTGAACCAGAAGTGCAGAAACCGAGTGCTCAGATCGGGTTCCTGGTCGAAGAGGGCTTGCACAGCTTTGATCAGCGAGGATGCGCCAAGATACGTCGCGAGAACAGAAGGAGAATGTTGATGATGCAGATCAAACTGACTCTGGACCGTTCATGGCCTGAGTGAAATAACGACGATGCAGTTGCAATAACGCTCCAAAACGTTCAGCGTCCTTATCAATCAGCACGAGGAACATATCCTTACCTAGATCGCGACCCATGCTAGACAGAGCCCTTTGCATGTTCAAAAATCGTGGGGTAGCCGTCGAACCCTCGCTAGGCTCCGAGTAACTTGGGCGTATCAAAGTCCCGAACTTTGCTGTCCAGGGACAGGATATGAGGATAGTCGGGAGGAGTCACAGCAACCATAGTTTGCAAGATGGGCGTTAGGCAGTTGATGAAAAACGAATTCTTCCATTGATGATCTCCATTAAATGTTAACGCGGGTACAATGTCCAAGGTGAAGGGAACGTACAGATAATTTCTTCCCTCGGTACATATAACCCTGGACCGTCATAAGTAGGCGGCTTTGTATCGACGTGAGCGAGGCATATCGATGGCGGTCTGCCAAGCGAGAGACTCTGGATGGCGATTAGCACGGTGATTGTATATCAGGAACCCTTTACCATTCGACAATCCAAATTCAGTAATTCCCAGAAGATCGTGCTTCGCTTCTCAAACTCTTCAGGAATACGTTTCACCCGAGACCCATCACGATCTGATTTGTGTCTTTTTTTGAATACATGGCACATGGCCTGAAATATTCGTTACGCACGAAGTCCAAGCTGTCAAATATACGCTGAGATAACAAGAAAAGAGCGGAAGAGTCAATATACGAACCCCTTGTGCCAACTTAGCGACGAAGCCCATAAGATTCCAAGCATAACCCACGGCTTTCTTATTGTCTGAAAATATCAAGTGGTACCAGATCATGAAGAACTGAATCTTTCGCATTAGATCATACTTGACACAAATAGGCATGCCTACCAATGTATGTAACACGTCAAAATCAGGTTCCTCCATCAACGGTATTTCACAAACCGCCGCACGGGCAAGATGATGATAAGCTTCTCCGTACAGGTTCCCCAGTGGTTTATTGAGATCTACGAGAGAGCCAATCGAGAGAACCATCAACAAGAGTGCGAGGCGTCGAGGACTTAGATCTTCCACGGGGGTCATATAGCAGTAATGAAGAAGATTGGGCAAAAAGGTTTCCGAAGCATCCACATTGTACCTTGTACACAGCAAATTGAGTGAAAGAAAGAGAGTTGGCAACAAGGTAAACTCCGTCGGGCGATTAATAAACTCACTGCCAAAGAGCATTACGCCTGGCTTCTTCGCAGGTCGCTTGTGCCTCAGCCCGAGGAGGCAATGCATCTCGTATACGCTTCCGAATGCTGAGATCCATCGACCAGGGGAATGGGAATGAAGTGCTCAATTGAAGAATATCAGGAGGGACGTCTGGTGGTACAGATAGCGATCGTGACGATTGTTTCGAATCAGCGTTCCGGGGAAGAACGCTAGGAACGCTGTGCCAGGGGAAAAAGAATACGAACGACGTCAGAAAGTCCTAAGTTCAGGGACGTCATGGATACTAACTTTCTGATAGGTTCTTCTCTCGGGATGTTATTATTGGCCGGGACCATCTGCTGGGCGCTCTGAGAGGTATACAAATCCTGTGACGTTTTGATGGTCCGCAGCTCAGGCGCCAACAAAGGATGTTGCTGATTAGAACATGACGCTTCCAATGCATCTTCCAACTGCCGCACCCGGTCACTCAGTTGAAAAATCTTGTCGTGCAATTGCTCTGTGTTGGCGAGAATGAAACTACATCGGTAGATCAGCAAGAGTAATGCGATACAATTAGATTCGGGAGAACGGTAGGACGTTAACTCACCGACTACCACGCCCAGATGTTAGAGCACCTAGAATGAGAGAATTGGGATGCGTGGAAATCATATCATGATAACGATGGGAATATTCGTACCTTCTGGACAGAGGCTACTACATCCTCTCTTGACGCACGACTAGAAAAGAAGGCCGTTGAGCATATATAGGCGCCCGCAAAGAATTGCATTCGAAAAAGGCCCCTAACCTGGCATGGAAAGACACGATCACACTGTGGATCAAGACGAGGAATCAGCGAGAGCAGAACATCCGACTCCAGATAAAGGATCCTCACCTTGAGCTTCAACCTGCAAGAAAGGACATCGCGATAATTTCGATAAAATACGGGATAAATCGCAAGATGCAGCGGGGAGACGACCGAGGGCAGGGCGGAACATGGTTACTTCGGTACGATATAAGCCTGAGTAATACTCACCTTCGACACTCCTTGCACGAAAGCTTGCGGTGCTTTTCTTCTGGTCGACCTCTCTGAGGGGCAAGCTGTGGAGGCTGCTCCTGGCGAACATTTTTCTCGCTGTCTTGGGGACTAACCGACGGGCCTCCGCTACGTTGCTGTTGTTCCTCGGCGGATCCGATGTACACGGAATTTGAAAATGACTGCCCCGTATGACGCGGCCTCTTAAGCGGTCGAGCAGTGTCGCTATCCATGGGCTCGTGTGCGCTACTGCTAAGCATTTTTTCACCTGAAAATGTCAAAAACTCGGGGCTGGATGAGGAGAGCGAAGAAGTAGCTTAAGGTAAGGTAAGCCGGCGGACCCGGTGAATCCGGAGATATAAAACGGAAACGGCAATGCCAGGCTCAGGGAAGGCGCTTCCTGAAATTCTAACTGATTTGATCCACCGCTACTTCAGTGGATCACTTTCATTCGGCGGCTTTGACTCATCGCGACGTCTTCCTTACCCCGGATCTCTAATCAACACACCCGCCACATCAGCTGAGTTCAGTATTAATAGTGTCAATATTCCTAGACTCTCTAACATACTTGAAACAAATTCAATGCAAAATGGTACCGTGTTATCTGATACATATCGACCCTATATCCCGAACATACCGGGTAATTAAAAGTAGCATCACTCCGATCAAACAAGCCAAATCTAAAAAAACGACATCAGTCCTTGGTCGTTGCTGATACTGATAGCACCAATCTCGATGTTAAGTGGATTGACCAGCGACCTTGAAGTAGGTGACAATGGTGAGGGAACAATTGGCACGTCACCAGGGAGCACTGTTCCCGTGGTCGAACCCGGGGTTGGGTACAAACTCGCATGTGCCAAAACGGGTGATGTCAAGCCAGGAAGCACCGGAGAAGCAGATGGCACCTTGGGCGGCGGACTCCACGAATGAGAAGGCGGACATGACTTTGCCGTTGCCGCCGAGCATTGACAGGGCTTACGCATGGGGAACATCACTCTCGCCCTTTCGTGCACCTCTACGATGCACTGTACCAGACTCGGATGAGCGTACGCGAACGAATCAGTTCGATGCTGCTGCTGTTGGTAACTCTGGTGATAATAACTGTCCTCGAACTCTGATTCGTCCATTGTATGCTTCAGCACGACGGTGGGTATGTCCTGTCCCTGAGACCATCGGTTATAGATATGGTTGGTCTTGTCAATCATAACGTCCAATATGGGCTAAGATCCGGTCATCAGCTTAGAGAACGATGTGCAGACAGAATCGCCGTCCGCACCTTAACCTCAGACGCACGAAGGCAACTATCTGCCGCTTTGGTAAAAAGAATCCTCGCACGCTGTAATTCTTGCAGTGCCGCCGGTGACAAACACGTAAAAGGTGCCCGAGATACTAGTAGACACAGCGCAACCTATTTAGGCAATTAAACTCCGTTGGTGCATAATGCACGAGTACTCACAGCCGACGAGAATGCGTTGGACCAATACCCTAATAGCCTCGCCGTGAGCTGCGGTTCACGCTGGAACAAGTCTTGAATCGTCGCGACCATACGTGAAGCACTAAGGAAAACGGCAACAACCGACGGTGCATACTTGTGCCGTCGATTAAACGCTTCTTCAGGACCGCTCAGTGCGCGAATGAAGAATGTTCTGTGAAGTTGCAGCAAGACTATCGAGCATTTCAATACCGCTCGCTTGGAATTGTACACGTGCACTCACCTGCCTCTAATGCAGCAGATAACGATCCCTTTTGTAGGAACAACGCCCTCGACTGACCTTTCCGTAATGGCATAGGCATGGAAAAGTCCCGTATCCGTTTATCCAATTCTAAAACCACGGCATAATCCAGCGAGGGGTTCGATATTGCTTCAAGCACAGGCGCCAGGCACTGGACGTAACAGGAGTGCTTCCACTCTTGGTCTAGTGTGGCGAGTCAGCCAACGTCAACGTCACGGCACGGCGTGAGACGTACAATAATGAAGGCTCTCGGTTGGATCACATCCTTCGCTCGGGGTGTAAGAAGGCCGAGGGCAATCAGTATAGTTGATGCTTAACGAAGGCGGCCTTCCCAAAGATAGCGACTAGGATCATCAGCAAGGCCCCCCACGGATCCAAACGTCAACACCACTCACTAGTCGCCCATCCAGGTAAAGCAATTCCCAAAATAACGACCTCCTTTTCTCAACCTCTTCTGGGATCACCTTTGCCTTATTCCCGTTGCGATCTGTTCGTACAGTCAGCACCGCAGCGTGCGAGACGAACGGCTTTGCGGAGTTACTCACGTAGTCCGATCTATGTTAAGAAACAAAGGAACGGTTGTTAGCAAAGCCATCAAGGGGAACCAGAACAAAGGAAGGGGAGAAGAAATCATATGTCGCATAGATAAGAATAACTCACACTCTGCGCCAGCTTCGCTGTAAGTCCCATCAGTCCCCAAGCGTACCCAGCTGCCTTTTTCTTATCAGAAAACACGAGAAGATACCATATCTCATAGAAGAGTGCTAATATGGTCTCCACCGTGGTCTCTTCCATCACTGGAATTTCACACAGCGAGGCACGAGCAAACTGGTGATACCTCTCTGCATCAGGTGTGTCGGCGGGACGATTCGTGTCCACCTGACAGCCGACGGCTATTATCATAAACATCACAGCCAGCCGGCGAGGACACAAGTCTTGTATTGGGCTCTCATAGCAGTGATGTAGGAGAGTAGGGAAGAAGGTTATGCTAGGGTGAGGGTTATATCTATAAAAGGGTTAGTGGGGCGGCTCTAGTAGTCGCGTCAACGGAAAAAACGCACTGCCAGAGAGCATTTTGGCTCGCCTGATCCCACAGGTATTGAGCTTCTGCCCGAGATGGAAGCATGCCTCGTAAGTATTGCCGCAGAGGCAAATTTTGTTCGGGCGACACCTTGTCTGACATCGGGAAACTATGACTTAGCCTCAGAACCTCACTAGCAAGGTGATCCGAGTTCTCAAGCTTGGGGTTAACATCCTGCACAGCTGCCGCGAAAGTTTCCTCGCTTGAGCCACGGACGGATTGTGGAGAATTTTTCTGAGTTGACGAGGACCCGCTCGCTTGTTGACTATTGTCGTAGCTTGGCTGCGAAGTGTTATACAAGCCCATAGTGCTCTTGACACCCAACAACTGCGGAGCCATGAGAGGATGTGATTCTTCTGAAACTTGCGATTGCACAGACTCCAGCGCTTCTTCTAGACAACGTATCCGCTCGCTCATATCACGTATTTTTGCATGCAGTTGCTCCGTATTGGCGAGTATAAAACGTGTTCCCTTTCCCGATACCAGAACGCCTTTGCACAGGTTAGCAATATACATGCAAAAAACCCGAGGACACGAACCATCTGGACATATTTCTGAGCACCCCCGCTTCTGCAGCGTACGTTAGTAAGACTGAACAGCCCCAACCTTCGCGGCTTTTGCGCCACCAAAATACCGCGAGGTTAGTCGAAAGGAAGGAACGTACCTTGCATGAGGCGCAAGGAAAGCTTCTATCGCACTAAACCCGCACATAGTGAAGCCAGACTCGGGAAAGCGCATGACAAGAAAGGCGAACCTTCAACTTGAGTCTAAAACGGTCGTCAATTGAGTAGGCTAGGACATTCGGGGAAAAGGCACACCTTCTACATTCGCAACAAGACAATGGAGCCTGGGATGGCGCTTAGCGGTGGAGATAAGGAGAATAAAGTGAAATTTACCTTCTTTCCTCCAGGCTTCTTCGTTATGATACCGTCTGTGATGAAGATGTGGTCGACTGGGGCGGGAGGGGTGTTGAAGGTGTTATGGTTATGGTTATCATTGCTATCCCTGGATTTAGTGGATGATTTGCGAGCACGTTTTGTGGGGCGAGGGTCATGTTGGGCGTCATCGTAAGAGGACTCCGCCACAGGAGGTGTCATTGAAGCGCTGGTGCGTTCAATTCGGAGGGAGGCTGAAGGTGGTAGGTGAATAGCCAGTGGGAGCAAACACGATTAAGAATACAAGGCACATATACATACCTCGCGACTGACCCGTTAGCGAATGGGAAAGGCTACTTAATTAGCATCATTCAGAGTGTGACCGAGAAGTTCCGTGGCTCTGGCTCACCCGTCCCAGTCAGACTCTGACATAACAGCTTGTCCTTATAAGTTTCACATTTTGTTCCCATCACCTCAACTTGACACTGATGGTACCACTCTGCCAGTCTTCTTGCACTCTGTCCTGCCTATCACCGGTCATCACTCCATTCGCATCTGTACGCACAGCACCAACGTGTTTCCATGTTCACCGGAGTTTTGAATGACTTGATGAGAAGCAAACCAACTCGGTCCGATCCGCCACGTGGTCATCCATCTCCTTCCTCTTTGGGATATTACCCTTCCATCTTTGGCCTTCCTGGATGCTGCAGCTGTCGGGATAAAGCTATGACTCATTGAGCTCTGAGAATCCGTCCCACGCGACGACATTGTGAGAGCATAACTTCGCCATAGCAGCCGGAGGTACCAACTGACAGTCTACTGACACTGACAGATAAAAATATGGCCGCGGGATTGTAATGCCTGTGTATACTCCACACACCTTCCCATCTAAAGGAAACATCCCCGATGCACTAAACGATTGTCGCAAGCGACCTGACCGGGGACAGACAACAGGTGACACCCGTATCATTGACCCCTCTTCGGTACCACTAACCCCCCCGCATTAAATCCCATTTTTTTGCGCTCTCGGCGCCCCAGCCGACGACATGAACGTAATGCTCCTGTTCGGACAGCAACAGAAGCAATCAATGAATGCGTTCTCCGAAATCCTAGGCAAAAGAGCGGCTCAATTCCCGAAACGCCCGGAGACTGCACCCCCGCCTAGGAGGCTTGGGAGCCGCCCGCGCTCAATGGTTTTCGGTCCCTCTGAACACTGCAAGGGTCGTACACTGTCGCATATGGCCCTGGAGACACCAAAGGCTCCAACACAATCT
Source organism: Amanita rubescens (assembly GCA_015039365.1). Classification (NCBI taxonomy): domain Eukaryota; kingdom Fungi; phylum Basidiomycota; class Agaricomycetes; order Agaricales; family Amanitaceae; genus Amanita; species Amanita rubescens. The sequence goes on along the minus strand of WION01000087.1, from coordinate 166,446 downwards.
GGACTAACCACTTTTGTACTCAGCAACGTCAGCGTTACGATCATAAATGGAATCTTCCGGTTCTCACGGACATATACACTTTTACCCTTCACAGTGACGTTGTTGGCAACCGCTGACGTCCACTCATCAAAGTTCCTACTTTGACCATGTCTTGCATCTGAAAGCACCAAGGTATGCAAACTGAGCAGTGGCATGTATTCAATGTCTCATGAAGCCTTCAAGCGCCACGAATGACATTGTGGATCTACTGATTGCGTTTGGAATCGGATACCTGCTTCATTACCGATCCATGCCACTGATTGATGTCGTTACGACATAAAATGGAAGTGTCAATATAAACGATCCTGGGCGGGTTTGTTTCTCATTATGGAGGGAGGGTCCATCTTATTGTCCCGCCCCTTTTCAGCCGCCAAGTACACCGCAGTGGATACAATATCACCATCGCGATGATTTTTTGCAATAAGTCGCGGTGACGACGATCTGCAGTGGCTTGTGCGGTGATCTCATGTACAAGGCCATGAGGCGAACACTTAACTCTAAATCCATCCATATGGCGTATATATCCCCGGAATCTCAACGCACGGCTTGAGCCCCTCACGACGTCATGATCCGCCACGGCTCTCGTCCCGACACCAAACTACATATGTACATTGCTGCACAGCAGCGGCGTCTTGCATACACACACACGCTAGCTCAGGCCCCGGCCAGCGACCTAGTTAAGTACTCTCCGCAAATCCTCACAGCTACCACCACATGATCTCCATTCTAAGCTTGATTCCCGATCTGCCAAACTGCATATAGGCACGTGAAAATTGATATACTTACACCCACATATGTACGAACGCCAATTGACCGCTATCAGTTTGCATGTGTTCCCAGCTCACTTATGCTCCCAGGAACCATCACAGGAAATACAATTATCCCAATTCCATTTCGCCTTGCCAGGTCTTGCCCTGTCACTATCCGTCTACGATCCCGCCAGACTACGACCCATAAAGCGAGCCTGAGTTTGAAAGTGTGGAGCGGCACAACGGTCGCTACTTAACCAGTTCCTCCTGGGACCTGCGGAGCCAACATGTGGCACACGTCAGACACAAATGCTTCATCCCAGACCCGAGATGCACTAAAACGCTCACTTGCGCTTGACAGGCGCGCAGCTCCGCAGTCCAGCAATTTAGACTTCACTTCCTCACTTACTCACAACTCTCGATGACGTGGACGTGCAATTCTCGATATCACTTTAAGCGATTATAAATAATGGAACCATGGTATTATGACGACAGGATCGTGAGTATCGAAGTCCTTCATAATATCTCCCCAGTGCACCATCAAATTAAATTGACGATTCCAGAAGGCCAAAGCGCACAAGTTTACTCGATTCCGCCTGAGGTACAATCGGTTCCCTTCCTATTTCTTCTCCACCTTCTTTGCACCGTTCGAGGAATAGGGCTAGCAAGGAGTTGGAAAGCAGAATGGGAGTGCTTCTCCCTTCATTCGAGTTGGAAAATTTACGCCAGCTACACGGAACCCACCTCGATCACGGCCTACGTCAGCGACAAGTATCGCCGCAGTCCACACTCAGGCACCCGCACCCGCATTCCTCCACACCCTCTCCTACCACCGTCATCAACGTATCCTTAACAGTGGCAGTTCCGACCACAGATCTCGACATCACCGTTTCGAGTGACAACAATAGGTGCAAGCAAGAACATATCTACAACAGGCATTGCCCCCACCTCTAGCGCTTGCGCCCTTCGCCTGTTTTCAACATCGCACTTAAATAATCTAAGTAAGCGACTGCAGACGCTAACACATACAATTGGCATCACCAGCTGTTACATGGGTCATGACGAGCACTTTTTCAACATTATTCACGCTATCATGATTGGAATTCGGCATAGCATTATAAAAGTCTAGAGGCCTTCTTTGTGTCTATAGTCAGCTACTGACAGCCGTGAATCAATCAAGTACTTTTACCTTACTCACATACTATATGCTCCCGAAACCGTAAAGAATTCGGCATCACTGTTTATGGCTAACTGCTCCTTGATTTTAAGAGCATGCTCATTCTCGGTGAATGGTTTATAATGGGTTCGTGCCTGATCCAAAAGGGCCTTCCTATGCGTTATAAAAAGAAGATAGTTTTGCCATTGCAGGAGCATGCAGTTTTTAATTTCTCCCGAAGCCACCTGTTTACGCTGGTCGAGATGGAGGGGGGTCGATACCGTATATTCACAGCCTCCTATCGTCTTGTTTCCTTTCTTGTCGCCAGGGACTTACCACATCGCTGATCGCCGTGCCTATGCGCAGGAGGAATGGGCAGCGAAGTGTAGCTTGAAGTCATCTAAGACAGAGAGCCGCACCACGGTGATAGTATACAACCCTACGAGCTCAGGTTTATATATGATACTTCAGATGTATCCCCGGCTATTACTTGGACTTCACGCCCTCACATACTCACATCTGGATTCCGTCAAAGTACAACTCTGAAAATCACACGAGCGGTTAATCACAACCACCCCCATCCAGGTTCTCTCTCATCCCTATCTACAACTTCGCTTCCAACTTTTTCTTCTCCACCTTGTCCGCGCTCTCCATCATACGTTTCACCTCCGTCGCAGCCTCCGCTAAATAATGCCCCAACTCCGCCGTATGCCTCTTCAAACTCGTGATCGTCCAGCGAATATAATTATCTCCGATCGAATACGACAACCCATAACCATCCGGGACGACTACAGTGAGAAGAAGAGTAAGCCGTGAGATATGACTAATGGAATCGCAATTTAACCCACCTTCGCCGTATCCCCATCCGTCGAGGTAGGGACTGCTTAACTGACTAGTCGATAACTCCCAATGATTACTCTTTGCAAAAGACTCGTCGTTGTAGATCTCTGGTACCGGCTCGCCTTCCTTCAGACACCTCTTTAGCCCAAACAAGTGTCGATCGACACCCTGCGCATCGGCGGCCCATGATGAATATTGCATATGGCGCGTGACAGCCTTGCGGAAGAGGTCCCTGAGATAAAGAGGGTCCTATGCCAGATGAACTCGAACGTTAGTTGATCGTGATTTCGTGATAACTAGACAGTATCACCTTGGGCACGCTACTTGACATCGCCTCTGCCCACTCTTTGCTTTCATTACTCGCACTTCTGATCACTTCGGTCCTCCCGAGTTGGTATTTCCTCGTTTGGGCACTTTCGTACGTTATGCCTGGCCTGCCGAACATCTTCTGGAACGCTAGCTGTTTCACTAGCTGTGTCCACGCGTCAGGGGAGAGCTTGAATTGTTTGATAAACTCTTTGCCATAGCCCTCGTAATGCACGACCTTTCAGCGATACGTGGTGTCAAGTCATTCTCACTGATAAACAAGAGTCTGGGAGCAACGTACTTGCATATCGTGTTGAGCAAGCAACTCATCATACCGTTGCTCCGCACCTTTGACGAGTTCTTCGACTTTTCCGTTCACCTCAAATACTAACTCTTCAGGTCGCGCCAAGTCTTTTCCCGTCTCCGCGTTCCGTTCAGGACCAAGATCAGCCCTACCAAGGGCAATAGTGGCCAGGATATACTCGTTCATTCGCAGCGTAGGTGTCCCATCCATACACGAATGTTCACCGAGGAACCCAGAGCGACCGTTATCATACACCACAACTAGATAACCTATAATTAGCACAAGACGGGAGGCACCGGAAAAACGGAACGCACGCTGGTGTTTGTCAAACCACCGGTTCCCTGCATTCCCAGCCCACGTGTTCCAACTGATATCCTCACGCGTGACAGGCTTAGTCTCATCAAGCACGACGATAATCATGGCTGATTCGATCTGCCTGAGCAGTGTCGCGTTGTGCGAGGGAGAGGCTGCGATCAGGGCGGCGCGGGCATCCGTCCACAAGTCACGGTTGTCCGATGTGAGCGCTCCGATCGGCAAGCCCGCAGGCGAATCAGCCGCGCGTACAATTATCCGTTCGAATTGCCTGTATGAATTTCCAAAAGGAAAGAGGAAGAAAAGAAAGGACGCAAGTCAATCAACGAGTCAGACTAGGGTAGGAGACGGAGGTGTACACTTCGAGTTCGGCGGCGGAGAGTTCGCGACCGGACGCATCCGCCAAGGGGACGACATAGAATTTGTTTCTCCGTATGGCAATGACGTGGTTGTTAGCTTTAGGGTCGAACTTGAAGGCCGTGTCGGAGGGTTTTTGTGGGTAACGCGAAGCATGGAACAACCACTTGTACGACTCCATGCACATCGGTGTTCCGCGTGCCTTTTCGGGCTCTAACTGCCCGCTACACGTTTCCAATCATCAGTTGTCGTACCGCGCGTCACGACACAAGCACGCACCTCTCTACCATTTCTCTAAACGGCAACATTGCTTTCACAAGACTCGCCGCTCGCTGTGCAGGCTCCTTGCGGAGTCTGTCGTCCACATGAACGTAGAAATAGCTGACGAACACGACGACGGGATCTCTATATCCCATATATGCCGCGTCATTCCACCACTCGCTGAGCCAGTTCTTCATGCCGTCTATTGACCTTCGCTCCTCTAGGCGCCGCTGGAGCTCAGCAGCCTGAGGAGATGCTATGAAGTCCTTCACAGCCGATTCTGTACGGGCATAAGCGGAAGCCGTTACTAGTGGTCGGACCGTTTCGAGATACTTTGCAGCGGTGGATTGAAGAGAGGGAATAGGTAACTTGGGCAGAGATGCTTGGTAGCGGAGCATGGGAGGCGCTGAAGAGTCGACAGCATATCCTGGCGGAACAGTTGTTGTCGTCGATGAACTTGCGCGGCGAGGCATTATTGCAGTGGAATGTAATGTACGTTTCTGTACGGAGTCGAATATCAGTTCTTTGCTGGATACCGAAGGGAACGTACAATCCGACTTGAGCCGACGATATGTCTAAGCATTAGAAAATGCGGCTGCGGGAAGGACCAGAAGGCTCCTCCGGGTGCGTCTATATAGATGAGGATTGGACTGAGGTCCGCTGGGCAAATGTGCTGGCCGGCAAAGAGTTTGCCGGAATCATGTGGTCACACAGCTGTCACATGCATCCGGCGCCTTTTCTTTACTCCTGGCGCTAGGCGACGCCTACCTAGCAAAGAGCGCGCGTACCTAGTGACGGCCGTGGAGAGTGAGGCCTTGAGGTAGGAGGCACGGACGGTGCGATATACAAGATGATTGGTAAAAAAACGCAAAGCGACATAGGGTATGTTTTCGTTGAAAAGAGACGTGCCCACCGCGACGTTTGACTGTCATACCCAATTGAACATGAAACCGAACAGCTTCAAACAAAGATCATATTCCCTGAGCAGTTATGTATGATACTACTTGGATAGCACTAGTATATCATACAGGGTCGCGTACGCCTATTGAGGCGGTCTACAAGCCTTGTGGCGAAACCTTGGCAGTTGTTCGTGAAAATATTATAATCGTGAGCGGCCATTTCATCGACCACCGCTTGAGCTTGATGGAGGGGTTACTAGAGCCTGTCATTATTATGAGTGCAAACACACCTGCGCTATGAATCTCCGCATCAGAGAAAGCCGTCAAACCCCTTGGTTCCATGAATGTCCAAGTTCTATCCAGGGGCACGGAGCCAACATTCAACCTAATATGTGACCCATGGAGACTACCACTGCAGGCGTTAGGAATATTGTTGTCTATTGGGATTATCTCGTAATAATGGCTCCCAACCAGGACTGCCCAGTGGGTGAGCCATGGAAGGAAACTTCCACCACTATCTTCAAGTGGACGAGTAATAATATGGACTTGGCGTTCTTCTCTTAACGACCTAGTACTTAGTGGATTGCTGGGTTAACCGATCGTCGATAAACTCATTAAACTGTATAATACCGGGGAACCTACCAATCATTCCTAGTCCCGGAAGTGCCAGTGACATGTTGTGGATGTGGGACTGGAGGAGGATGAGGCTTTTAAAAATAGACGTTAAGCATGAGTTGTGTATCGTAGTTTCAGAGAGCGCTACTGGCATCGCTACGTGATTGAAGAAGTTGCGCCCGTTCAGCTCGAGGTTCAAATAATGGTGCTGGACTGCGTTGTTCAATATCAGGGAATGTTCGGGAGGCTCCAAAAGGCGCGGCATAAGTTAACATGCTAGCAGCCAGGACGAGGATAATGGAGATGGGGACTGAAAGACGCATTGCGTTGGAGTTAGTTTGTGTGGGGATACGGGACCAGCCCTGTCTATTGTGGGTACAATGTCAGAGTGGAGGACGCATAGGAGTAGTCGGGGCTTCTTACATGAGGATAGATGTTAGGATGCACAGCACAGTGGGATGGTGAGGAACCACGTCCACTTTTATAGCGCGGGTTGGTAAGATGACTCCGCAGACGATCCGATGGAAGTAATCATTGGATCAAGGTCCAACGACGTCGCCGCCGCCAGGCCAACAGGGGTAAAAATGCTGCTAGCTTGACCACAATATCGACCCTGTGCCCCGACTCGGAGCCACTCCGAATCCCCAACATGAAAACTCTCCAAGCCGCCGCAAGCCGCAAGCCGCGAAAATACTGTCACCAACGACAACCTTGTGACGGTCCGTATCGGACAAAATGCGGCCCAAGGCTAGCTCAGGCAGGCATATAGTCGGGTGAACAGGTATTTGTGAAGGTGTTAGTCATGGCCAATGTTTCTCCTGGGCGAGCAAAAGATTGTACTGGTGCCATGATGAGGACGCGAATGGGCGAGTGGCCATGCACTACATCGATTGGGTCAGCGAGAGGCGCTTCGCAGACGCTGGGAAGGCCACATACCTGAGTCGATAACGGATTTGGGCCGGGGCATGTTAAGAGGCCCACCTTGACCCCATTTTCCTCCCCGGCTCACTCCCTAGCCCTTGAACGGATGCTGCGGGTGTGAGTGCGAGTGCGTGGGGCCGTGGGCGTGAGGTAGGGACCAGTGTGGGTCTGCAAGCGCATCACAACTTCCGAATTTGGAAAGTCACGCGAATACCGACACGAATTCGAACAGATCCTCTTACTTAACTGCTCGAATTCAAATTTGCTCAGACCATGTACATAAGTGTAAGCACTCCCACAATGACTCTGAGCCCCCGCCCTATTCAAGTGCGCCTTTCACCGTCGAGCTTGAATCTCCACCGTGTCACAGCCCGTCACAAACTTCCAAACGTGGAAGGCGCGCCCACGAGTTTTCTGATGCATGCATGAAAAGTAGATGAATGATCATGCGTAAGTCATTAAGTCTTACGCCCGCCTGCGCGGCAGTACCCGCAACGCCTTTTCCATAATCAGATTTGTCAAGCTGTACAGAAAGGAATACATTATGCGGCATGCCAATGAAGCCATAGAAAGAATAATAGTCCAAAGAGAGGGTTTTTTTTTTACGTTTTTCTACGTTATAAATTTTTTTTCTACTCATTCTTATTACGAACCATTTTCCTTTTTTGTTTTTGTTTTCTGGTATTGATTGTTTGGAGACGTTGCCGGATGGGATGGTGGAGGAATTCGATTGGGTTAGGGTTGTTCATCGTGGTACGTCCTAGTACATCTTTCCGTTCGTGTCATTAAACAAACCACTCGGGGCAGGCTAAGAATTGCTTCATCTTTGGTTGATGAAACGTGAGTTGGAGACGTGCCGCGTGAAAAACAGAGGTTTCTCGGGGGTGCCGAAATTAAAACGGGCGCCCATTACGATCCTCGTCTTCTTCCGGACTGTGGTGACCATTGCTCAATCATAACCAGGCTAAACTGGTCCAAAGGAACATTGTCGACAAAGATGATAATCTGACGGCTCCTTGGCTTGAGTACGATAAACTGCGCACCGGAACCGTCGTTCTAATGAGGATCTCGTTGCGTACATATTCTATTCCTCAAAGTTACACACAGAAAAAGGTACTTATTCCGTTTCCGATGACCTGACGACCATTGATCCCTCTCAGATCTATCAGATTTACGCCGACATAGTCAAAGTAATCATGCATGCGGAGGAACCGATCAATCGCCGTTCTATACGTGTCTCGATCGACGACTACACTAGTAACGAAGAATCCAACAGCGACAATGATTGCTTAAGAGCTTTTGCCACTGTCATGCCTGTCGCTGATGTACAAAATAATGCAGCGGTAAGGACATCTTGTCTAGTTCACCTGCTTTTGCTCACCATTCCTTTCGCAGTCGTCCATGTCCTCTGCCTTTAGTAGCACGGCACCGGCATCCCCCGTCAAACAGGCCAAGACCTCGGCAAAGAAAGCCGGGAAGAAACGTGATACGGATAACATGAATCTCGTTTGACATGGACACTCTTCGATTGTTTCTTTTCACGCTACTGTTTAAAATAAAAATGGCGGTGGTCCATAATTCTATGGGCTGCCGTTTAGACTATACTGTGCTGACGTCGTGAGTTAATTGTTGCTCTTGGTCCAGAGAACGAGGGGGACATCGCTTGTGGCTGGCGGTGCTATCCACGACTCGACATCCCAAAAGGAATCACCGACGTCGACTGGCGTGTCGTTTGAAAATCGTTTGAGGAGTACTGGTACGGTTAATGCAGACTTCAGGCCATTGTAAAACAGTATGCCTGTACGAAACGCATGCTACATGATCGACTTCAACATCCTATCAAAGTGTGACAATGAATTCATACAGGGTCTGCATCGCCTTCGCGCCGCAAAGCCTCTTCAAGTCTTCGGCGGATAATTGGTACGTGGTCGTAAACGACGATGTTGGTTGTAAACATGGCACTTGCTGTTTGAATCGTTCCAATCATTGCGATCTCTCCCCCAAATACAGTTTTGCATTGCAAAACATTATACTGATCATGTCTCCCTTCGACATTGTCACAGACGAGTTCACCTCACGTCGTCTCGCGGACCATTCCTGTTTTTGTGAGGGAGATATCTGCTGAAACCCAAATTGAAGTGGTGGAATCGTCAATGGAAATGGACGCGTGGATTGCGCCATCACCGAGTGGTTCCAAAGTCCAGTGGACAAAGCTTATGAGAGTGACGGATAGACATGCATTGGCTATATGCGCTTTAGTGGACGAAACGGCGTGACTCGGTTATGGTTCAAGGGGCGGGCGGTGCTCGAGGCACTGATTCCTAAAGGCCGTGCACCGGATAGTACGAGTAAGACCCTAATTCACTCGCGTCGGAGTTGCAGATTATGAGCATTAGTAGACGAAACGGAACTCGGATATGGCTCAGCACTGCTAGTAGTGGGCGTGACATGGCGCGGCGGCACGTGCTCGATACATTTCGCTTGACGTGCTACGGTCTACTGGCTTAGCTAAGGAACGGACGTCACAAAGATCACAGGCCGGCACGTGCTCGATGATTTTTGCCTGGCGGAGGCTGCTTCCTAAAACCCTTCACCTTTCAGGTTGCGGGGATTTGGATGGGTTAATTATCATGCATGGTAACGACGGATGAAAAAAAAGAGAGAAAATAATTAACGCATGGCCACGCATTTTCCAAGCATTTTCACATGTGGCCGATGAGAATTTTAGATGAAATTCAGCTTTTGTCCATCTTCGCGCAACATACCCTTGTATTGCTTCTTCGCCCTCTTTCGCCACATAACCCCTAAGGCTCTCACCCAGGCAAACTCAGAAGCAGTGGCATCGGTCCCTTTAAGCGACAAATGAAGTGTGACACGTGACGTGTTACATGCAAACCTACTCGCTTACATCATTACTTGGCAAAGTCTCAGCAACGCGCTTGGCACCATGCGACGTAATTCCAGTAATGCTGCACCCTCTACTACTGAGCCTGTTGTGTCAATTAGGGATATCATCCAGCCAGAGCAGCAAAAAACCATCCAAAAGCTCCTAGCTGACAAGAATGGATCAGATTCTCTTCTCGAGCTGGCAAAGCAAAGCTTATCAACTTTGTCTCACTGGGATCGCTCAGACCGCTTACTGCCAGCACCATTTGGAACTGCAGAAGAAGTATCCCACATTGATTCTTTCCAGTTATTAGAAACAATGCTTGAATGTGCAAGTTTGGGTGGTCCACAGCACTATGTTGCAGCTGCTATTGTCTCTTGTCAAGAAGAGTTAAGCCGATACATTCGCCTGGCTAATACTTGGTTTGGTCTCTTCCTTTGGCAATGTGTGCCAAGTTTATTCCCATATTATACTACTTTTATGCTTAGTGAACTTATTAGTTCGACCAACTGAACGTGATGCTTCTCTGGATATCACTACAGAGATGACACCTGCAATTGATCAGGATCAGAAGGTTTATGATATGAAATATAATGTATGCAGTCTCTCTGGTCAAGATTTCATATTTTAATCAATGATTCAGGTAGCTGCTCGAGATGATCATAAATGTGCCATCTCTGGAATATTTGATATTGGGTACTGGAGAACTTGCCCTGTAGCTGGGGATCTGACATGTGCCCACATTCTCAAGAGAGGAGCTGGAACTCATGAAGGTCAAACTGTCAGCATAATGATCTACTCTTTAATTACTATTACTCTAATGACTGATTCAAAGGACAATAACTCTGTGTCATTATTTGACATCCTCTTGCATCTTTTCCCAAATGCAGCTATGAAGTTGAACAATCTATGGGACACACCTGCAAATTGGATAACACTATCTAAAGGAGTTGAGAATGCATTTCATGGCTTTTTTTTGTCCCTTGTGCCTTATGTAAGTTCTTATCACATATGCTAGGAAAGCTGATTGATTTCCTTGTAGCATAAGGATAGCCCCCAGCCAAACACATATAAGGTTGTAAAATTTCCAGACACATTTTCTTATTTCAACTCTGGGTCTGATATCATCAAATTTGAGGACCATTCTTACAAGCATCCAAAAATTCAACATCCATCTTCTGCCAGGCAACAACTCAAACAGCCAACCACATTGCCAGTTGTGGCATTACCTGATCCAGAGCTTTTGGAAATTCATGCTTCCATTGCTAATATAATGCAAAAAAGTGGTGCACTATGGTTTATCTATTACATATTTAGGTGGAAATACTCTTTCCCTGATTTGAGGGCACTGGGGGACAATGAGTTCCAAGACCTGGATCATCTTGCATTGATATTTTCTGTTCTTGATTTGAATTTTCACATGACCCAGGCTATTGTACAGTAGTTTCAAATGATATGTTGTCCTTCCTGTAAATTCTGTTTGCCTGATAGGGTGAACCTGACCCTCTGAAACTGCATGAGCACAATCAAATGTTAAGCAAGGGTACACTGAAATACTTACTTTCTGTTATACCCAGGTTGACTGATTCAAGGAAAAAGACAGTGCTTTTGCTCTCAATGACATATATAAGGTGACATAGACTATGTATGTACATAACACTAAGACAATGATTACCTGGAGGCTATAATCACAGGCTGAATGATTGTTTTTGCTTTCCTTTGTGAAACTTTGGCAATTTACATGGATTCCATGCAGTTAATCATTACAATTTACAAGCTCTACCCTCTTCTTGGACTCTTCATGGACTGAACCTGGATTCCATATGGACTCCATGGAATCCAGGCTGTTTGTGTTACAATTGAGTTACAGCCTGGACTTTTCCCTGTTATTTTTCCCATGCCCTAACACAGCCACCAGGCTCTCTTTGTCATTCTCTTTGTTCTTGTTTCTTGCTCTCTTTACACTCTCTATACCTTTATTTATCTAGCTCACTTTATGGCCTCTACTCAAACATTCTCATATGTTCTATGGTGCATTTATCACATGTAAACCATTTTCACATGCCTACAATATTCACATATAAACCATTATCACATGTTATCATTTTCAAATGCTTCTTACTTACTATATTTGTGTATGTAACTTGTACTATAAAAACCACACAAATATATGACTAGACCTCAGTCTAGTTTTAACAGTCAAACTGTTTCATTATCATCTAGATCCCTTGAGGACTTATCCAATAACACCCCTCATACTTTGTTTGTGCTTAAGTGCTGGACACCCTTGAGGAACCTACATATGGCACCTGTTAGGCTTGAATTCATCAGCAACCCTGCAAAAAAACTTGTGCATAACTTGTGCAGTCTTGTGAACTTATTGACTTATCTGCCATCAAACTTATGGTAAATTTGGTAATTGTAAACTTATCAACTTATCTGCAATCAAACTTATGGCATCTTATCAACTTATGTAAACTAAACAACAATTGCAATGTTAATCTTGAGCACATTTGTAATTGTAAACCCATTGTCTGATGATGACTTATGATGACTGAAATGAACTTGAAATCAATTACAAGGATAATCATGATGATTACCTGGATGCAACTTCTAGACTTACAGATTTACATTATATTTTACTGACCATGTCTAGTTGACACTTACTATGTCTTGACATCTGACATTCTTCAACACCCCTAACCCACTGTTCCTAGCATCTGATATACTTAAATACCCCTGATCTACTTGCCCAAATATCTGGTGATCATCTATATCCCTGACCTGGGTCACCTTATTCTCTTACACAAGTTCATAAGTTTTTTTGCAGGGTTGCTGATGTTAACAGTGTGGGAATGAATGTAACAGTTTGTGAGGTGAAAATTTCTGTTTTGGGACATTTTGCCTGGAATCCATGTGGAATCCTCAGGACTCCATGGAGTCTGCCTGGATTCCCCAAGGAAGTGTGGGGAGGGTAAAGTGATGGAATTAGCAGCAGACCTGAGGTTTTTCAGAATTAAAGGTCAAATAGGGCTTAACAGGTGGTCCCATGCTGTAACCCATACCAAAGTCACAACATGTATCACAACTGGCCAATATTAAAGATTCAATATCTCAAAAAATTGGACCTCTGATTTCCTAGCTATTGCAGGGTTGGTAAGTGGTATGTATGTGATACTAATACCTTTTGATTGACCCCATAACATCCCAGGAAAGATAAAATCTTTATAAGATTAATATTTTAAAACCTTACAATCAGATGGCTGTGAAGTGTACATTAAGGTGCTTGAAGGGGGAGAGGGAGTATATAATCTATTGTGACACTGATCAGGCATCACAGGCTTCTTGCAAGTCAACAAGTGGCAACATCACTACACTTGCAGGGGGAAGCTATTTCATGAAGTAGCTACAATTCTATGGATGACTTTTACTTCTGACCCATCCCTGTACATATGTATATGTCCACATTGGAAAGAAATTTTGAGACAGATGCTTGAACAACCAAGGGAATGCATATGTATGAAAAGTGATCTGTAAAAATAAATATGATCTGAATGCAAAGGCAATGCAGCCAATAAATCACCTGGATATGTGCTTCACCCTGCCTTAAATTGTTCATAAGCTAGTAGTGCATGACTAAACAAAGACAAACCATCAATGCAAGTCACCTGCCTATAGAGTAATGTGATAACATCTTCATCAACATCAGAGTCCATAAAGTCAGGAATAACTTGAATGTTGGTCTTGAGTTTCTGAACATAGCCCTTTTGCTTGTATTGATCCAAGGCTTCTGTGACTGATGGTAGAAATGGTTTATTGATCCAAAAGGATAGCTTGGCAATGATAACAATTGCTTCAAAGTTTAAGCATCAATGCATGCAATGAAAAGGAATAATTTACAAACTAAGACTTGGCAATCAGTAAGCTTGTTGCAATGACATGAGTTATGCACTATCCCCCCCAAAAAGGGACAAAAATACCTTGCCTGCAAACTTTGCCTGTGTCCCCCCAAACATGGAGAAAAGTTCATGCTGCTTATGAGAAGGAGTAAAATATCTAATGTCACCAGGCCTACACACTAGCATGCAAATTGAGGTGAAAATCAATGCCTCATGAACAAGGATCACTCACCTGGAAAATAAAGAATGTCATAAGTAAGAGAAACAATCATATGTGGGAACTGAAATGAAATTTTACAATCTATAATGTTAAGTAAAATGTAAACAAAAGACATGGAAAACATGCTCACTTTCTGAGATATACATAGGATGTAATGTAAATTGAGGTATGCTGAGAATGCAGGTCAGGAAGTTTGCAATGTCACGCACAAGCTGTTGGTCATAGGAAAAGATGTGATGAGAGTGCCTGTCACAAATACTTGCAATGTCACTCACCCCCTGTTGGTCATAAAAAAGATGTGATGACACAGCATTTCACAATGTCACTCACTTGCTGCTAGTTATACATAAAAAAAGATGTAATGAGATGGCCTTTCACAAAATGTGGAATGTCACCTACAATCTGTTTTGGTCATATGAAAGATGTGAGTTGTGACTACCCTTCACAAAATGAGCAATGTCACTCACTTTCTGCTAGTTATACATAAAAAAAGATGTAATGAGATGGCCTTTCACAAAATGTGGAATGTCACCCACAATCTGTTGGTCATATGAAAGATGTGAGTTGTGACTACCCTTCACAAAATGAGCAATGTCACTCACTCCCCAGTGTTGGTCATGGAAAGGTTGTGATGAGATGCCTTTCACAGGATGTGCAAAGTTAGGCATAAGCTGTTGGGCATAGGAAAAGTTGTGATGAAACTCCCTTTCATAACATGTGCAATGTCACTCTCACAGACTGTTAGTCATGGGAAAAGATGTAATAAGGCTGCCTTTCACAAATGTTCAAGTTACTCACTTCCTGTTGGTCATAGGAAAAGATGTGATGAGACTGCCTTCACAAAATGTGGAATGTCACTCACAAGCTGTTTGTCAGGAAAAGATGTGATGAGACTGCCTTTCACAGGATGTGCAATGTCACCAACTCGCTGTTGATCATAGATGTGATAAGACTACCTGTCACAAAATGTGCAATGTACTTACTTTCTGTAGGTCATAGGAAAAGATGCCTTTCACCAAGGTTCAATGTCACTCACTCCCTGTTGGTCATAGGAAAAGATGTGATGAGATGCATTTCACAGTGTCAATGTCACTCACAAGCTGTTCATCATACTGAGACTGCCTTTCACAAATATGTGCAATGTCACTCACAGACTGAGGATGTGATGAAACTAACTGCCTTACACAAAATGTGCAATATCACTTACATGCTGTTGGTCATAGGAAACGATGTGATGAGACTGTCTGTTACACAATGTGCAATGTCACTTACTCCCTGTTGGTCATAGAAAAATATGTGATGAGACTGCCTTCCACACAATGTGGAATGTTACTCACACCCTGACAGTTGGTCATAGGAAAAGATGTGATGAGACAGTCTTTCAAAAAATGTGGAATGTCACGCACTCCCTGTTGGTAAATGGAAAAGTTAGTCATGTGGCTGTTTTTCACAATATGTGGAATGTCACACACTCCCTGTTGGTCATAAGAAAGGATGTGAAGAGAGTGCCTTTCACAAAATGTGAATATCACTCACATTCTGTTGGTCATAGGAAAAGACATGATCAGACTGCCTTTCACTAAGTGCATGATGTTGCTCACAACCTATTGGTCATAGGAAAGGATGTGATGAGATTACCATTCACAAAATGCACAATGTCACTCACTCCCTGTTGGACATAGGAAAAGATATCACAAAAACCTTCAATGTCACTCACATACTGTTGTTATAGGAGAAAAATACATGGAGCAGATTTCCAGAAATGTTTGTAATGTTACTCACAAACTGTTAGCCATATGCAAAATTTTGATAAGGACATCTTTTGAACCACTAAACCAGCATGATATGATGCTAACCTCCTATGTGTAGAGGAAAAGATGTGATTTCACTGCTTTTCACAAAAAATAGAACATCACTCACAAGCTGTAGAACAAAAAAAAGCATTGTCCAAATCATCTTGCAGCAGTGGTCAGCACACTCACTTCCTTTTAGAATGAAATTAGTGTAATGAATTGGGAAGAAAGAGAACAATGCCACTAACTCTCTTTTCTCCTTAGTATTTCATATCATAAATTTGCATATCAAAAGTATCACATACACCCTGTTTGTTTTGCAGTAGCTTGTGAAGAGGTTTTGAAAAGGAGAAATATTTACTGCCTGTTCAATGTTGTTTTGAGACAAGACATAGTGTTGTTTGTAAGAAGACAGAAAGGAAATGTCACTTACTTGCTATTACATATTAATCCAATGAAATTTGTTGAGACTCTTTTATATAAAAGTATGTCACCAACATTCTGTTGTTCATTGAGTTACATATGTCTGATAAACTGCAAAACTATCAATGTTGCTTACTTTCTTTAAGCAGGTCAGATGTGGTGTGAGGCAGCATTGTATTACTCACTCCCTGTCCACAAGAGACTGGATTGACAAGTCTGCTCACAATGATAGATTTACTCACTTGCTGTTGATCATATCATGCATCATGAGATAATAAAAATCAAAATTAATGTCACTCACTTCCTGTAGATTATGGGTCAAGACTGCTGATCAGAAAACCAAAGCATTACTCACAAACTGTTGTCATGAGACAATATATCAGATTTATGCTTGTTCAATGTCACTCACCCACTGAGATCAATGATATCAGATCCTGCCACCAAGAATGTAATGATAACTAACCTGTGTTTCACTTAGTTGTTCATTGGCCATCTGAGGCATGACTGATCTTGTTTTCTTGTAAAGGCATTGGAGTGTCACTTACCTCCTGATCAATTTTGCAAGCATTTATCATTCCATATGAAGGCCACCTACCCCCCTGTCCACCTATTGCCATTCATTATTTCTATACTGATGTGCCGTTTGACAAAAATGCCTACCCAGAAATGTGGAAATTTTGAAAAAACTGTGAGAATGACATCATCCCATGTCCAACAGCCAGTAAATCTAAGAACATGACTGAACAATGTCAATGGTAGTGAGTGACATTTTGAATGTGGCCCTCACTCAAGTGCAGATGTAACACAAAGGTCAAGGTTATTCATCTGTGTTGAAACAAACAGCTGATGCATAGTGTCATCATTTATTGCATCAGCAGTTTGCTGAGTTAAATCAACACAATTGTTCTCTGGTAGATCCATGTCTATGAAACAATGCTACACTGTTTTCATTTAAAAATTATCATTCTCACCTTCCAATTGCACATATGCCTTGGGAGGATATTTAGCATCCAAAACTTTAGGAAGATAAACTTTCTGAAAAGTGATTTCAGCAATCTCCCTGGCTGTCTCCCACTTATCTTCATCCTTCAAGTTTGCATCAGTCAAATTGACAAATTCACAGGCTATTTGACCATCAAACTTGGTAAATATAACCACCAAAGGAACTGTAATTTACTAGTCAGTACACTATGGATTAGTGCTTAGTAATTCAGCCAATGGAAAGGGGGGAAGAACAATAGTCAAGGTAAATAATCTCTGTAAAACAAACAAGATGAGAAATGAATTTATTAGGACTTACCACTGCCTGTCCCTTTATTGAAAAATTCAAGTTCTGCAGGTAGAATGGGACGAGGACTGTCCATGGGTATGCAGTACCTATCAGGAGCCTAGTCAGATAGTCATGTAAATGGAGAAATCAAGATACCAAATTGCATGCAACTGATTTTGTAGCTCAGTTTCTGCAGACCTCTTCTCAATAAAATTCCAAGCAAGCTCCAACTCATCAGTAGAACCAGATTCAAATCCCTGAGAGTCATGGAAGA
Organism: Amanita rubescens; assembly: GCA_015039365.1. Classification (NCBI taxonomy): domain Eukaryota; kingdom Fungi; phylum Basidiomycota; class Agaricomycetes; order Agaricales; family Amanitaceae; genus Amanita; species Amanita rubescens. The sequence continues at coordinate 148,921 of WION01000087.1, read as the reverse complement.
TAAAGTTACACCCAGGGTATGTAATCTGATGTTCAATATCATGTAGGCCTCTCTGTTATTAATGCATAGTATGAGTAGGCACATTCATACATTGTCATTAAGTGCACCTGAATTGATGCCATCAAATGAGTTGCAGATGCATCCAGTTCTTCACCTACATGGAATTGAATACATAGAAGCACAATGTTCAGCCTGACTTACCATCCTTGTCATATATCATGGGCTTTGTCCCCTTTGCTACACCACAAACCTTCTCAAGGATGGTTGTCTTGCCTGCATTAGCCCTCCCTATGACAATGATGCGAAAATGTTGGCATAGGTATTGTTCCCTGAGCATTTTAACATGTGTCTCATCTGTACCTAATATGTACCAGTCAGATAATGAGGATGCCAACACAGTCATATTGGATCACTCAATGAAAGTCCACTGGTGGTGTCTGCCATTACTAGTAATGAAGTGGTTGATTATGGAGCAAGGCAAGACTGATGATCATGCTGAGCTCAGGAGAAAAGGATGTGAGACAGAGAAAGTCGGAGTACCTGTACAGGCTGTACCACTAGAGTACTAGAGTGTGACTTGAGAATCCTGAATCAAGCAGAGTGCTAAAGCAATTATCTCTAAGGTAATGAATGGTTGTCCAGGATCAATAAGAATACTGGCATAAATGCAATGTCAGTTTGTATAGCTCAACATACCAGCAAGGCAATAAGCGGGCTCGAGCAGTAGTCCAGGCAATCACGTGTGACCGTTGTGACTAGCCGAGTACGACAGATAACAAATACTTGTGTTTGGTCAATCGGAGTTGAGAGCGTGCAGGACTCGGACAGTGAGTGGGAGAAAATGGTGGGTTTGGTCAAAGAAGCGAGAGGGCGGCGTGGCACAATAGTGACCCCCGAAACTGATCATTGCCCAGTCGTACATGTTTGGATACTTCTCCATTAGGCAATCTGGGCTTGCCACTTGCGTCTCCTACCTAAGTAGGGCAATTCATCGCCAACGCTCCACTCCGGTCATCACCGTGATCCCAAGCTGGAATATATGCCACAATGGCAAGATACAGGATGTCCAGACAGTCGTTACACTTACGAAGGTGAGGCTGCCATCTTTCCTGCGATTGGCAGACTGACCCACAAGTTATAATCATCCCCACTATCGCGCCCAAACTCTGTAACTACAGTTGCTATCGATTATCGATTATCCCTGGGACGTCTAGAGGTCACGCGTGCATTATGTCACTGCCTTCCGAATAGTGCCAGGTCTTACTAATCCTCCGCTCCAACTGTTCAATTGACGCGCTCAGCGTCGAACTATCACGTTTGCTTTCTTTCTTATACATGAACTAAGTACGTACTACCATTGATTGAGATATGAAACGTGCTAAAGCAGACATCTTCCTAGGGACGACCGCCGCTCAGCAAAATGGACCAATGGCAGGTATGTAAACCTGTCCTGCACCTCCTGCCACTGACAAACCACTGGGTCGCAAAGCATTCCATGGAAGAACAACTTGAAGCTATGACCTCCCTAGCCTTCATTAACCTAAACCAAAGATATGTCTCACGTGTCCCACCGACTCTATTCTACTCCCTGCCTCAAGAGAACCAGGACCCAGTCGAAGCCGAGGATGATCTTCCCAGCAGGATGGTGTCCATCTTAAGCTGGATCGCCATCTGTCTCGTACGGGATCCTCAGGGCGACGCCGTTGCCGCTGCCTTGTCCGTTCGCTCAGGCACCATCATGCTCTACCTTGCCCGAACGCAAGGTTTACCTGACGAGAGGGACATCGAAAACGGCCGGGAGTTTTTGTTTGCTCTCCGTCGAGCTATGGCACAAAAAGATCCAGGGTCGGCCACCGACACCTTGTTCAAGACCACTATATCAATTTCTCACCGCCGATTCGCGAGTAAAGTCGGGGCTATTGCGAGGATGGAGCCTTTAGCCAGAGGTGGATCATCGAAAGTGGTGGAGAGGTTCAACACTATCGTCGATCGGTGGGTTGCTTCCGGCGGAGTGGAGAATGATACGTGCCTCCTCAACTTTGCTCGCGAGCTTCGAATAATTGCCACCGAATCTTCCGGCGCTACCGTGCTCAAACTGGTATTCGGGAGACTCGTCGATTTGATCGAAAAAGGCCTCGATTACCTCTCCAGCGGAAGGGACAAACAAGCGTGGGCACACAGTTATTGTCGCTGCGCCTTGATACTCGTCTACTCCAACTTTTTCGCGCAATTTGAAACCGAGAAACCCTCGGCCAAGGGCTCAAAGTGGTACGGCACCTCCGCCGACTTGGATTGGATTCTCAAACTCTGGCGAAGACTATGGCGCGTTGCACGATACCGAGTCGACGCGTGGAGTTTCGCCACGTACGGATTCCAATTCATCCAAGAAGCCCTGGGCGAACAAAGTTATGCCGAATTCCTGCACGACGGAGGGAACATTCACATTACCTGGGTCGCCTCTGGCCAATCCTCCATCCTACCCCGAAACCACGGCTGCCCCTACCCTCTCCCCGAACCTCCCTTACCACTCCTCCAAAACACCCTCGAAAAATACGGATATCCAAGTCTGGACCTGGACGAGACCAATCCCTTTCACCAAGAATTTGCCGACAGCGTGCGCAATCTCTGGCCACCCGGAGGAGCCGTTCCACACCTACACTGCGAAATCCAGCTCATCAAATTTTTCGAACAGCACGAGACGCCGGTACATAGGAATTATATCGGCACCAGCAAGTTGTCGTGCTGGGCTTGTCGCGCTTATATCGAGCAGGTGAATAAGAAACGAGCGGAGGCAGCAGAGCCGTGGTCTATTCTTGGAACATCGAATAAGGCGAATTATGAATGGCTTGTTCCTGCTGATTCTTTTGGCCTCTCTGTTGTCAATTTGATTCGAGAGGAATTGAAACAAGCGTTGGGTAGTCTATCCAAGACGCTCAGCACTCGAGGAATCAGCCCGGCGAGCGACGAATCTTCGTCGAGTGACTCGGACGAGTCGAGACTTCCTTTTCTTGACGTTTCATCCAAGTGATCCGAATCTGACCGTATGTGTTTATAACTAATTGTAGCACCAGCATCTCCATCGTTGCGATGATCTTTTGTATTTTGTAAAAAAACTTCTTGTGTTTTGAATAATATATATATGTATAATACCACCGTACGCGCTACTTACAAATAGATGGTTCATCTATCATGCACTCGGTTGTTGTTGCTGCGATGGCTCTAAAGCAGGTAGACGAAGCCCGAGATTGTCCGGTACGGCAAGGGTATCATCAATCTCGCTCGCAAGATGTCCACCAAATCCAACTGCTTCATGGGCAGCGCGGAAAGCGTCGATCCGGCGCTCGACCTCTGGACGGAAATGTCGCATCAAGCCCTGAATAGGCCACGCAGCGGCATCGCCCAAAGCACAAATGGTGCGACCTTCGACTTGTTTCCTGCAAGCGGAGTTAAATATCTTCTCTCCTCGTGAGTCACAGGAGCGGAACGTACGTAAGCTCCAGGAGCATGTCAATCTCCCGACGGTGCGCCCGGCCTTCTACCATCCGATCCATCATTTTCATCATCCATGTTGTGCCTTCTCTGCACGGCGTACATTGCCCGCAAGATTCATGTTTGTAAAACTAGCATAAATGAGGACATGTATGCGCAAGTTTCGAACAAAGAACGTACGTGAGAGAAACGAGCGATGGCCGAGACAATGTCGGTGCTCTTGTCCATGACGATAACAGCTCCGGTACCAAGTCCAGATTGAGCGTCTTTCAACGAATCAAAGTCCATCCTGTCGAATACAACCATGAGTAAGTAGGCATACTTTGGATCAAGCCAAAACTCACAAGACTTCCTCGCATATATGTTTGGGAAGCACAGGAACCGAGCTCCCACCTGGAATAATGCCCAACAAATTATCCCAACCACCTATAACACCTCCACAATGCTTCTCGATCAAATCCTTGAGGGGTATACTCATCTCTTCCTCAACCACACACGGATTGTTCACATGTCCACTGATACAAAACAACTTGGTTCCTTGATTCCTCTCCCTTCCAAACCCGGCAAACCACGACCCACCGCGTCTACAAATCGTCGGCGCAACCGCGACAGTCTCCACATTAGCCACGGTCGTCGGACACCCAAACAACCCCACATCCGCCGGGAACGGAGGTTTCAATCTCGGTTTACCCTGTTTCCCTTCCAGACTCTCAATAAGGGCCGTTTCCTCCCCACAAATGTAAGCGCCCGCCCCGCGGTGGACGTACACGTCAAAGTCGTACCCGGACCCGCACGCGTTCTTACCGATCAGACCGGCTTTGTAAGCCTCGTCGATGGCTTGTTGGAGGTGCATCGCTTCCTGGTAGAATTCGCCGCGAATGTAGATGTAAGCTGCGCTGGCGTTCATAGCTCGTCCGGCGATGAGGCAACCTTCGACGAGTTTGTGTGGGTCTCCGCGTAGGATTTCGCGGTCTTTGCAGGTACCGGGTTCACCTTCGTCAGCGTTGACGACGAGGTAGCGTGGTCGAGGGTCTTTTTCCCAGCCGGGCTTGTTCATGAAGCTCCATTTGAGACCGCTGGGGAAACCTGCTCCGCCTCGTCCACGTAGACCGGAATCTTTCATGGTTTGAATGATCCATGAGTCTCCCTTTAGAATGATTTCTTTTGTTTTGTGCCAGTCTCCGCGGGACTTTTGGTCAGAGTTTCAACTCTTTTTTGTCTCGGAGAGAGGAAAAAAACGTACTAGGGCGCCTTTGAGGCCGAAATCGTGCTTCAAGAAGGCATTTGTGAATATTCTGTCTTGGTCTTTCAGTCCGCCGTACCGTCGAACGGGTGGGTCAGCAACTGTAGCGAGAGTACGAGTGAGCTGGTGCTGTAGCCGTGATCTCCCTACGCGACTGGATTGCACAGAAGCTTTGAGCATCGTACTCGACGACGAGGACAACATGATGGTTGCTCGTCGTGGCCGGCGCTGAGCGGAGCTTGGAAAAAACGGCAGATGCCGGTGTTCCGAGTTGCTCCGGTCAAGCTCTTGCCAAGCATAACCCGCAAGTTGCGGACCGTCCGCATAGCACTGGATACGTCGTATGTGGTTTTAAATAAATGGGTGCGTGAGCCGTACCCAATGTCAGAAAACGGGGGTGGATACAGCGGCACCCCATGGTCGTAAGTCGGCGGAGGCTATAGATAGAGAACATCGAGAGGTCAGAAATGAATATGTTATTATATTATGTACAATGGCACGCCTGGAACGCCAAGAGGATCGTCGCTACCCCAGGAACTCAGGTTGGATGACGAGCGTTGGGTCGCGACTTTTGAAAGAATCTCTAGCGGTGGAGCTAGCAGGGCGGACTTTCTGATTGTACTTTCGCAGGCTGTGATTCTAGTTTCGCGGCTTCAAAGCCGAGACTTTGGCCACCGTAACACAAAGAAAAGAAAAGAACGCGGCCTCCTATTGATAATTTTCGTGCTATATAATCCGCCTTTGAATGTTCCTAACTGCCAGTGCGCGCCATGATTCGCTTCGACAGTCTCCCACCTGAAGTCGTCCAAGCCATGTGTACTCCAATGCATCTCGTCCTCGAATCTTCTATCCTCCCTGGAACCACCGCCGTCACTTCTGGCGCACTCTACCTCGGCTCTCTCTCAGCCGTCAATGATATTGACCTCCTCCGCGAACATCGCATCACTCACCTCGTCCAAGTCCTCGACGTTCCCTGGCTCCCACAAAGTGAAAAAAATGGCTTCACATGCTACCGTATCGACATCCTCGACCACTCCTCCGCAGACCTCCGTCCTCATCTAGAAGCAGTCTGCAACCACATCGACAAAGCCCTCAAAAGCGGTCAAAGCGTCCTCGTCCACTGCCAACAGGTACAGTCTCAGATTTTCACCTTCGTCCCAAGTTTTCTAATTCTGGACGCGATAGGGCGTATCGCGCAGCGCGGCCGTCGTCATTGCATACCTGATCAGGAACAAAGGCATGTCGTACGATAACGCTTACGATTTAGTCAAACGTAAGCGGGCGTGCATCAAACCCAACCCAGGCTTCGTCAAAGCTCTACAAGACTGGGAAGCCGCATGGCGCAGACCCACTGTTACCCGGCGTTTCACTTCCTGAGCGAAACCTACCACCAGCCATCTCGTATACGTACAATATAACGTACACCGCGTTCATCGTTGAGATCCGGCTAGCCGACTACATAGACTATTCAATTGCCCCTGTGCCTCTTTGCTGGCCAATGTCATCGTGATGATGTCATCAAATCCCATTTTCTTTTCTTTTTTATTTATTTTTCATTTCTGTAATGGACTTTGTAGACTTCGATGGGACTGCATCACACATCATTACAACATACACTGCCACCTTCCTTGCTTACCATCTTCCATATATATCTGTCGCACCGACACGACCGTTCACTTGTATCAGTTATCTATATCGTCAAAGCGACTTTCCGTCTTCCTTTGTTGTGTATTTATATTACGCTAATGGTATTATTTGGTCAATTGATGTCTCATGTCATGCACAACTAAAAATTCAAAATACCGGGCTCATGATCCGATCCTACAAAACTCACTCCATTGCGAGCCCCACATGACATGGAGACTTACAAGCACCAAGTACAGGTCCAAGCCTCGCATCATAAGGCTCTCAACAGACGTTGGTGGTTCATTTCCGCCGTTCTCCCTCTTATCTGCGCTGCAACAGCCCCCTTAGCCAATCTATTTGCAGTTCTCGCATTTTTCGAACCATGGGTCGTTTTCACCCAACCCATCCCAGGACAGGCAGCCCACGATACGACGTTGTGAGTTCTTCCACCCTCAACTACTGTTCGATAAACCACCTGTCACAACACGGCTTTACAGAGTCTACGCTCTCAACTCGGTAGCCCTTGGAACAGCGGTATCCGCCAACATTCTCCTTATCATGAACTTCGCTCGTAGGATCCGGTACTTCATATCCCAACCAGTCACAATCTTCCTCTGGCAAGTCTCCTTCCTCCACGTCTTGCCACCTACCTAACCTCCCAACAGGTACGTCTCTGGTACAGCCCACGTCGTCGCACTCAGCTCCACCAAGGTGGGCGTTGACAAGATTTTCACCCAAGCCTACTACTACGCCCTCATCTCCTGCTCCATGCACCTCTTCAACGCAACCATGCTCCTCACCTCCGTCCTACCCACCCTCCGCTGGCCCATCTTCCGGGACAAATTCCCTATATACCGTCCCCAAGTTCTCCTCACAGCTCCCCAACGCACCCTCATGTTCCAAACCATCATATTCACACTCTACCTCGCTCTAGGCGCGGGAATATTCTCCTCCATCGAAAACTGGACGTTCCTCGATGGGATATACTGGACAAACTATTCGTTGCTTACGATCGGTTTTGGTTCCGATTTCGTACCTTCGAGTTCGGTGTCCAAGATTATAGTGATACCCTATACCGCGATAGGCATATTCGTGTTGGGTCTCGTCGTGACCAGTATCCGCGCGCTATTCGTAGCGCGGATTAGAGAGCGAGTGGTATGGGGAAAGGAAGTCATGAAAACCCAACGTAGAATGTGGTTCCGCGTCCAAGCTCGGGGCTACGAAAAGAAATCTATATTCCTCCGTCTCTTGTCTTTGAATCGGAATCCGAGAAAGATTAGATCGAGGATTCCGACACTGCAAACGCCAATAAAATGGAGTAGGGATGAATGGGAGGTGATGAGGTACGTGAAGAAGAGTGCGGATGATAAGAGGAAGTATTTATCTCTCTTGTCAACGTTTACGTTGTTCGTGGTCATCTGGTTCGGAGGCGCGCTCTTATTTTGGATAGCAGAACGGGTGAGTTGTCCAAAGAAAAAGCCCCTTGTATAACTTTTGACACCGACTTGGGGTCCGCACAGCACGAAGAACAAGAAGCGGGAACATACACATACCCCCTCTCCCTCTACTTTACCTACGTCTCCCTCTTAACCATCGGGTACGGAGACGTCATACCTCGTTCTCGCGCCGCTCGACCTCTCTTCGTAGCTTGGTCCATCGCCGCGATCCCCGCCATGACGCTCCTCATCTCCGACATTGGCGATACCCTAGCAAAATGGGTTACAGAAGGTCCCGTTGAAGGCGTCCTCGGCAAATGGCTGATCGGGACGGTCGACATATACCGAGACGACGAACAACAAAGCGAAGACGGCGAGTCAGTCGCAAGCGGTGGCCAGTTAGAAAAAAAACACCGGACGGCGATTATAGCGTCTGCCGTGTCCGCGCCCGTCGTCCCCCAAAAGCCGGATCCGAATATGTCCGAAAAGGAAAGAGGTTATAGAGATGAAGTGATGAGGGCTATGAGGCTCGTTAGGGGCGTTCGACAAATCATTCAAGACGATGAAAGTAAAAGGTATACCTGGGAAGAGTGGCAAGAGATTATCAAGCTGTTGGAGTTGAATCGGGATAGAGGGTGTGAGGATGGTGATATTTCGAAATGGACGTGGTTGGGAGATGAGGGGCCGTTGTTTGCTAGTGGGGAGTCGGAGAAGATTTGGATTTTAGAGAGGATTCGGGAACAGTTGGATTCAAAGTTGGAAGCGATGTTGAAGTAAGCTGCTGGGTACGAAGCCGCTTGCCAGCTATCTTTTTTTTTTCTCTTATTTTTTATAAAGGGAGCGTCGCGTTTACGCGACGCAGTATGTCGTACATAGGAAATACATACTAGAGTACTAGGGTCCTCGACGAGGATAGAATTGACGTTTATGGTACCAAATCCGTAGGTCCCCAACGCGGACTGGGATGAAACAAGTCGTTTATCTCCGGCGTTTGCGGCGGGCGTTATGTACATCGTTCTATATGAAGAGGGAAAGACAATCATGAACACCGTCTAACACCGTCCGGCGTTTGAGGCGTTCTCGGATACGAACGAGTTTTACCTGGTGATGGCCGGTCTATGACAACCAGCTACAATATAGTACCTTTTGGTTGGGCTAGTCCTACGCCCACGAGCATCCTCTCTAAAAAACATAACCAAGGCTCAAGCCCTTCGAAGATCTATTGTTCCTGGCGCCAGGTTGCTGCACTGCCGACATCCCTTTAGTAGAGCGTCTGGTTACGCTCATAACATGAGGTGGAGCTTTGTGTTGTAAAGTGCGTCGATGCAAACAATGCTCAGTGCTGATAACGCTATGAAAGAAAACGATGTCGTCGCATTGTGATGTTCAACAAGGCATCCAACACCAACTCGAGCACGATCATACGCCGTGTTAATCTGCACTCGGTACCAGGCGGAGGCAGCATCTCAGGCACATCGCAATCCCTCAACCCCAAAATCGGTGCCTAAATCAGTACTGGCCTTGCATATACGTAGTTTGGCAGGACAGTGCGTACTATATACGGTAGTTGCTTTGGCACATTCCGCTACCGATGGTGCTCCTTCAGTAGCATGTTTCTTGGACGAAAATACAAAGGATGACTGACTATTCTTCCTGCCTTATGAGGTAAGCATGGACATGTGAACCGAGCGGGGTCGACCATCTTGGATCACCAGTATTTACTATCTCGCCATCGTAAACACCAAGTTCTTCCATTAAATTCTCAATCTCCTGTTCTTTGTAATCTTCCATGACGTCGCCGCGGCAGACACTGACAGCAAGGCATCGGCTAAAATGCAGACGGAGAAACCGGTCGCTAGGTCGATAGGGCCCATCGAGAAGGGTGAGATGGCTTTTCAATGGTGTCCCATTATTTAAGCTTTCTGATCCCTCGAACAAGATGATGCGATAATGATCCTGTATGCCATGAATACTACAGCCAACTATTTGAAAGGGAGAATACGCACCTCAACATCGATGCCGAGTTTGTTCTCCCAAAAGAGGGTGACAACGTCCTTACGACCTGATACAATATTTTCGACCACCATCAATTCACTTAGGTCGCATGCGTCGGGATCTTGATAGTACTTGGACTCTAGCCATGGGTCATGAGACAGCTTATTAGTAGGATATCAACATAGATGTGATGGTTCGAAATATTGCACACTTGCTTTATAGCCCATGAATGGGGGAAATACCCATGTCGCTACCAGAGCATCAAAGTCACAGCAGTTTGGCACGACACCAGAAAAAATGCATTGACGATCTCTATCAAGAGCTTGTTGAATGATACAAGGAGTCAAGGACGCCTGCTAAGCATCAGATAGAGTAAAGCACATCCTACAACATGAAGTACCTTGACGGAGAGTAGCGGGCTATTCTCTTTCACTACTTCCTCCATAATCGAAAATGGCTGAACTGGATGGAAGAGAAAGTAAAGTGCGGGGTCTCCTGTACCTATAGTATATAACCCATAGTCTCCAGGAGCAATAGTGTCTTGGGATTCTCGGGACAAACCAGCGCCATTTTTGTGGACAGAATACGTCAACACCATACTAGGTCGAACCTCTACAGGGAAGAGAGTATACCTCTCGGCTTCCTCCCAAGTATGAGACCGGGCTTGACTCAGAACTGCATCAGTTATCCAACGATATGCTGTCGAAACAGTGATTGGTGAGTCCTTATCGACATGCCAGCCTGGATATGGGTTTGAGGATGACTTTGAAGATTTAACTAACCTAAGGCCAGGCTGTGCGATTCGGTGCACCATATGAAGACGTTGCGATGTTGTCGAGTGGATTTTCTAGACAAGACATGAACGGGTTTGTACATGGCTCGTGCGCGCGATACATCATCATACTGGATGCGGAATGTTACAAATGTTACAAAACAGTGAATCAGGATAGAGGGTGTCAGGATGGTGATATTTCGAAATAGGCGTGGTTGGGAGACGAGGGACCGTTGTTTGCTAGTGGGGAGTCGGAGAAGATTTGGATTTTAGAGAGGATTCGGGAACAGTGTTGGAAACGGTGTTGAAGTAAGGTACGAGCCGCTTGCCAGTTTTTCTTCTTCTTCTTTTTCATAAAGGGAGCGTCGCGTTTACGCGACGCAGTATGTCGTACATAGGAATTACATACTAGAGTACTAGGGTCCTCGACGAGGATAGGGTTGACGTTTATGGTACCAAATCCGTAGGTCCCCAACGCGGACTGGGATGAAACATTTATCTCCGGCGTTTGCGGCGGGTCTTATGTACATCGTTCTATATGAAGAGGGAAAGGCAAGCACGAACACCGTCCGGCGTTTGAGGCGCTCTTAGGATACGAACGAGTTTCACCTGGTCATGGCCGAGCTATCACAACCAGCTACAATGTCTTTTGGTCGGGCTAGCCCACCGTGGTTTACGCCTGTGAGCATTCTCTATATAAAAATCAACAAAGGCTCAAGCCTCTGTTCCCGCCGCTGGGTTGCTGCACTATCAACACGACTATGATTCTCCGACGTTTTCTTTCTTGAGTGAAAACCAATAACAAAAGTTAGAATGAGTCGTACATCCATACCACCACTTCTCGTCCAATTTGTATATTCCGAAATACGCAGGAAAGTAATCCGACATCATATGATGACATGGATGACACAACGTGTACGCCAATCAGTTCCTTCCCTCTCAGAGCGAGAGTGGGAAACGCGCCGTTCGCGATATCCGACTGGGCCCAAAACGAACTTGTTTCCCAACTTTGCCAACACCGCCCGCGTTCGCGTCGTAACAAAATCGTTTCATATGGAGAACCAATATAGGCGGTAGAGCATCGATGTGGACCTGTTGCTGTGCTTCCAATGTCGTACCCTGGCGACCAGGATGAGTGACTTGAACAGGATGAGATATGTAAGATAGAGTGTCCTGGACTGTGTTTGTATTTGGTCGCGCTGCCAAAAGAATCCATGAGTATTAACAGAAGCAAGGAGGAAACCAAAAGAAACGGACCTGGATGACTAATCGAACAGACCATCAATCTTCAAAGCTTCAACAATGACCGAATCCTTTTTCGCGTAGGGAACCCTCAACGTTGTCTTAAACTTGCCACCAAACATTTTCGATATCGGCGTCTCGGTGCTTTGTATCTATGCATCCGTTAAGTACACGAGCCCCAAACATACCATGAAGGAACGACGACTCACTGTCCGCGTGACGACCGTCCGATTCCGCTTCCCAACTTCTGGCCAACCCAGAGGGAGCTTGAGGCATATGCCGGTGACCAGTCACCTCTTCTCGCAACAGCACCACCACCTCTTCTAGCGTCTCTAACAGGAAGCCTAAAAACTCTTCCGCATCTTCTTGTTGACCACCCTACAGAACCGAAATGAGCAAACCATTCCAATAATCCACCGCCCAGGCACACTTACCCGCATATTGTTAAACCTCTTCTTCTCCTTCAACGCATCGTACACATACGCAGGGGCGTCCTATCACTACTCTTCTTCTCCTTGTCGTCCTTGGTCCCCTTCGACTTCCCAAGCTTGACGAATAACGGCGGAGTGTAAACCAACGACATTGGCAAACCACATGTTGCCGCTCTTGACCAATCCCGTCGTATTGTTGTGTAGTAGCGGTTGTAGTAGCGGTTGTTGTTGTTGCAGCCGCAGCGGTCAAACTCCTGCCACTGTCAAAAGAGCGATCAAATTGACCTTGTCTTTCTCGTGCGCGATACCCGACAAAGACGGCTCGCCGAAGGCGCACTCGTGATTAGGAGTAGATGCAGGGATAGATATCCTTACGACATTTGATGTCGGGAGGGCGCTCCTTCCTGATCCAGAGGCGGACGACGTAAGAGTCGGAAGATTTAAGGAGGGACACCCATGATTTTTTGGGTGGGGCGGAGGAAGGCGAAGTGACGGTCGTTGAAGTAGGTGTAGGGGCGGTGGCAGTGGAGGTGGTAGAGGCGGAGGTGGTAGAGGCGGAGGTAGTAGAGGCGGAGGTAGTCAACGCAGTGCCAGCCTCCTCGGTCGTGGTTGCCGATTTTTCGTCCAGAACCCCTTCGTCCCTTTTGGGTGGTATCGTACCATTACCAACCACGGCGGGTAGAGAGACAGAAGTAGTAGAGGTTGCCGGGGACCCAGGTATTGTGGAAGACGTTGAATTGTGTACAACAGTGGTAGCTGAAGAAGGAACAGTTGATGAGTCTGCCGCAGCAGCCGCAACCTGCGAAGGCCGTTTTCGCATTCAGTCTCGTTTTCGTTTTCTTCTTGCTTTTCCTCTTCAACCACTGCTGCTACTTTGTCCTTTGCTTCAATACCTGCCATGTCTTCGTCAGCGACGACAGGCAAGGTGGCAGACGGCAATGGGGGTGGAGGCGGGATATCCAACGCTTGCTGAACCACATCTGGTGGTAGATGCGCTTGAGATAGAATGATGGCTCATGGAACTGATTCAGTGGAAGTTGTTGCGGTGGATGCACATGAAGAGTTGGCATCGTCAATCAACATTGAGGCTGTCCACGTAGAAAGCGAGTTGTGTATCGGAGATGGAGAATGGCAAACGAGCACGAGTATCGTCTCTCTTCTGTATCCTAATCCCGACGTAAGGCTGAGGCTATTGCGCTGACACGCGTGGCAGCGCCGTTCCTGTCTATGGGATGGTCAACAGCCATGGAGAGGCACACGACCAGGTTACGTACCGAGTCGGTCATTCGGAGGGCTTCAACGTAATCCAAACGCTATTCATTTTCAATTCGGTTGAGTAGCAGGAGTTCCCACGGTCAACTCATATACGGTCCTTCTTCAGCGCGCTGCAAATCATGACGAGGTGCAATATGGTGAGCATTGTTACTGAGCGGGTGTAAGAAATGACCCTATGAGAGAGCAGGAAGGCTCGGGGTGATTGTTAATATTATGACATATTTGACGCCTTACAAGACCCGCGATTCCGAGCCCCCCATTTTGCTATAAGATGCTATATATAAGACCGAGGTCTTCGTTCCTGACCTCGGAAAACGCTGCCACCCTAACTCGCTCACAGCAGCACTTCAGATTCCTTTTCGTATGCGATCATCCGCCATGTGACATGTGACACGTTACATCAATTCCTTTCTTCTTGACCACCATCATTGAACGACACAGGTAATCTCATTTTGGTCTATTCTGAGCATAAGTCTCAATTCCATATACAGACTGTGATCACCATGTCAGCAGATCCACCCCAGGTGTTGAATACTACTAGTATCTTTGCTGGATACCAGAATATTATTGCTGTAAATAGCCAATTCATAGAGGTATTGCATTTCAGCATTCTTTCACCTGGATCTTGTCAATAATGAACACTCATAGATCAACTATTATTGTGCAGATCCTTCCAACATTGATCTTCCTCCTTTACCTCCTATTAAACGTTCCAGTACTTTCTTTACAGGCCAAGATGAGTACTTGCAGAAGCTGAGGGATCACTTTACCTCCAATATTGAAGGCCAAAGATCTTTTTTCCTTTTGCATGGTTTAGGTGGTATTGGCAAGACTCAGATTTGCCTTAAATTCATTGAAGAAAATCCTGATTTGTAAGTTTACAAATTGGTATAGTAATTCAAAATAACTGACTTATTTAAGGTTCTCTGATGTCTTCTGGATTGATGCTTCCTCAGAGAAAAGTGTTGAATTTGTACTCACACAAATATCCTCAACCTACAGCACTTCACCAGATGGTAGACCCTCAGCCAGATCTGCTCTTGATTGGATTTCTCAGAGGCCCAACTTCTTTATGGTGTATGATGGATTAGATGGACATTACTCAGTAGTTGAGAAGTTCCTCCCACCAGGAAATGGAGGAAATGTTATGATAACATCTAGGAATATTGCATTGAAGAAGTTTGTATTGAGCAAGAACTCAATGGAGGTTCATGGCATGGAAGATGAAGATGCTATTTCCTTGCTTTTGAAGTCAGCCATGCTTGATGGCACAGATGATGATATATATAATCTGGCCCAGCAGCTTGTGTCACAATTGGATGGAATCCCTCTTGCCATTGACCAAGCAGGAGCATACATGCATTTCTGTGGTGGCAGCATTAATGGTTATTTGGAATTGTACACAAGATACAAGGACAAGTTAATGCAGAGTGCTCCAGGATTTGAAGGTGCTTCAGATTATGGGACATCTACATATGGGACATGGGACATTTCCATGAAAAAGATGGAGGATATAGCTGCAAAGGATAATTTGCAGGAATCTGTTGGAGCACAAAGTGCCATCAAGCTCTTGAGGATCTTTGCTTTCTTAGATCATACTAATATACCACAAGAATTATTCAAAAATGCTGCTGAGAACTATGTGAAAAGACATATTGAGGAATATGTCTATCTTTCATCATCATTGAGTTTGCTGGATGATGAAACTGTGTTCATAGGGAATGGGGAGTGGGATAAATTAAAGTTTCTGCAGGGCATCCAGGTTTTACTCTCATTCTCTCTTGTCAGAAGTCATAATCACCTGTATTCCATGCACCTACTAGTAAATGCTTGGAGTAGGAACTGCATACCAAAAGCAGAAGTAACTGATCACTTTTACAGAGCAAGAGCACTGTTATCCTGTTCAATAGCTCCTGACTGGTATTCTGATAATTATGAATTCTGTCAATCACTTGCACCACACATTAGGTCAAATATTTTGCATGGATTGGGATTAAAATTGAACAGCAGGTATTATGATGATGAACATGCAAGATTTACATTTGTATTTGATCGTGCTGCAAGCTGGGATGAGGGGGAACAATTGTTACATGTTGTAGTTCATCAAAGAAAAACAAAGCTTGGATCAGACCACCCAGACACTCTCACCAGCATGGCCAATTTGGCAATGGCATACTGGAATCAGGGGAGGTGGGATGAGGCAGAGAAGCTTCAGATGGATGTCATGAATGCAAGAAAATCAAAGCTTGGATCAGACCACAAAGACACTCTCACCACTATGTCCCATCTGGCATCAACATATAGGAATCAGGGAAAGTGGGATAAGGCAGAAAAGCTTGACATGGATGTGGTGAATGGACTCCAAATGGGGCTGGGATCAGATGACCTATCCAGTATCACCAGTATGGGCAATTTGGCATCATCATACAGGAATCAGGGAAGGTGGGATGAGGCAGAGAGGCTTGACATGAATGTGATGAATGCACTCAAAATAAAGCTTGGACTAGACCACCCGGACACTCTCACCAGCATGGCCAATTTGGCTTCAACATACTGGAATCAGGGAAGGTGGGATGAGGCAGAGAAGCTTGAGATAGATGTTATGAATGTATCCAAAATAAAGCTTGGATCAGACCACCCAGACACTCTCACCAGCATGGCCAACTTGGCAGCAACATATTGGAATCAGGGAAGGTGGGATGAGGCAGAGACACTGCAGATGGATGTGATGAATGCTTTCAAAACAAAGCTTGGATCAGACCACCCATCCACTCTCACCAGCATGGGCAATTTGGCTTCAACATACAGGAATCAGGGAAAGTGGGATGAGGCAGAAAAGCTTGAGATGGATGTGATGAATACATTCAACACAAAGCTTGGATCAGACCACCCAGACACTCTCACCAGTATGGCTAATTTGGCATTAACATATGAGAATCAGGGAAGGTGGGATGAGGCAGAGAAGCTTGAGATGAATGTGATGAATGCATTCAAAATAAAGCTTGGATCAGATCACCCAGACACTCTCACCAGCATAGCCAGTTTGGCATCTACATACTGGAATCAGGGAAGGTGGGATGAGGCAGAGAAGCTTCAGATGCATGTGATGAGTGCAAGAAAAACAAAGCTTGGATCAGGCCACCCAGACACTCTCACCAGCATGGCTAATCTGGCATCAACATACAGGAATCAGGGAAGGTGGGGTGAGGCAGAGAAGCTTGAGATGGATGTAATGAATGGATTCAAAGGAAAGCTTGGATCAGACCACCCAGACACTCTTGCCAGCATGGATAGTTTGGCATCAACATACTGGAATCAGGGAAGGTGGGATGAGGCAGAGAAGCTTCAGATGGATGTCATGAATGCAAGAAAAACAAAGCTTGGCTCAGACCACCCAGACACTCTCACCAGCATGGCCAATTTGGCATCAACATACAGGAATCAGGGAAGGTGGGATGAGGCAGAGAAGCTTGAGATGGATGTAATGACTGCATTCAAAACAAAGCTTGGATCAGACCATCCATCTACTCTCAGTACCATGGCCAATTTGGCATCAACATACTCAAATCAGAAAAGGTGGAGTGAGGCAGAGAAGCTTCAGATGGATGTCATGAACATATTCAAAACAAAGCTTGGATCAGACCACCCAGACACTCTCACCAGCATGGCCAATTTGGCAACAACATATAGGAATCAGGGAAGGTGGGATGAGGCAGAAAAGCTTGACATAGATGTGATGAATGCATTCAACACAAAGCTTGGATCAGACCACCCACACACACTCACCAGCATGGCTAATTTGGCATCAACATATGGGAGACAGGAAAGGTGGGATGAGGCAGAGAAGCTTGGGTTGGAGGTAATGAAGGCAAGGAG
This sequence comes from Amanita rubescens, assembly GCA_015039365.1. Classification (NCBI taxonomy): domain Eukaryota; kingdom Fungi; phylum Basidiomycota; class Agaricomycetes; order Agaricales; family Amanitaceae; genus Amanita; species Amanita rubescens. The sequence continues at coordinate 131,536 of WION01000087.1, read as the reverse complement.
TGCAAAGCTTGGACCAGACCACCCATCCACTCTCATCAGCATGGATAACCTGGCATCAACATACAGGAATCAGGGAAGGTGGGATGAGGCAGAGAAGCTCCAGATAGATGTGATGAATGCAAGGAGAACAAAGCTTGGATCAGACCACCCAGACACTCTTGCCATCATAGATGGTTTGGCATCAACATACTGGAATCAAGGAAGGTGGGATGAGGCAGAGAAGCTTGAGGTGGATGTCATGAATGCAAAAAAGAAAAAACTTGGACCAGACCACCCAGACACTCTCATGAGCATGGCCAATTTGGCATTGACATATGGGAATCAGGGAAGGTGGGATGAGGCAGAGAAGCTTCAGATGGATGTGATGAACACATATGAAACAAACCTTGGACCAGATCACCAAGACACTCTCACTAGCATGGCCAATTTGGCAACAACATACTGGAATCAGGAAAGGTGGGATGAGGCAGAGAAGCTTCAGACAGATGTAATGAATGCATTAAAAGCAAAGCTTGGATTAGACCACACAGACACTCTCATCAGCATGGGAAACCTGGCATCCACATACAGACATCAGGGAAGGTTGGATGAGGCAGTGAAGCTTCAGATGGATGTGATGAATGGATTAAAGTCAAAGTTTGGATCAGACCACCCAGACACTCTCAACATCATGGGCATTTTGGCATCAACATACTGGTATCAGGGAAGGTGGGGTGAGGCAGAAAGGCTTCAGATGGATGTGATGAATGCATACAAAACAACACTTGGATCAGACCACCCATCCACTCTCATCATCATGGCCAATTTGGCATCAACATACAGGAAGCAGGAAAGCTGGGATAAGGCAGAGAGACTTGAGATGGATGTGATGAGTGCAAGAAAGACAAAGGTAAAGCTCATTGATTGGTTTTCATACTAGATCTACTATTCTTGTATAGATCTCCAGGACCCATGACCATTTCAAAGATGTTTCACATCAGGTGCAGGAACAGAGTCAAGATGCAATGCCCATGGTATTCTATCATTGCACATCAACTCCTACATTACTTCTGACCTATCCTGTGATGTAGCATTCCAGTTCTGGTGAACTTGAACATCTTGAACACATTGCAATGCAACCTGGGAATAAGTTCATTAAGGAATTCAAATACATATGGAGAAAACTGAAGTGTTGAGTAGTATGTCAGAATTCACATTTGTTTTTTTTCAATACCACAGTGTATGATAAATGTATATATATTTGGATATGCCTTGTCCAATAGCAAGTGTACAACTTATTCCAATTATGTTGTTCTCAAAACTTTGCTCACTGATAAGTCACTTCACTGACATCACTACCCTCTCAAGTCACAATCATAGTAAGCAGGCCAGTCAACTGTCGTTCTGACATGGCTGTGTTGATGTTTGGTCCAGCATGGCAGACCTGCATGGTGGCTAGAGTCGGCTACTTAAATACCTGGGATATAACCGTGCTGCAGGCGAAAATTCGGTTACAAGACCGAACTTCGCCTCACTTCGTAACTTCCTTACGGCCTAATCTTGCGAAGGTGGGCCAAATGGCATGATCATGCGTGGTAAGGCCGCAGGAAAAACCTCCGCAGCCTAATTCCCCGGGCTGGTAGTACTGATGGGACCAAGAATCCAGGCCAATGTTAGAGAGGAAGTTGTGGGGAATGGGAGCGGCCTGCGACGAGGAATTGATGAGGTTAAGGAAAGAGAAGAAAGACGACAGGAGAAACGTGACGTAGTGTATGACATATATTTGGCATTCGGCATACGCCGTAAGAAACTACCATCTATGAAATGCTACGGGGTATCCCCCTCAACTGGTCCACGGCGCGTCACTTTTCCCAAACCATTGACCCTGAGCACAAGATCTATATCCTTTAGAACGGCTCCAGGAGGCGAGCCATCTGCACGAGCAATGGTGAGCGCGCTGCTGAAGGAATTCTTGATCTGGATGAGGAATTAGAGATGTAGTGAATTGGAATGTGGAAAGCATACTTGACGACCATTGATGTGGTAAGAGGCAAGGCGACAGAGATCCTCATCCGAAATATCAGTGGAGCTCCGCTTGAAAAACGTGGCCCAAATGATCTTGCGCGAGCCGACATCAAGCTCGGGGTAGTTGATGAAAAAGTGGATGCGACCTTCATGATGTATAAGTTACCATGATCTTGACTGGACTACGCACTTTCGAAAGCATGATCACAGCACTCCAGCATGTTCGTGGTAAGGAAAAGGATGCCCTAGGTTAGAAGGCTTCAGATATGCGGTTGATGAACCGGGCGAGAGCTTACTTGGTAGTATTCAAGTCGACGGAGGAAGATGGACACGAGAGCGTTGCGCTCTAGGTCTGAATATTTCCGCCGCATGAGAAAGACCTCGGCCTCGTCGAGCAGAAGCACTGCATCCCACATCTGGGCAAGTTCAAGGACGCTCACTAGCGTGCTCTCCAAGGAAGTCGGCGTTATGCCGAGTTCACCAGCGCTGAGAATGTACAGAGGCTTGTGAGTGACTTCCGCCACAGCTTCGGCTGTCAGCGTTTTACCGCAGCCCGGAGTCCCAGAAAGCAGACCAATGAGACCTTGTCCTTTGCCTTTGATAATGTCGTCGAAGTTGGTTTCCTTTTTAGCATGCTGGCGCACCAAGGAGTGGATAAGCTTCTTCTGCTCCTTACCGAGGACAAGGGCATCAAAGGCTGCGTCGTTCCAATCCACGTCGCGCGCGTGCGTCAGAGCAAATTCGCCTGTAAAATATTAGACACAAAAAGCGTAAACACGTTGAATAGTGTACCCCAGATCTTGCGGTCAAAGGCAAACCCCATCAGAATGGGCGAACATATGGCATACTGGTCGTCCGTAAGACTGTCCTTCTTGATGGCCAGATGAACCGTTGGAGATATTGTCGAGTGAAACCGCGCGTATGCTAATGGACTGATCATAACACGGCCGTTCACCTTCTTTCGTTAGGACAGGAGTAGGAGCGGATTGCAAAGAAAAGACGAACAAAAAACGGTTCAGTTTCACCGCGATCAACCCGATGAGAGGCGCCAACCTTTGGCTTTCGTTAGGACAGGAGCAGGAGCGGATTGCAAAGAAAATACGAACAGATCTCGGTTCCGTTTCACGGCGATCAACCCGACGAGAGGCTCGACCCCTGATTTCGCGGAAGCAATGGGTAGGCATTTGCACCAAGCGTTTCCCAAGCTTCATGGCCCGTGAGTAAACTCCATCGTTATCGTCATGGTATTGCAGGGGGTAGACAGGGAGAGTCGCGATGGGTCGGGTGCCAAGATACATGTCGATCTCGAAGATACGCCTCGCAAAGCCAAATTCTTGCCCGTCGTGGTGGATAATATCGCACACAACCTCCAGGTATTTCGTCTTCTCGAACAGGCTTGAGCCGTCTATCGTGATCTCCCTCCGGCGTTCGTTGTATCCAGAACGACGAACAATGAGCACTGTATCCTGATCTGCGTTGGTGTGATGACTGTAAACGAGGGAATTCGGGAAGAATAAAGCCCAGACTACGTCGAAGGAGATCTCGCGTTGAGAGACCATCTGCTCCACGTCCTTCATTGTGTTCCCCAGATATTCGTTGATGTAGAATATCCCGGTCTGAATGTCACAGATCAGCAGTTCATCCCTCTCCTCCTGATCCTGTTCTACGGCAAGATGCGCAAGAAGTCCAGGGTACGAGTAGTACATGAGCTCTTCCGTAGCCTGGTAACCAATTCAACAATCAGCTACGTTCAGTGGGGTGCGCAAAGCACATACCTCTGGTTCCTTCCGGCTGAGTGCGAGGTCCTCCACTCCTTTGTTGATGTCAAGCAGGACATTGCAAAGACGCGCGCTTTTGATGTCGATGACGGTGTCATAGTGTCGACCTCGGTCATCAATCAGCCGCCTGGTAACGATGGCGTATTTGTGCTCCCGCTCCTTCTGTTTCTTGACCGATTTGCGAAGCTTTGTGGAAAACGTGCGACTGGGTCCACATTAGTATGACGGCGAGAAAAACGAGCGAGCGCGAGCACTCACACATCATAACTGTTGGAAGTGGTCAGATACGGCCAAGCAGCTCCAAGCAGAGATGACGAACTACTCGTCGAGCTGCGCGACGCGTTTCTTGAAAGGCTTGTCGGGCAGCGCTGTCTTCAGCTCAGGAGCAGTACTATCAGAAGGTTCGGTCATGTTGTCTGAGTGGAGAGGTGAGTTTAGCCATCTCGCCAGCAGGCTTTGAAGAGACTATGAGCACAATGTCGCCGAGTTGAGTCATTTTCGCTGGGCTATGCGAAAAGATTGAAGGTTCTATGACATGTGTCCGTGGCGCACCCGCTCGCCGCTCGCCGCTCGCAATAGAGGTGGGACATATCATGTCACGTGCGTGAAGATTCCATGTTCAAATCTGGTGGCGTCACTGGCGTGGTGGCTGAAGCGCTGAATCATGTGGCTTCTGGAATGGAAGTTGCAACATAGCCTCAATGTACGCCTTTAGAATCTGTGGAGTTTGTGCTGTGGAGTATCATAGAGGCTATTGGACGTTCCGAAGAGGGTAATCTCACCGTAACGCTTTGGCCGCTCTCGCTTGGGAACTGGGACAGCTTCTGCCTCTCACGCTCTGGAAACTGCCATTCAGAGCACTTTTATTTTGGCGGTGAGTGTGTTCTCCCGAGAGAAACATCCGCAGCACATGGTCTCCCATCATTCACAGGTTAGGGTACGGGCGCTTGAACCTGATTCCAATCATAATAGAAGAGGAAGGTTGGGTGCTCCTCGCTAGACTTGTACTGAACTCAGCGCACCTTGTCTTCCGATACAACATACTTTTCGTAGCTACATCTACCCCAAACAAGGATTGGAATACCGACCGCAAATGCCCCAGATCATGGATGAAGCCCATCCCAGTCCCGCAGAGCCTACGCCAGAGACATCTGCGGAGCCTTCGTTCTCTACGTTCAACCGCGCCTTCCAGAAATATCTTGCTGATTTACCCGAGGACACGAAGCGATCCAAATTCTTTGAGCTTTGTCATGCTTCCGGTAACAACGTTACACCACAAACCATCAACGAACTTTTTCAGGGCAAAGCGACTCAACGGGCGCCCAGTGGACCCATACAGAGAATATTCAGTCGAATTATGAATGCTTTGATGGATTACAGCGAGGTTATCGGTCCACTGGGTGCGCATGACCCATTCTATCATCCAAAGTTGTACTAACATACTACGGCACATAGTTTCCTTTCACCCCGTTCCATGCGCGATCATCTGGGGAGCTTTCAAGGTCGTCATTGAGGTAATTTTTCCCCTTGCATTTTCCGTGTAAGTGGCACTGACTTTTTCCATAGTCTTTAAACCGGTGCGAAAGCATGTTTGAGAGCATGCAGAAGGAGCTCCGATCACTCGTGGGTCATTTGCAATGCATAACGGTGTACGAGGATCTGTATGGTGATTCAGAGGAGATGCAGGATCTCTTATTCAATTCATACACCCACATAATCCGTTTCTGGTACCGTGTACACAAGGAGTGCAAGCGCAAAGGTACTTTACTCAGTTGGCTTATGGCCTTTAGTATTGACGGTGTGCAGGTCTCGCCACGTTCGGCCGGGCTATGACCACGTCTGCCCTGAAGAAGATGAACTCGATTATTTCTGAAATCCAATCCGTTTCCGAAAGTATCTCTAAGCAAGCTTTACTTTGCCAAGGTCAGAAGGACAAACAGGAATACGCTGAAGCTCACACCGCGCGTGAACTTCAGAGTGAGTGGCACCAGAAGCAGAGCGATTTCAACTATTGTGAGGACCATTCCTTGCCTGTTCAAATTTGTTCTGACCACTGAGTGAAACATAGTCGGCCTCTACAAGCAGATCCGAGATCATCTCACCCCCCCATATAACACTGTCGCTCGCCCAAACTCGCGCCGTCATGATGAAAATGTGCGATACCTACAGCCGGAAACCTGCCAGTGGTTGATACAAGAAAGCTGTTATACCACCTGGTGTGGCCCTAGATCAGAGGCTCGCCGTCTCTTCTGTCTCAGCGGCCCCCTAGGCTGCGGAAAATCTATGCTCACCTCGTTCGCCATTCGTGACCTGGAGTCCAAGGGTGCAGCTGTGGCGTACTATTTCTGCCAGTTCTCTCAGCCATGCGAATACCCCATTGAAATATTACGTCTACTTGCGCTCCAGCTCTTTGATGTCTACTTTTCACGCCATTTACCCCTTGATCAGGAATTCGCTCATTGCATGCTCCGGAGCCGCAAACCGGAGGATGTCCAGGATCGCATCAATGACCTCGTCTCCAAGTTGCTTTCTGAAGGTGGAGTCTACTTCTTCATTGACGGGCTCGACGAAGCAATACCGGCCGGCATATCCTCCGTGCTCGAGTTCTTGAATAACTTGCTCAAGGAACAGGCGACTGAGAAGGTTCGTTGTTGACGATTAGCGAAACTGTATCTAGGCTCAAACTTGCTTAAAGGTTGGCCTCTGGGTGACCAAGCGACGACAAGCTCAGGTTGTCGAGTACTTTGAGAAGCATATTCAACCTGATCTAGGCCTTACTCTTGAGCTTGTCAACCACACTAACGCTGACGTTGTGCGGTTTCTAACGGCGAAACTGCACGACCTCAAGCAGCGATTCTGTCCACAGCAGGATGACTTGGACGAGACGGATAGGAAGCATTTCCAGCGGGCAGAAAACTACTTGATGTCACATGCCCAGGGAAACTTCTTGTGGGCGCGGCTCATGACTCAGCGTTTCGACGAGGTAAACAGGGTGGAGGACGTACTCCACATTCTCAGCGATGCGCCAAAGGAGTTGGTCGACCTCTACAAGAGCTACTTCGACCGCTTCGGGCGTTGGGATCGAGAGGATAAGAGAATTGCAATGTACGCGGTCGATGACCTTGGTAAAGAAACGTGCTAACATTCACACAGCAATGTAATGTCTCTTGTAGCCTTTGCACGCCGTCAGCTGCGCCTCGAAGAACTACAAGAGGCTGCTGCTGTACTGGCCAGTCACAGAAAGAAAAAGAAGGCAGCATCGGATGCTGCTCACTCGATCAGGACCCTGCCACTGAAAACCTTTCTGGCAATGTATACTACTCTTGTCGAGCTTGATGGGAACACCTCGGATCCCAATCCAACAGACACATGCCGTCTCGTCCATTTCAGCGTCCTTGAGTTCCTTAAGAACAACCCTGCGACACTGGCCAAGGACTCGAAGGACCACCAGCTACATTTCAGCCCCTTCGCTCTTGCCAACGCCTGCCTCATATATCTGACTCGTCCAGCTTATACCAAAGTGTTGCAGAAACAGAGTGAACCGGATGGGACCTACACCTGGGTTGACAGCACTGGGGAGACAGTCTACAAGCAGGTTTTTTCCCAGTATGCTGCCAAGTACTGGGTACGACATTTAGATGACCTCGAGGAGGAGGAGCAGGACAAGATCCGCGGGCGTGTGGAGGCCTTTGTGTCGTCCAACAGCTTCCAGACCTGCATGCAGATCCAGTCCATCTGGGTACAGGGCTGGTTCGACGTGTACGCCGTTCAAGGTCAACGGAGCCTCCCTCGCGCCCTCCCGCGCGGTATGCCGGAGTTGCTTACCCGGACTCGCCGTTTATCAGATAGCAAGCGTCTAATTACCACGAGGTATCGATCAGACTATCAGGAACTAATCCACGACTGGCGGAAGCTCCTCAGCTGTGGGGGCTGCCGTGATTCCGACTCATACTGTTCCTACCTCACACTCAGAGGAGAGTCGGATCGTATTTGGTGGACGACCTTTGGGCCCGATCACCTCTTCTCCGATTTCCAAAGCCGGTACAGATCCTTCAGGCTCTCCGAGAGAACATGCTCAGAACGCTTTGAAGCTCTTAGTGTATCCAAAGAGCAGATTGTCGCAGTTCGGCTCAAGTAAGTGAGCGTAAAACCCCGAGAATTTGTCACTAACTTCAATCCAGGAATTGGAAACGCGAAGACGGTTCTTTACAATTCGTTTGCGAGCATTGGACGTTGTCCGACCATGTTTCCGCACCGAGTCTGGGGAAGAAACAGATTATCACGACGACTGAAGCGGCGACGAATTGGTTATTATACGCCAAACCTCCCCCTGAAGGTCTGAAGCGTTTAGTGGCCAGCCCAACGGCTCTAAGCGGCAATGCTCAGATTTTGCGCTTAGGTGCACAGTTATTCAGGAAAGACGAGGACAACGAGTACCGTGTAGTAGCCTCTGGTGGAGACGCCCCGGCATATTTTGAAGAGGTTTCTGGTCGTGGAGCGCTGGTTGTTATTGGGAGCAGGTCACATACCCTTGCCGCGCAACTCCAGGAGCCTTATCGCCTTTTTGAAAGGTTGGGCAAGGATTTCACTCATCTCGAACGGTTGGAGAACCCTAGCGATACAAAGGATGACCCTTGCACCATCTCCGATGAAAGTGACGATGAATGGCTCTCGGAAGTATCGTCTGATTCATCCGACGTCGAAATGGAGGCGTACGAGTCATGGAGCGATGCATCAACAGACGAAGAGGGCTATCTTTCCTCAAACTCTTCTTCAGAATCAGAAGTCTCCGAGCAGTCGACTTCAGATACGGGGTCAGAGGCCGAGACAGAAGAGGGTTCAATTTCTGGTTCCTCCGGCGGCAGATCAATCTCGTAGGAGCTGACGTGCTGTCTCGATCTGCGTTCCCGAGTCTGGGCGGATCTCAAGATAGCGACACCGAGGAAGAATCATGGGGCAGAAAAATTGACGCTCGACTTGGTGCCATGTTCCACGGCCGTCCACTAGGCCAAACCTACGATGATATGCGGTCATCCAGCGCACGCGAACCCACCGTCCTGCTTACCGCTCTTCAATACGACGACAACTCAACACCAACCAAGTTGTTTGAGTATTCGTGCCCCTTATGGTTCATGTTGTATGACTCTCCGCCGGCTGTTCATCCCCAGGAGTCGCTGGTCGTCTGGCCATTGGGCAGCGGCGATTTGTTATTCGCAGACGTTACCGCCAAGACGTACTTTACGCGTCAACTGCGTCCGTCTGCTTCGCACGGTGAGTAAACGACTGCTCCTCAAAAACCATCATTTAACATTTCATTTTGCCCTAGCCCGACAGATTTCAGTAAAGACCCAGTTCTCGCCTTGCGGTCTCTTCCTTCACGTGGCTTCGGTCGAAGTCCGCCTTACAGTAGTCGAAGGTGATCAGCTCCGCAAGAATAAGCGCTGTTTTATCCACCATCCACTCCATCTCTATATGCTTGTGTTCATATACCGCCTTTCGACCAGAAAACCCACGCGTAGCCCACCGGTTCTCATACATTGCGCGAGGGCCGACCTGGGAAAGCATGAAGGTCTGAGCCTTTCGCAACTCCCGTTCATATTCACCTGGACACCGCGTCACCTCTTCCTATCGGGGCGAGAAACCAGCCTCGAAGTCTTCCGGATCCAGCTCTTCAGCAAGTGCACCGGCGACGGTTGTCTATCAGAGCAAAATGTCTTGGTGCCAATGAATAAAATGCTCCTACCCGATAGCGCCGCGCGCCGGGACGTGTATTTTGTCCCACTATCCGATGATCCCAACGGGGCATCCATGGTCGTCATCGGAAGCGAGTCACGGGTGAAGGCTGCTTTGGTGCTGGATGAAACCTCTGAGAGGCGGACTTTTGCACCTTCCATTGGGGCAATATTACGGGCAGAGGACATAGGGGGGTGGATTCGAGCAGGGGGCACCTCGGTTCCCCAGGGGCGTTCGATGGGTAATCTCGACATACGCAAGGAAAAATTCCATCCGGTGGAGGACTGCGATGGTTAGTCTGTCTTTGCTTGTTGATTTTCGTGATTACCGCTGATCAAATGATAGTGGAGCCCTTTCCTATGTTTGCGTAGTAATGAACCGCCGACAATTGTTGGCCTACTCTGCTGTTAAAGAGTGTGGAATCTGGGTCTTTCCAAAGACGGTGATTCCCTTTTTCTTTCTTCTTTTAAAAAATACTCGTTTAGGCCCCGAGGCGCTGGTTGCTGTAGTGTACACTTTGTAATATATGTGCAATGACTGGTGCGTGTGGAGTCGATGTTGTGATTATGTTGTAAGGCATAGCCTGGCGAGCTGGATATGCACATCTGGCCGATAAAATGTTTTGCTTCTCTTAGGTTCATCACGGCCCGCCAGCAGGGATTTTTTAACGGACTCGTGGAAGGGAGCAACGATTTGCAACATATCTCGCTCTGGGTGAGGAAAACAAACAAGGGGATTTGCGCAGCGGTCGACGAGCAGCATGGGATTCTCGACTACGTTTGACGCGTTCCATACGCGTTCCATCTTATCGGTCGCAACGCCTTCAGCCAACTCGAGGATGGTAAGAGGCCTCTTCGCGCATAGGACTAGTTTGAGAACGAGATGAAAACGATCATGAATCGCTTCAAATTCCCTTTTAACCATATTTTCGAAGCTTTGTGGCAACCCTTCCGGTGACCTTTTAATCTCAGCGGCTGTAAGCGAATTGTTTTTGAGTTCTTCAATATGGTAAAGCGGCCAAAGAAAACTGAATGATTTAAGCGGTAGTAGGCAGTACAGTCGCACTCTTACTTACGTTCCTTCAGCCCCCGATGTCAAGCTATCGACAATAAAATCAACAACATCTGGTTTGATTCTGCTGATCTTTTCGACCTCCATCTTCACAAATTGCTGCACGTCGTGCCTGATATCATCCGCGCTGATCATGTAATGGGTCTGATCTTGGAAATGATGTCGAATGTCGGGATGATCCCGACTGCTGACGAAGACATATAGCTCCTTTGCCAGTTCCAAGAGATGGGGCAGCAATATGTCGAGAGAATCGCATTTATCTAACCCATCAATTACCACAAAAGTCTTCTCAGTCGCCCGTGATAACTGCATGATGAGGTTCGTAAGGTCACCAATCTGGAACAGGGACTTTATCTCGCACTGATTGTGCAGTATGCTTAAGGCCTCTGGATCTCGTTTCAAGAGCTGTCCGAGCAGACTGCAAAGGAGATTTGTTGATTTACGTTTTTTGCCGTTTAACTGGTCACAATAACCGTAGATATATTGACATCCCAGAGCTCCCTTAACATCCTCGATAACAACAGAGCTGTGTGAAGGATGGATCGTATGACCATGATGAGTCAAGTAGTTATGCCTTACGTGAGGACTGTTTTTCCTGCACCGGCTGTTCAGCTACGATTAAGCAATTGTGGAATGTACAAGGACCTGACACCCACGTATACCCTTTAACCAAAGCATTCGCAATTGACCCTGCTTCCACATTTTATACTCTTGGCGTTGGAGAATCCACTGTCCGGCGTCCGGATACGCAACTGTGTCATCCTTCACTCTTCCAAATTCTGCGCGATCCTCAGAGTCTTTGTCGCAAAGATCTTTCAGGACTGTTCGGCATCGAGACGTGGGTAAGAAGCCGGAACGTGACAAAAGTCTATACTTACCGTCATCGGGTAGCTGATTTGTGTACCGATTGTAGTTTCCCGCGACGGCATTAAACTCGCATTGTACGAATTGCATGTGTGTTGAGACAGACGTCTGATTATCAGGGATTTGGGTTCGCTGAAGCCTTGAAGCTTGAAGGTCAAAAACTGCGGTGGCAGTTTCCGCGGACTGGGGCAGGACGCTCGTAACAGACATGTACTCCCGCCCAAAAGCTGCAATAGACGCTCGTTCCCGCAGCACGTGATGACATGTTTTTCCAAACGGTCGTGTCCGTCTCCCCCCGCCCACAGCTTTCCTAGACCTGGTTCTCCAACACCATTCCTCTGGTTACGGCTTTCTCTCACAATGCATCAATCAAGATATAAGTGACATGTTGGGCGCGGCGAATTTAGGGAGGGAGGCAGATAGCGCGTTTTCGAGGTAGGAAAGGTCTTGTATAGTATTCTAGATTGAAATCTGCAAAGGAGTTACTAAGTCAAGAATCAAGTGGAGGGTCAAGAGTCGACGCACCTAGATCCCCGTACTGCGTGATAAGATCCATCTTCGAAAGGACGTTGATGTGGGGGAGCTCAAGATGAAGCATCGCCCCAAAAAAAAAAAAAAAAAAAGAAGCATCGCCCTGAGTGACACGTGTTTTGAGGCACATAACATAATGTGCGTCGTAGAGATGCACTGTGACTGCGGCGATCCGTCGTGAGTAAGGCATTCTTCGAAACTTCCATTGGACCACGTACTCACTCAAAAACCAATCTTCGTCAATTTATTTACAATATTCTTGACACCGTCATGGCTTGTGCTTAGCTCGACTTGGCCGGGGAGGTCAAACAGCACATGTGCGTCAGGCCCAATTCCTCCAACCAATGAAAATTTGCGTCCAGATACTCCATACAATACAGCATGCCACCGTTGGGCCCAAGGCCATAAGTGTCCATGGCGTATGTTTTCGTTGGCAGGGTCGAGGTTGGCGATCGATATGGGCCGGTTAGTGCATTAAAAAGTTGGTGCTTCCCACGAGCCTGGCGATCCAGACGACTTCGCCGAATGGCATGATGATGACACATATTGTTTGTTTGTCGCACTTTTGAAGCCGAGTACTACCATCACCCCAAACAGCAAAAGTGCCGGTCCACGAACCGCAGCTGTACGAATAGTTTCAGCGTTATGGACGGGTACATTTTTCCTGGGGACGTAATGGGCCCTGGCGGAGATTCTACAACCAGGTTGGATTCCACCGATTATACAAACTACGACTCCCGCTGACTCCGCTTGACCCACGCTAAATCCAGACCGCGGGACACCGACGCCTCCGCAATGTTTATTGAAACTCCCTGCTTATCGTGTATGGATGGCCCCGTTATACCGTTTCCAAATTTACCGTGAGGTCATCGTTGCTCTCCATTTGAAGGTGCTAGTCACTGATATACGTGACTATGTACCTCGATCGTATCTTCATAAATGGTATCCAAAGGGGTGATTAGCGGTATTTTCATAGCTGAAACGGATACAGCAAACGTACATAAACCTGGATACACTGCTTCCCACTGCTATGCCGGTCAATTCTCTGGAACAAAGCCTCGTCGACGAATATCTTTTAGTTCAGGCAGTAAATTATGGGATCGGTGTCGTGTGTTTCTTTAGTTCCATGTTTTCCACACTTATATCTCTCAGTGGCATCATTTGCCTTTCTCACCTACGATGTCTTTTTGACCCTCGGTCGTGAGGTGAATTGAAATATCAACCGGTTCATACCCAGGCATTGACTGAGTCCCACAGATAACCTATATGTGGAGGTGAATGACCGAATGCTGCCGTGACGTAATGATTCAATTCAACTTGTTGTAGTGAGAGGTGGTCCTTCCCGAAAGTCGCATACTTTTGCGTTCGATACTATGGCTTAGTCTATATTGCGTAAGCCGTGGACGCTGTTACTCAGTTGACAATATTGACTACTGCCGCAGAACCATAACAATTTGCGAGTCATGACTGCCTCTATGGAGGCCGTGACTAATAGATTTGACAGTCTCTCTAAGGGAGAACAACTCGTATGACGTATGTCTTGATATGTAATTGTTTGACGTGATCTAACACAATCTCCTTATTAGACGTGAGTTCGAGGAGTTTATGGCGACCTCCATAATTAATGTCCATGAAGATGTCGACGGTACTATACGTGGTTGACCTTGTATGTTACCATGCGGCCCTATTGTGCGTTAATATCTAATGACAGATAGTGGAGGACCTATGATATTTACGACACTTTCGAACTCGATACTGATGTTACGGGTGCATGCACTTTATAATCGAAATCGTCATCGTAAGCAGACATTAGCAGACGGCTCAAGCATGCAATGATTTTTCTACAGTTCTGGTGTTCCTCGTGCTTGTACTGATAGGTGCGTTCGTTGATACCCTTGCTGCATGCTAAGTTATAGATCGTTCCAGGCCAATTTGCCGTTCGTATCTCCAATTCTGATGTACTAATATCTAAAATGAAATAGACAGTGCTATATACTACAGTGAGAATACATTCGACAATAAAATATACTCCTTTGCCCTCGGGTCTTCATTGGCCTGGTTGCCCGGTCTGGGATTATCATGCGGATTATACATTAATCGCATGGTGGGCAATAACCCAACGTCTACTGTTGCAAAGTTGATTTAATCGTTATTAACAGGGTTCCTAACCTATCCACAACCAGTAAGCTACATTACTTCCTGGCTAGATTTGATTCGGATCGCCTTTAGTCCTTTTTTTCTTCTTGACATTATGGAACTTTATCAAGTCAGCACAGGAATATTTCCACGTTATCTCTCTGAGAAGATCTCCGAGGGCCTGGCACGTCCCGCCGCTTCTCTGCGCTTTCGTAGAGGATGGAACTATGCATTTCTTCATGTAAGATTTTTCGTTCTATGAGACCTGTTGAAGTTAATATATTAAACCAGGCTCGTGGGTTAGTACTAATTGTTACCAGCGACAAACGAATTTCTTGTTCACGCAAACGCGCCAGTTACATTGACCATTGTCTTGGTTTTAGCACTTCGCGTACAAGGTCCTCTTGCGCTATTATCCAGCCCGTAAGTGCTCCTAAATCTTACAAGTTATTGAATCTAACTGTTTCATTTTATGTAGATGGATGATAGCCATGTACTCAGTCTCAGTTCGTTCCGTCTTTTTTATGCCTGCATTCCAAATCTAACTTGATGTTCATGTTGTAGACATACAGACTCATTTTACATCTTCGCGTGTTCGCTGCGCACCAGCAAGGGAGTACCCCAACATGGCATCAAACCTTTTCGATCAGAATTCAGCTCTCTACGACAGATGACGATAGTCCGAGAAACAGTTCGCGACAGGCAGAGCAGGAGGATGAACGACAAATGGAGTTACGCGCGCTTAGCCCGCCAAGGGATGTGTAGCGTTTCCTGTTCTTAGGTCATAACTGTTTGGTAACCATTATCAATCTAATGGATACGGCCTTCCTACTTTCCCCAACCCTAAATTGTTTTGAATACTCCTTGGAGACGAATAACTCTAACAGGCCTTGAAATTGTTTCAACGGGCGATGTTACGAAAAACGATTTATTATCACCCTCAACCTTTCGGTGCCGACATAATAAGGTACCCATTAATGTTGTCCGTTTCGTCTCTCCACTCCTTGATAGTAATAATACAGCAGTGCCAATTTTTGCGCGTCTCGGAACTTATCGCCTGAGAGGATAACCGGTAAAGCCCGAAATGCAAAGGAATCTCACAATCACCGCATCCATCCACGAGCATGGAGCCTCGTCTCAATTTACTGCTTCGTTTTCGCCTAATTCATTGTCGTACAGGTTGATTACCTCCCTACACTGGAATATCATAAATTTGCAATTCTGAACGACACAGTGTAGTGGAAATTGTGCACAATCCCACCGTTTTGGCTAAAGCTCCAACGTCCCGGGATCAGCAGCGGATAAATTCCATTTTACCCCATTCACCAGCAGCTCGGTCCTCGCGCCGAGGGAGAGCCGCAGTCCTGCACCTTTGGGCGCTACTATTCTCGATATAAACCTTCGTCACCTATAAGGTCCTTAAGCAACGGTATCGAAACAATAAAAATGACGACATGAACGCCGGGACCCGGACGTTCCAAGCAATTTGACAGTCTCAAGCGATCAGATTCCCGTAATCAACGCCACACGGAATCAAGTGTCCATCGGACGGGCCCGGCTCGTAATTGTAACATTCCGGTGCAGCATTCTCTCTTCAAACATGACCTCTGGCAAATCCCTAGTTATTCCATTTCTGCCTTCTCCACCTTCGTCGCGGCCGCTTCCATAACCAACTCGGGTGGGTCAGGGGGCAACCGGGGAGCATTCGCAGTAACATCAAGGTCAAAACACTTGGCGATGACTATGCCGGAACCGTTGTGCAAGCAGCTGTTGACGCTTCCAGCGTAGTGCTATCGGGACGAATGGTTTGAATCCTCTGCCCGGATATTTTATCGCCCCCAATTTCTGCTCAGACGACTTGTGGTGAATCAATCTGAGCGAGAGCTTAGCAAACTGAATGTCATCGTAGATGTTGGATGCTATAGCTTTCTTTTGGTGCTTTTGATTGCGTCCTCATCGCTGGGCATTGGTTGAAAAGATCGTTATCTATATCCTAATTATATAACTTTCTTGTGGCCGATAAAGCCGTTCCAGGGTTCAGATTCGCTTCAAGGTCCACTACACTCCAGTTACTATGTCCAAGTCTAGGTAATCGTTTGCGCAATGCGGAATCCCAATCAATAGTCGCAATGAGAGGTAATACTAATAACTTTCGCGAACACTTCCGTGTGGCGCTGTGACCTAAACTGGGCGAGAATCTGATACCGTATCCTTCAGAGAACTCTCGCGGGAACCTTCCTTGGACGGCCTGGTTAAGCACTCTAAAGCTTTCCACCGCCACCGCCCCTTCGCAAACATTGAAGAATACGCTCCACGTCGTCGTCGCGAGCAGAGTACTTAATTCGGTCAGGTAGGGAGCAAGCTTTTGTAGCGGCATTTGAAGCATTAATCCGGATCTGTCGGCGTAACCTTTTGGTTATAGCAACTTGCACTATGCGTGGGGTAGCTGTTTCGCTTGTATAACGCACGTCGGAAAAAATGAGGCAGCACGTGCGGGATTCGAACATCTCGACAAGCCAAACCAGACATTTCCAGCACCCGAATCCGCTCCCAACCACTTAGCCATCCTGCCTGCAAATAAATTGGAATCAATTAGCATCTTCACTCCAATTCGCAAGTATGGTGCATCGGGATTCCGCACGGTCCGCAGCTTCGCAAACAATAAATGAGTTTCCCTTATTGTCGCCACAACATTCCATTGACCCTTGGCCTTCGAGTAAACTGATCCACTCGAGCCACATTTTACAGGGATAGCACCATCTCGGTCAAGCACAGGGACCCCGAAATCCATCAATGTGCGCTTAACCCACTCGCAGTGCTGAGCAAGGGACGCAGCGGTATGCGATCCAGGTCAAGCGAACGGATCCCTGCTTCATGAAAGAAAGGCGGCGATTTATGGCCCTCTGAAAGTAAAGCGCAACAACAAAGCGGCTGGCACTTGACCACAAATACTTTATCAAAGGAAGAGGCCATATAAAAGATCTGCGTCCGGTAAATCGCATCCAACCCCTTCACTCCGTCTTCGTTATGGTCTTCCCAATTCTCAACCTCCCGAGCGAAGTTATCGATCATATCGCCAAACGCCTCCCGCAGGAGGATATTCCCCGTGTGGCGCTCACTTGCGAACGCATTTACAAAATATGCGTTGGGTATTATTATCAAACCGTTGTGATTGCGTCCACGCGCTTTGATACAAACAACCTTCCACTGCAGAAGTCGGGGATTAAATGGATGGACCGATTGTCTTCAGACGCCAACAAGCGACACGGCATTCGCGAACTGATAATCCATGGTATTGGAGTCCACAGCATGTACGTTCGTCATACATGGAGATGCAGTCTTCTTATTCATGCGCCCGTTTCAGACCCATCGACGCCTCGGATCGAGCCATTCCCGAGCCCTTTCTCACCGAGTTTCGAAAGGAGCGCATGGAATGGAACAAGCTACAACCCGTGTTTCTCAGGAAGGTAGAAAACTTCTTGTTTGGCAATTTCGACTTTCCAAGACTGCAAACCTTGTTCTTCGACGTGGGGGGTTTGACGACTGAAGTCGAAGCACACCGTTTCTTGGCTTTCCTGAAAAGACATGCGCACATTCAGAACGTCATCGTCGAGGGATATCCTCAAAAAACGTTCACCTTCTTGAGAACTCCGTGGGCCATCGATCTCACCCGTCTGCGACGATTATCGATATACGGACCTCTTCTTCCTTTGCTTATTGGATACTCATTTGCTCTTGCTCCGAGCGCGGGTAAGCACGAGCCGCTGGCGGCCAGGATTGTTGACCACAAACTGCCTTTAACGCGAGTACATATTTGGTGGCCGCACCAACGCAGGGTTCACGTTTGTCACGTTGGATACGCTGTTGAACTTGATCCCATTCACGTATTGAAGGCTTTGGCCCTTGTCTCCAAAGATACGCTGCGATCACTTCAAATCGATTTTGCTGTTCCTCAGCTGGACATAGAGCTCATTGAATTCGTGACGGACAACTTTCCGAACCTCCGAGAACTCAACGTCTGCTCTATAGAACAGTTCTACTTGACTGGACAGGTACGATTGATCTTTGAATACGTCAACATGATAGAATAACGTTTGTCAAAGGCAGCATACATGTGGATGGCTGAGAGGGTTGGGAAGCTTAAACGTTTAGAGCGGTTTACGTATTCCGTTACGAATGCTGAAGATAGTGGGTATTATTCAGCTTTACGAGGGTATGCTCAGAATCCGCACTCTTGGGATGCTATTTCAGCGCATTTTGCTGGCCACTGCGAGTCCTTGAAGTTTTTGAAACTCTGTAAGCAGGAATCCTGGCTCTGATGAGTTTCGGGTTCTGATCGTTTTATCATGTTTTAGGCTCGCTCGTGTGGAGGCAGGTCGTAAAGAACAGAACCACGCGCCTTGAATTGATCATGGCGTGATTTATTCGCACATGTTTACTATTAGACACAGTCACGGCCATGAATTGATTATTGATAGGATCAAATGTTAAATTATAATGGCCCGGGGCTGGAGCGGAAATGGCCGAAAACCAAGTGAATTTTGCCGCTTATTCAAGTGGAACCTCATGGACATACCCCACTCATCCTGATTTCAATGAACGGCCAGTCGCAACAGAGCCAATTTTGCCGGCTAGTGTCGCCTTTCGGGTCGCTTCTGAATCATATAAACTGTGCTAACAGATTCTTCGAGTCCCCAGCGTACTCAACGTGCTGGTCAAAAACGAGGTGAATTTTACCGCTTAGTTCAAGTGGGACCTCATGGACATACACCACTGGTTCTCTATGCCCCACAGATGGTAGCATAGCCTTACATGTAACAGGTGTATTGCTTCACTACCATCCTGATTTCAACGAACGGCCAGTCGCAACAGAGCCAATTTTGCCGGCTAGTATCGCCTTTGGGTTGCTTCTGAATCATGGATATAAACTCTGCCAACAGATTCTTCGAGTCCCCCAGCCTACTCAACGTGCCGGTCACTTGAGAATACTTTCACCATATCATGGTTAAATTCAATGCCTCCGTTTCTCTTGCACTCCTTCAACTTGCCTTGTTTTCTCGAACCTCAGTTAGCCTTCCCGTCCCCTCGGGTCAAGGCCTCGGTGACCAGCCTATGTACCCCGGGTGAGTAGTATTTTGTTTATTCTTAATCAAGATGAATTAATAGGTTCGCAGCGACCTTAGCTCTGCCAATCCGGGCAAGGATCTGAAGCTGCTCGCCGTGGGCGCAGCAGCGACCGCGGCAGGAACTGCAGTGATATACTGTACTGCCAAGATCGTAGACCATTGCATACCAAGAAAACCTCAGGAACCTGACCTTGAAGCCCATCGTCCTGGGTCGCACCCGCCAAATCAGGGGTACCGTGTAAAGCATTATCAATGTCTTGAAGCTGATAATTCATAGGGAGTCGACTGCCGGTCACGCTTCCGGTCATGTTCATAGGTACGATTAGTGTATTTCTTGAGCGATCAAAACTGATATTCCTCGATGAAAGGCCCGACGAAAAGACACCTCTTCTCGGGTACGATGATGCATTATACTCAAAGGCGTTAAGCGATTAAAGTTCTTCCTTCAAAGGTCTCCCGCCGGTGCTAAGCATATTCAGGAACATTCGAAGTATGGCTGAGAATTTCCCTCATTGTTAGGCCGTTGAGACTAATATTGTTCCTTGAAAGGGAAACTGAAAATCATCATGGGTATGGAACGTCATGCAAGGTGCTAAGGAATTGATATTAATGCCCATTGAAAGGTCTCCGGTTCATCAGCGTGACCTGATGTGATTGGATAGGCAAGACCCACTTTACCAGCTGGTGAGTTATGATCAGGGGTAAATTTCCGAAGCAACTTAACAACCAGAAGTCAGATGGAGAAAGGTTAGTTTATGAAATGCAATCAAGACGGATGGGGCTTTGTACAGTGTAGTATAAAAATATATATTTCTGCCATGGTGACTGTCATTATCGGATACGTTTCAATACCATCGCAAGTGATGAACTGAGAAGTCGACGTTTCAAGTTTAGAGCGTAACTTTTTGGGCCATCTTCAACCCTCGGCTTTCCTCCCGCTCGTGACAATATACGGCTGAGATAGTATCGTATCTTCCATCCTACCCGGTCGCTTCATCATGAGGACGCGCTGCCTATATTCTGGATGGAGCCAGCCAGACGATTACGAGAAGTTAGTCTCTGAGCTCGCGTAGACTTTGCAAGAAACAAAGTGAGGAAGGACATCGCGAGAAGCCCATAAAATAAATGAAGCAGGAGACGAGCTTAAATTCGTGTCAAGAATATTTTTACAGTCGGCGACTCATGTCTAGAGGGAAATGGACTCCAGAGTGACTGTCGCTCATGAGAGATGGGGGAGCATGACTCTTCGGGTCCTTAAGCTTCTAATGTCCCGGTTCTTTTCCTCGAATTCTTCACAAGCTCTCCAAAGCTCCTTCGCTTCTGCGTGCTCTACAAATCTCAATTGGTATCAAGCAGACTTTGAAATCGCGCAACTCACTAGCTTTAACCCAGTAAGGGTTGATGAAATCTGGCACATTGATAATGAACTCTTGGAAGCGTTCATGCAAACCAGCGACAGCCCAAAAATGAGTAAGGCTGAGTATCTCCAGCGTCGGATCAAGCTTTGCCTTGGACTCTGGTAATCGACTCTGGTAGTTCGCCGACGTATATCCAATCTGCGCCATCATCGGGTCGGTCAAAAGGCATAGAATAGAATGTTAAATGAATACTCGCCGATAGACGCAAAAGCTTGAGTAGTCTGGCACGTTCACTAGCACAAGATTTCCGGAACCATGTCCTTGGGCCTCCTCAAGACCTGCTGCTATGAACAATTGCCAGAAATGCTCGCTGTTCATAAGCAACCAGGCTTCGTGCGCAGGGTGTTCATCGTCCTTGGCAAGCTGACGTCGAATCCTCGTCTACGCAAGTCACAGAATTGTAGCCGATAGAACGATGTCTTGCCATCTACAGGTTGAGCCGTTACTTTCTGGATGGTTTCAACAGGTCGCCGTAACCCCTAAGAAAAATTTTCACGTCGTGAGCGTAGATCAGAACTCGTCCGATTCCGTGGTTCTGAATTTGGTCATTTACGTAAACCTACGTTGTCAGGCCCAGGCCACCACCTGATTTGATCTCTTCGGCTACCACGACTATTCCACAATAGAAACAACAATCTTAGGTGGCTTTATATGCTCAGCCAAAGACTGCCACAGCAATGTGTCAGAGCATCCCAAATTAGGCTCTAAAAGCGCCCGTCTCCTCGCATGGCACGGCCACCGCCCACAACAACAAAGGGCTTCGAATTCGCGATTCGCCACTCATGGTGCGCGTCGCCTCCTTGACTGTCATGGACCTTCCTCAAGCTGCTTCTCCAAACCTCCCCATAGAGATTATCGGCGAGGTAGCTGGGTACCTGCCCACAGAAGACGTTCTCAACCTTGCGCTGACCGCAAAGGTCGTGTATGAAATAGCTATTGGCCACTTTTATCGCAACATTTCACTGTGGTCTATACAAGAAGGTTCTATCGCGGTTGGAGTTCAGAGGAGAAGTATCGAATGTATGAAGGCCCTTCTTTCGGATCAGAGGAAGCGTCAGGGTGTTGAAATGCTGACGTTCCGCGGGATTGGTGTGCTTACGGTGTAAGTTGCACAGTGGCATTTGGAGTTTGAGCACAAATCCATCTCTTTTTTTGCAGGCGGATTGACGATCAAGAGATCACAGTCCCGGAGCCCTACAGCATCCTAATCAAGAAACAGCGCAGCGAATGGATCAAAACTCAACCCATCTTCAGTGACCTCGCCAACGCTCTTCTTTCCTCCAATTTTGAATTTCCTAGGCTTGAAACTTTGTTTTACGACGCCAATGCTCTATTGACGGAATCCGACGCGGAACGGTTTCTCGCTTTCCTGCGTCGTCATCCTAGGATTAAGAACGTTATCGTAAACGGCGACCACACGAGATCGTTTAACAAGCTTACGTTTTCTCGCGCACCTGACGACTTTACAAGTCGATTTGCACATTTGGAACGTGTCGTTATTTATGGGCCTCTCTTGCCGCTGTTGCTAGGGTTTTCGTTCTCCACTTGCCAAGCCTTCCAGGGACCAAACGAATTTGGTCCATTGATAAGGGAGAGTTCTCTGCGGGATGCTCTCCCACTCAAACGCGTACACCTATGGTGGCCTCAACGTGTCGTCCGCGTCGTCGAAGATGACGCCACGGCTCCAAATCAAGTCACAGTTGATCTTGATCTATTGGACGTCATGAATGCACTTTCCTCCGTTTGCAGGTTTACTTTGGAAGACTTGTCTATTGCGGTAGACGACAGTCAAATTGATAAAGACCTTATCGAGCTTGTGTCCACTCGTTTTCCTAATCTTCGCGTTTTATCTTTGGGTCCTGCGCGTTCAAATTCCGTTATGCGCGTACGGAGTCAGGTGAGGATGCTTTCATCGTGGTTATCACGGCCAATACTGAGGGTCTGGTAGACGTTTGTACGTCAAATGGCAGAGATGCTGTCTAGGCTTAAGAATCTCCAACATTTGGTTTATTCAAACACAGTGGAAGATTCGGGAGAGGCCGATAGGTCTCTCATAGACGACGGGGATCAATGGAGTGAAACTGTAAAACACTTTGAAGAGCATTGTCCTTCATTGAGATTTATGCAGTTGTGTAAGTACAGATTGGATGTTAATACGATTAAACGCTTAATAAGTTGCAGATTCACTTTCATGGAGGAAGTTACGCCCGTAGTCTATAATTCTTATTTATTTATCTTGAGATTATAGGTTATAGTAATGTGTTATTGAACGTCTCAATTAAACAAGATTGCTCTTGGTCTGTGGTGGTTAGACTGTGGTGGTTAGAGGGTTGTTTCAAGAAGCTTGGGCTTACCACAAGCTCCGCAATAATGCATTATCTAAGGATAAATTCGGAGGGCGTTGAACGATTCCGACAATTCCCTGATCCCGAAAGACGCGCCTTGCCCCGCCGCGTCTTTCCATCTTTCCTTTCACTCCTCCACTTCGTCCTCGCCAACCCTTACACAGTCTCGTTTTGGGCATTTCCGCTTTCGGGCATTTCCCTCAACGCGACTTGCCCACTTTCGGCTTTCCCCAAATGGAAATGCCACGCGATCGCGCACCCCCCAAACCAAAGCAAAATGAATAAACATTGAACTCTGGAAATAGAAAAAAAAACACAACTCCTCACAGCGAGAGATTTATCTACATACAATCTCGAGCCTCCCCACTATCAATCGATGAAAATCTTAGCCAGTGAGGGATAGCAGTAAGAAAATGTTACGTCGTCAACTATGATTTTCACCACTGGATGACCTTCTGATTCTTCAAAATCGAGATCGTCAAAGTCCGGTGCGGGCTGTGCCTTGGGTACTTGTGTGGAAGAAGAGGGCGCTCGAAATTGTTTCTGTCCGGGTGAGTTGGGAATGCGGCGAATGTTGGGGACGCTGTGCGGGACATGGAGGTAAATCTGCAACAGAAGGTTGGCACGGATTGATTGTCACCATTAGTGACGGCGACGGCGATGCACTGAGCAACGGATGCGGCACGGTGACTCGGATCTCGTTACATTTGGTGATCATTTTCTCAGTTCGACGCGGAAGTGTCAACATCCTCTTTTGGACTATCAACAGAACTTGAAGTATGTTCGAGTCCCGCACTAATCCCGTCTTGTTCATACTTATACTGAATTACATGGAAAAGCTAGACCCAGCGCCAGCGCCGGACCCACCATCGCCCGAACGACGCTCATTCGACTCGATTGAAGCAAGAAAACCCGCCAGCGTATGTACCGCTTTCCATTTCGTACCAACTATGTATGATTGATTGATACATATCTGTTTGTAGGGCGACCAATTCGACGGTGCACAACCGTCATCCAGTGATATCACTGTCGTTGTCATGTCGGCAGATGCCACTTCCTCGTCCCTGCCCTCGTCCTCATCCTCCCCTCCAACACACACACTCTTCGGTTTTCAAAAAGAAGAATAAAATGTTAAAGACGAGAGATCCGTTGTATCTAAGGCGCGTGAATGTGAGTGCTGTTGTTTTACCTCTCTTCCGAGCGATGTTCATTGGACGACGAGCAGAAACGACCACATCCACCGGGCGCTTCAAGTCTTTCACATGCATTTGCGCTCTTAGTGACGTACGTCTTGAATGAAAGTGATCCCCTCTAAACAGATATTCACTGTATAATAAATAACCTGGACGATTGGAACATTAACTCCTCTAGCTCGCATCTTGACCTTGGTCCGCTATACGGTTCAGGTGCGTCCACCCCGACCTCTGTATTTACTTCCAACAGTTGACTTTTCGCTTCAGATGCCGAAAGAGAGACAAGGATTTAGGAAGAGGTGTTCTCTACCCAGATACGTTCGCCGAGGATAGACTACTGCTCGCACCGCCCTCCGTAATCGCGCTTTTGATCATCTTCGGTCGAAATCGTAATGTGAGTAGCGTTTTACGTAATGCAATAATCAGGAACCCTAACCAACTTTCAGTATATCGTGGAACGCCTACTAAGCATTAATGAAATGGACAGATCCACCCCCTACGGACGAATCTCTCAGATTGAAGCAAAGCCCGAATACGCAGGAAGGTAATCCGACATCATCACATTCAAGAAATGTCCACAGCTGCGAAAGGAATGTAGCAGACATCGTTCGCGGATAAGATGAGAAACATACCTGACTAGTCTGTCAGTTTGGATTATCTCTTCGTCCTGGACGAGAAGCGGTGGTATAGATGTAAGGCATTGTTCTTCGACTGAAGTCGACGCACACCGCTTCTTGGCTTTCCTGAAAAGACATCCGCACATTCACAACGTTATCGTCGAAGGATACAAAAATGTTCACCTTCTTGAGAACTCCGTGGGCCATCGATCTCAGCCGTCTGCGACGATTATCGATGTACGGACCTCTTCTTCCTTTGCTTATTGGATACCCATTTGCTCCTGCTCCGGACGCAGGCAAGTGCGAGACCCTGGCAAGTCAACATCTTGGACTTTGAAGCTTTCTAATTTCAGTGCTTGTCATAGTTGAAGGACCATCAAAACCGTCTCCTAATTGGATGATATTTACTACTCACTAGTCACTACTAAACAATATGTAATAAGCCAAGTTACTATGATGAAGCTGATCTGCCAAAGGTGCCAAGGTGTCTGCCTTTACCCTTGTGCCAATGTTGCAATTAGACTCAATCTGAGTTTCCTGCACTTGACTGTAGTTGGGTGTTGGGATCCCATAGTTTTCTCCATTATCACAATGGCTTGTGCAAACAAAGCATCAGCCTCATCCAACCTCTCCTGACTTTTGTATGTGAGTGCTAGATTAGTCATGCTTTTCAGAGTGTCTGGGTGGTGTAGTCCAAGTTTTTCTTTCCTTGCCTCCATGACTCGTATTTCCAGCTTCTCTGCTTCATCCCACTTCTCCTGGTTGCTGTATGTGATAGCTAAACGGGCCATGGTTGTCAGAGTGTCTGGGTGGTGTGATCCAAGCTTTTCTTTCCTTGCCTCCATGACTTGTACCTCCAACTCCACTGCTTCACCCCACCTCCCCTGGCTTTGGTATGTGACTGCTAGATTAGCCATGCTTGTCAGAGTGTCTGGGTGGTGTATTCCAAGCATTTCTTTCTTTGCCTCCATGACTTGTACCTCCAGCTTCTCTGCTTCATCACATCTCCCCTGGTTGAAGTATGTGACTGCTAGATTACCCAAGCTTCTCAAAGTGTCTGGGTGGTGTAATCCAAGCTTTTCTCTCCTTGCCTCCATGACCTGTTTCTTCAGCTTTGCTGCTTCATCCCACCTCCCCTGCTCATCATATGTGGCTGCTAGATTAGCCATGCTTCTCAGAGTGTCTGGATGATGTGATCCAAGCTTTTCTTTACTTGCCTTCATGACCTGTATGTTCAACTTCTCTGCTTCATCCCATCTCCCCTGGGCATGGTATGTGACTGCCAGATTAGCCATGCTTTTCAGAGTGTCTGGGTCATGTGATTCAAGCTTTTCTTTCCTTGCCTCCATGACTTGTACCTGCAGCTTCTCTGCTTTATCCCACCTCCCCTGGTTCCTGTATGTGACTGCTAGATTACTCATGCTTCTCAGAGTGTCTGGGTGATGTGACCCAAGCTTTTCTTTGCTTGCCTCCATGACCTGTACCTGGAGCTCCTCTGCTTCACCCCACCTGCCCTTGTTTAAGTATGTGGCAGCTAGATTAACCATGCTGGTCAGAGTGTCTGGGTGGTGTGATCCAAGATTTTCTTTCCTTGCCACCATGATTTGTGACTCCAGCTTCTCTGCTTCATCTGACCTCCCCTTGTGCCCATATGTGACTGCTAAATTACCCATGCTTCTCAGAGTGTCTGGGTGATGTGGTCCAAGCTTTTCTTTGGTTGCCTCCAGCACCTGTACCTGCAACCTCTCTGCTTCATCCCACCTCCCCCGGTTCTGGTATGTGACTGCAAGATTAGCCATGCTTGTCAGAGTGTCTGGATGATGTAATTTAAGCTTTTCTCTTCTTGCCTCCATCACTTGTACCTCCAGCCTCTCTGCTTCATCCTGCCTCCCCTGGTTCCTGTATGTGGCTGCTAGATTAGCCATCATTGTAAGAGTGTCTGGGTGCTGTGATTCAAGGTGTTCTTTGTTCATCTCCATGGCTTGTACCTGCAGCTTCTCTGCTTCATCCCACCTCCCCTGCTTCCAGTATGTAATTGCTAGATTACCTATGCTTCTCAAAGTGTCTGGGTGGTGTGATCCAAGCTTTTCTTTCCTTGCCTCCATAACTTGTAACTCCAGCTTCTCTGCTTCATTCCACCTCCCCTGGTGCACATATGTGACTGCTAGATTAGCCATGCTTATCAGAGTGTCTGGGTGGTGTGATTCAAGCCTTTCTTTCCTTGCATTCATGATTTGTATCTGCAGCCTCTCTACTTCATTCCAACTTCCAATGTGATGAAATACAAGTGCAAATCTAACACATTCATAGTCATAGAAGAGAGTGCTTGAACTTGACTGTATTGCATGAGCATAATTTGCTCTGATATGTGGAGCAAGCAGCACACAAAACTTATAGTTGTCAACACCATAGTCCAACTCTACAGAACAGGCTAGCATGGCCCTTGTGAGTGAAATTTGCCTATTAATTTCTGTGTGTGGAATTCTGCTTCTGTTCCAGGAGTTTACTAATGCATGGACTGAGTACATTTTACCACTTGGCTTGAGCAGAGAAAATGATAGCAGCACTTTAATCCCTTGTTGAAATTGTAACATATCCCATTCTCTCTTCTCATCCAAAAACAACACAGTTTTGGCAATATCCAGCAAGCTCAATGGTGGTGAAGGATACACATCATCCTTACTGGCAATACATCTTTTTGTGTAGTTCTCAGCAGCACTTTTGAATAATTCTTGTGGTATATGAGCATGATCTAAGAAAGCAAAGATCCTCAAGAGCTTCATGGCACTTTTTACTTCAAGAGATTCCTGTGAATTATCCATTGCAGCTATACCCTCCATCATTTTCATGGAAATATCCCATGTCCCATATGTAGATGTTCCATAATCTGAAGCACCTTCAAATCTTGGAGTATCCCTCATTAACTTATTCTTGTATCTTGTGAACAGTTCCACATAACCATTAATGCTACATCCACATGAATGCATATATGCTCCTGCTTGGTCAATGGCAAGAGGGATTCCATCCAATTGCAATACAAGCTGCTGGGCCAGATCATGGGTATCATCATCTGTGTCATTAAGCATGGCTGACTTCAATAGCAGTGAAATAGCATCTTCATCTGTCATGCCATGAACCTCCATTGTGTTTTTTCTGGATAGCCTCATCAACCCAATATTCCTACTTGTTATCATAACATTTCCTCCATTTCCAGGTGGGAGGAAGTTCTCAACTACTGAGTAATGACCATCTGCTCCATCATACACCATCAAAAAGTTGGGCCTTTTAGAAATCCAATCAAGAGCAGATGTGGCTGAGGGATTACCATCTGAAGAAGTACTGTAGGTTGAGGATATTTGTGTGAGTATACATTTGATGCTTTCCTCTGAAGAAGCATCAATCCAGAATATGTTAGAGAATCTTGAATATGTAGGTCAGTTATTTTGAATTACATACTATACTAATGTGTAATAGACTCACAAATCAGAATTTTCTTCAATGAATTTAAGGCAAATCTGAGTCTTGCCAATGCCACCTAAACCATGCAGAAGGAAAATTTTTGTTTGGCCCCCTATATCAGACATAAAGTGATCCTTCAGCTTCTGCAAGTACATGTCTTGACCTGTAAAGAAAGTGCTAGAATGTTTAATAGGAGGTAAAGGAGGGTCTGGAACATAATAGTAGACATTGATCTATCATGAGTCTTCATTATTGATGAGATCCAGGTGAAAAAATGCTGAAATTCAATACCTCTATAAGTTCACTATCCATAACAAAAATATTCCGGTATCCAGCAAAGAAACCAGTATTCACTACCTGAGGTGGATCTGCTGGCATGATGATCACAGTCTATGAAAGAGTAATACATATGTATGAGAAATATCATACTCGGAATAGACCAAAATGAAGTTACCTGATGAATGATGTAGCTAGATGGCAGTCAAGAAGAAAGGACGTGATGTCACATGTCACATGGAACTTCGTGGAAAAGGGCTCTCGGCATAGTCCGGCGGAGGGTTGCGGGCCACCGCTTCGAGTTCGCGTGGCATGGTCCGAGGCCAGGGAACAGGGCTTCATATATAGCAGTTATCTCTCTACTAGCAGATCCATATTAGAGAGTTTTAAGTCTAGCATTTCGCTAGGGGACGTGTGTCGGAATATGCCGTGTGTC
Source organism: Amanita rubescens (assembly GCA_015039365.1). Classification (NCBI taxonomy): domain Eukaryota; kingdom Fungi; phylum Basidiomycota; class Agaricomycetes; order Agaricales; family Amanitaceae; genus Amanita; species Amanita rubescens. The sequence continues at coordinate 102,549 of WION01000087.1, read as the reverse complement.
GCGTGTCTCGGCGTGGACCGCGTGTATGTCTCCCGCCGCCCGGATAAGACCGAATCCTTTCAGGCCTTGGAACTTGCATACGAATTGAAAGGGAATCGGTGCTACTACAATGTGCAAGAGCGTTTGGTCATACTGCAGCGAGTGGAAGGGATCCTGCGGTGGCTATGTCCGAGCCACAGCATCACGGTTCGCCATTGCTGCGACTCGCTAGTTGGTGCCGTCTTCAAATATCGGTGTCCCCTCAATTGGTCTTGAAAGCGATTATGGTCAAGGTGAACATTACTGGGAGGGTCAGGGAACTCGAGATGTAAATCTGTTGGATAGTACATGTGGAGAACCAGGTCAGAGGTGCGTTGAGCCTCAGCACTCAACTAGCGATGGAAGGATGATTCAATGTATGTTCAGGAAAGATATATATCGACTATCCATGTCACTTTCGGTGTATCTGTAGCGTATCGTTCACTTCCGCAAATTGTCTTTACATGACGGGCCTTCGTTGTCTCGCCTCGCAAACTGCCCTCGCCTTCCGGCCAATCGAGCAGTGGATTCTTCTTTCTGTCAGCTACCTTCGCCCAGAGTTCTCGACAACTGTGCTCAGCCCGAGCGCTGGCCACCCCTCACGCAGATTCCGCCTCGCCGCTAGGCATACTCGCGAGCCTTGCATTCAAACAATGCGTCAACGTTCTCGGACGAACCATCATGGTACCAAGGGAGAGGAGGGCCGAGGCTGTATCATGGTCATGCAAGCAATACTCGTCCCAAGGATAGAGCGGATCGGATACAGGCGCGGACTGACTCAGGCACCTGCCACAAGCTCATCACCTCATGACCCCGCTTGCACTCGTACCCGCACCTACATCCGCCGCACTTTCAGCGGCACAAGAATCAGCATTGGAAATGAGAGTCCGACACCATCTTACAGCAGGACGCTTCACCGTTGGAGTATCTGGCCTACTGTGAAAACTCCACCCACCTCATCACCCCTCCGCTCGCTTTTTCAAGTACCTCGCCCAGCTCCTCCATCACAAGAAATATCGCATGCACAAAAGCCAGCACATATATCCCCTACGCCTAGTAGATGCCATTGGAGTGCGCAAAGCATAACAGGAACGAAGAAGCGAATGAAAAATGGCATACCGCAGTTGTAGCTGTGGCAAGAGCAGTCACGTCAACCGTTCTTCCGATGAAAAGATGGAATAAAAATGTTGACTTCCCATCACCTTCTCCTGCACCAAAACGTGAAGAATCGCTAACATCCCCGAAAATGGGCAAGAATCGGAGAGTAACGACGAGACTAGATGAAGGATATGCCATAGTTATGACGGGGGAGGCAAGTACGGCTTACGTGGACGATGTGATGAAGACATTTTCATTTCAAATATGCTGGTGAGTGCCGTTCGTTGATTGAAAATGGTGTCTTGATACCAGTTTTGTAGGGAGGGGAGTTTGGATGATTAATAGAAAGGCAGAAAGCTGACGTTGGCACAGGAATTGAAAGTGCCAACCGCTCGTCCTGTATGCATTCTGAACATGTTAAGGGAGGCGCCGCTGAGGGAAAAACTGGCAAGAAATTGAGAGGCTATGGTGGCCTCAACGTGTCGTCCGCGTCGTCGATATCAACGAAGACGACGGCACGGCTCCAAATCAAGTCACAGTTGCAATCTTGATCTATTGGACGTCATGAATGCACTTTCCTCCGTTTGCAGGTTTACTTTGGAAGACTTGTCTATTGCGGTAGACGACAGTCAAATTGATAAAGACCTTATCGAGCTTGTGTCCGCTCGTTTTCCTAATCTTCGCGTTTTATCTTTGGGTCCTGCGCGTACGGAATCAGGTGAGGATCCTTTCATCGTGGTTATCACACCCAATACTGAAGATCTAGATAGACAGTTGTGCGTCAAATGGCAGAGATGTGGTCGAGGCTTCAGAATCTGCTCAATAAGTTGCAGATTCACTTTCAATGCAGGAAATTGCGCCCGTAGTCTACCGTGATTCTTATTTATCCATATTGAATGTCTTGATTGCTCTTGGTCTTATTTTCTTCGTGTGATGGATACCATGGTAATGTAAAGGGCTGTTTCAAGGGGCTTAAGTACAAATGTAACGAGATCCGAGTCACGGTGCTGCCGCATCAGCCGTATTGCTCAGTGCATCGCCGTCGCCGTCACTGATGGCGACAATCAACTCGTGCCAACCTTTGCAAATTTACCTCCATGTCCCGCACAGCGTCCCCAACGTTCGCCGCATTCCCAACCCATCTAAACTCATCCGGACAGAAACAATTTCGAGCGCCCTCTTCTTCTACACGACTACGCAAGGCCGCACAGCCCGCGCCAGACTTTGACGATCTCGATTTTGAAGAGTCAGAAGGTTATCCGGTGGTGAAAATCATAGTTGACGACGTACGTTTTTCTATCTGTCATCCCTCACTGGCTAGATTTTCACCGGATCATTTTCTCAGTTCGACGCGGAAATGTCAACATCCTCTTTTGGACTTACAGAAGTGTGTCCGAGTCCCGCACTAATCCCGCCTTATCCATATACTGAATTACATGGAAAAGCCAGACCCAGCGCCGGCGCTGGACCCTCCATCGCCCGAACGACGTTCATTCGACTCGATTGAAGCAAGAAAACCCGCCAGCGTGTGTATACCGCTTTCCATTTCGTACCATGATTGATACATATCTGTTTGTATAGAGCGACCAATTCGACGGTGCACAGCCGCCATCCAGTGATATCGCTGCCGTCGTCATGTCGGCAGATGCCACTTCCTCGTCCCCACCCTCGTCCTCGTCCTCCCTTCCAACACACACACTCTTCGGTTTCAAAAAGAAGACTAAAATGGTAAAGATAAGAGATCCGTTGTATCCCACGCTGCCTAACGTACGTCCGCCCTGCACCCACCATGATCATCTGCTAATGATAACGTAGCTTCCATGTTCATTTGTGGGCTCAAAACACGTTCATCGACAAGCGGATGGGGGAGCGAACAATGTTCTTTACCCGGATATAGGCCGAGCGGGGATGCCTTATGCGCGGAACGTGCACAGTGAACACCGGTTTGCGTCATTGCCTGAACCGGGATTGGTGTTTGATGCTTTGCTAAAGGCGCGTGATGTGAGTGCTGTTGTTGTTTTACCTCTCTTCCGAGCGATGTTGATTGAACGGCGTGCAGAAACGACTACATCCATCGGGCGCTTCAAGTCTTTCATACGCATTTGCGTTATTAGTGACGTACGTCTTATGTGATGTTCTGCGTATTCCATGGAAGTAATCCCCTCTAAACAGATATTCCCTGTATAATACAAACCTGGACGATTGGAACGTCAACTCCACTAGTTCGTATCTCGATCTTAGTCCGCTGTACGGTTCAGGTGCGTCGACCCCGACCTCTGTATTTACTTCCAATAGTTGACTTTTCGCTTCAGACGCCGAGAGCCAAAGCCAGATCAGAGACAAAGATTCAGGAAGAGGTGTTCTCTACCCAGATACGTTCGCCGAGGATAGACTACTGCTCGCACCGCCCTCCGTAATTGCGCTTTTGGTCATCTTCAGTCGAAATCACAACGCGAGTAATGTTTCATGTGATTCAGTAATCAGGAACCCTAACCAACTCCTAGTATATCGCGGAACGCCTACTAAGCATTAATGAACAGAAGAAATGGATAGATCCACCCCCTACGGACGAATCTCTCAGATTGAAACAGGACGAAGAGATATTCCAAACTGCCAGACTAGTCAAGTACGTTTCTCATCTTATCCACAAATGACGCCTGCTACATTCTTTTCACAGCTGTGGACATTTCTTGAACGTGATGATGTCAGATTACCTTCCTGCGTATCTCGGGCTTTCAGAAGATACAAATTGGACGAGAAGCGGTGGTATAGATGTAAGGCCAGCTCATTCAAACTTTTTTGTTGTTGGTTTCACTCGGTTTTTGCCAGCTATCGCAGTTGAGGAGGCAAGCCGCTAGTGGACGCTCGCACGGAACACATTCAAGTGTCGAGTTCAACATGTTGTACAGGGTATTACCGCATTTTGACATCGTTCTATGACACGCCTTAACTGAACTACTCGAACAGTGGCACGCCAGCTTATCTCAAGTCGATCTAAAATGGACCGAGGACCAATTCAACCAGCTCTTTGGGCGAAAACTACCAGAGAGAATCTCACCCGAAGATTTGGAAAGAGTAAAGCGGGAGTATCAATCGAACTTGAACTCTGACCCCAGAAAACGGTCATTCTCCAGGTTTGTTTTTTTGTTTTGTTACAGGATATGTCATCTCAAATGGCTTGGATAGATTGATGCGCGGATTGAACGGGAAATTCGACGACGACGAGCTCGTCAACGTGTTGCTGGAGGCGACTGAAAGTCCCGCGAGCGCGTTCCGAGCTAGAGGTATTGCGGTCATCTTTCGACCCGCAGAGATCCTTGCAATCGAGCGAGCACGGTCTTGGGGAGTGTGTTCATTGAACGAGTTTAGAACTCATCTAGGACTGAAACGTATGTGTTTCTGTTTTACTGTCTTGTGATTGATGTTCTTAGTTTTTTTTGGGTAGCGTTTGAGGATTTTGAAGAATGGTCTTCGGATCCTGTCATTTCGGTAAGTTGATGTTCTTTTGCAGGTGTGTGGATTGACAACTAATGTTTGTAGAGTACTGCGCGAAGACTTTATGGCCATATTGATAATTTGGAACTTTACGTGAGTCGTTTCCGTGCCTTTTCAGCGTCTTATTGATATCTTTTAGCCCGGTTTGCAATGCGAAGCATCGGCGGACTCACCTTACTCTTGCGGGTACACAGTGCGTGCTTTGCCCCATCTCAAAGCATCAACTGCTTATTTATTGACTTAGTAGATGACTAAAGCTTTATTAGCGGACGCTGTGAGATTGATACAGGGAGACAGGTTCTACACGACCGACTTTAGTCGTAAGACATACGGTGTACTCTAAACGGGCGTCCTCTGATCATGATGCTTTTTAGCGCGGAATCTAACATCATGGGGTTATCTAGATTGCCAGCGAGATTCGTCTAGCATAAACTCGGGCGGACAATGTGAGTATCTTATCGCCATCGCGTTGACAACGATTTAACCCGTTTCAAGTATCAAAGCTGCTCATTCGCCACCTTCGCCTGTATTACGAATATGTAAGTCAATAACTCGTGAGAGGCATTGACTATCGTTTACTTTCGTACCAGAATTCAGTATACGGCTGTTTCCCATTCTCAACACCACAAAAGATGAAAGACAGTTTAACGAAGCAAGGAATAGCTGATAGGTACCTATTTGACCAGCCGACGGCTGCTCCCATTCCCAAGATTCTGGATGAGTTCGCGCCCATCAAGCATATTACTAATGAACGCGTCGTTTTTGCTCCCATGTATGAGCTTAAAGTCGCCCAGGATGGTCAAGAATTCATGTTATCCATCGAGTCCGGGACTGAGTAAGCGCGTTTATGTACCTGTGCCATACAGAGACTAAATGAATAATTAGGTACAAAACTCCCGAGAAGTTTTATGTGCGTCTGACAAAAAAAGGTTAGGCCATAGTACTAAGAAGATGACAGGTGCTGGAAGCGCTCTTTCCGAACAAGGATGCTTTGCAAAACCACGGTGACTGGTTCCGTGAAAGTGTATCGCGGAAGATCAAAGAAAGATCATGGAAGTACGGAGGCATCAAGGGCACGACTGTTGATATTGTTCACGATGTTGTTAATGCATCGTCTGTCGAGTGGGTGGCCGAACATTTGGTGAGTGCTCGACTATAAATTTTTCAGCCTTTGTGACCTGATGCGAGTCGCATAGTTTGGTATCCCTCTGAAAACGGACGCATATCCTGAGGGGCTATACACAGAGAGTGAATTGTACGATATTCTATCCAAGCTAGTGAGTCCGTCATCGTGATATGAGCAAACGGAGCTGACGTCGGTTCATTAGTATACGTGAGTTTTCCTTCTACAGATTGGATTATAGTATGAATCGTATTCGTAGCCTCAAATACCCGAGCATTGAAGACACTGAGAATGGCTTTGCTTTGCTTCAAACTGTCAGAGCTACCCATGTCATCTTGGGTCTCGTGGCGAAGGAAATATTGGCGCTCAAACCTGTCCTATCGCCTGTCAGTATTTTTACCACTTCAATCCCTGCCCGGCTCTCATGTATTTCATAGAAAGCATTCATGGGAATCTTTACGAGTCAAAAGCAAACTGAAGAAGACACGCCGCCAAGTTTTGAATTTCTCAGTAAGATGGCATCTAGCGATAAACCGCTCGAAGAGCTTGTTACCATCGTGCTGGATATAGCTGTCAGCTGCTCTGTGAGCATTGCTCAAGGTATGTTTTACAATTCTGGTGAGAATATAGCTGATCAAAGTCCCTCGAAGCCGCTGTGCACGCTGTCGACTTTTACCTGGACGAAGAGCAAGAGAAGGAACGACATCATATTCTAGAACTAATGCAATTAGATGATGCGGAGAGCGCAGAAGTTTTGCTCGGTTATGCACGAGAAGCCCTTCGTCAGTTTCCTGTTAACTAATCCACTTGTATTATTGCTTAAGACCGACAAGGCTTCAACCCTCGTATAAGCAATGCGTGGCGAGAAGTTACCGCAGACGCGCAGATCCCTCAAGGCCAGGATATGGCGCCCCTTAATGTCCATGCTGGAGATAGGTTATGGATCAGCTTTAAGAACGCTAATCTTGATGTGAGTTTTACACGAATGATCCTTGAGAGTGTTTTCCTGAAGGCGATCGCGATGCAGCCTGCCCAATTCCCTGAGCCAGTGGAGATAGATCCACGGCGGCAACGAACATCATATCGGATCTTGGGAAACGAATTCTTCAGCGGCCCTATTGCAGCCTTCGGAGAGCAGATTATCGTAGAGGTGCTCAGAGTTATCCTTAAACTAAGGAATTTGAGACGTGCAGAAGGAGACTTGGGTAGGTTGGCTGGATTCCGGACGCTCGTGCATGAAACGGAGCTGAATGTATATTTAATGCCGGATGGATCTACGAGTTGTTGGCCAGGTCCTTTGCATTTAGTGGTAAGTCCCTCGCTGTTATTAGTCATCAAAACACTCACAAGGCTACTAGTACGACGAATAAGGGCCACAATACATACTGTAATGCTGTTGTATAATGAGAAACATCTGCACGCTCACCATCGCAATCTTTGTTTCCTATCTCTATTTTGTGCAGTAACATTGTTGGACGTTGCCTCACCATTGTGGCGTATGGTTCAGCTCGGGGTCAACCGTCATGGTGACGGCCAGAGTGGAGCGTTGGCGGCGAAATTCTGGCCCGTAGTTTGGGGGTGGGATGCAAGAAAGCCCAGGTTGCCTAATGGAGAAGCTATTGACTGAGCATCAGATCAGCAGATCGGTTTCGGGGGTCACTGCTGGTATTAGCCTCGTGGACATGCGGTGCCACACCGGGCTCTCACCTCTTTGACCACACATCCTTCACAAGTCCTCAACTCTCTGGTTGACCGAACACACCCAGATTCGACTCGACTCGAATTACTGTCACACGTGACACCCGTTGAGTCGTCGACGCACCATCTATTGCTTCCCATACCAGTGGTATGTCGAGTATGTCGAGCCATACAAACTTAGGTCATTGAATTTATGCCAGCATTGTGATCTATCCCTGCAATCCTTGCTTTGGTACACACTTGATTCTAGTAATGGCAGACACTATCAGTGTCGGACTTGCATTGAGTGATCCAATATGATTGATGTCTTGGCATCTCCATTATCTGACTGGTACATATCAGGTACAGATGAGACAAATGTTAAAATGCTCAGGGAACAATACCTATGCCCACATTTTCGTATCCTTGTCATAGGGAGGGCTAATGCAGGCAAGACAACTATCCTTGAGAAGGTTTGTGGTGTAGCAAAGGGAACAAAACCCATGATATATGACAAGGGTGGTAAGTCAGGTTGAATATTGCACTTCTTCTGTATATTGAGTTTCCTGCAGGCCAAGAACTGGCAGCATCTGCAACTCATTTGACCCCATCAATTGAGGTGCACTTAATCATAATGTATGGATGTGCCCACTCATATACATTGATAACAGAGAGGCCTACATGATATTGAACATCAGATTACATACCCTGGGAGTAACTTTATCTTCCATGACTCTCAGGGGTTTGAATCTGGTTCTACTGAGGAGTTGGAGGTTGCTTGGAATTTCATTGAGAAGAGGTCTGCAGAAACTGAGCTGAAAAATCAGTTGCATGCAATTTGGTACCTTGATTTATCATTTATCCATTTACATGATTGGTTGACCAAGCTCCCTGTAGGTACTGCATACCCATGGATAGCCCACGTCCCATTCTACCTGCAGAACTTGAATTTTTTGATAAAGGGACAGGAAGAGGTAATTGCTAATGAATTTATACTCATCTTGTTGGTTTTGGAGAGGTTTGCCCATGAGCCAAGGGAAAAGGGGTGACATTGTTACCCCCCTTCCATTGGCCAAATTGTTATAAAATCTGCTAAGCAGTAATCGACAGTGTACTGACTACTGAATATTTCCTTAACAGCTCCTTTGGTGGTTATATTCACTAAGTTTGATGGTCAAATAGCTAGTGAATTTGTCAACTTGACTGATGGAAAAAATGAAGATAATTGGGAGAGGGCCAGGGAAATTGCTGAAATCAGGTTTCAGCAAGTTTATCTTCCTAAAGTTCTGGATGTCAAATATCCTCCCAAAACATATGTGAGATTGGAAGGTGAGATTGATCAAAATTTCTTCCTGAAAAGAGGGAGTAATGTTGTTTCATAGACATGGATTTACCAGAGAAGAATTGTGCTGAATTAACTCAACAAACTGCTGATACAATAGATGATGACAGCATGCATCATTTGTTTGTTTCAACACAGATGAATAATCTTGAACTTTGTGTTAAATCTGCACTTCAGTGAGGGTCACATTCAGAATGTGACTTACTTACATTAACATTGTTCAGACATGTTCTGAAACATAAACATTGGACATGGGATGATGTCATTCTCATAGTTTTTTCAAAATTTCCACATTTCTGGGTATGCAAACTGCACATCAGTTTATGAAAAGTTAAATGGAAGTATGTAGGTGGACAGGGAGGTAAGTGGCCTTCATGTGAAATGATGAATACTTGCAAAAGTTCATCAGGGGGTAAGTAACAAACCAACTTTGCCCTCATATGAAAACAAATTAATCACTTCAGATGTCCAATGAACAACTGAGTGACACACAGGCTAGTTGTCACCCTACTCTTTTGGTGGCAAGATCTGATATTATTGATATCAGTGGGTAAGTGACATCGAACTAGCACAGATCTGATATACATATTGTCTCATGACAATAGTTTGTGTGCAATGCCCTCTTTTGTGATGAACAGTCTTGACTCATAATCTGCAGGAAGTGAGTAACATGAATCCATTTTGATTTGTGGTAGATTATCCAATGGTGCATCATATGACCAATAGCAAGTGAGTTGATCTATCATTGTAAGCAGCCTTGTCATTCCAGTCTCTCATTGGCAGGGAGTGAGTAGTGACAAAACTGCTTTACACCACATCTAACCTGCTTAAAGAAAGTAAGTAACATTAATGTTTGTGCAGCTTATCAGACATAACTCAATGAACAATAGAAAGTTAATGACATACTATTATCTGAAAAAGAGTATGAACAAATTACTTAATAACAGGAAGTAAGTGACATTTCCTTTCTTTTTGCTTATAAACATTACATCTTGTTCCAAAACAACAGACAGTAAATATGTCTCCTTTCCAAAGCCTCTTCACAAGCTATTGCAAAACAAACAGGATGTATGTGATCCTTTTGTGAGATGTAAATTCATCACATGAAATGCTATCAAAAAAGAGAGTCAGTTCCATTGTTTTTATTTTTTCTCTCCATTCATGATGCTAATTCTGTTCCAAAAGGAAGTGAGTCATGCTGGCCCTTTGATACAATATAATTTTGACACCTCTTGTTTTACAGATTGTGTGTGATATTGCAAAATTTTGTAAAAGCAATGAAATCACAACTTTTCCTATAAACATAGGAGGTTAGCAGGATGTCATTGCTAGCTTAGTGGTTCAAATATAACCTTTTCCTATGACCAACAGTATGTGAGTAGCATTGCAAATATTTCTGAAATGCTTTGCTAAGTACTTTTTCCCTATGACTGACAGGATGTGAGCAACATTGAAGATTTTTGTGGAAGGCAGTCTCATTACATCTTTTCCTATGACCAACAGGGAGTGAGTGACATTCCACATTTTGTGAAATTCAGTTCCATCACACCTTTTCCTATGATGGATGAGCAGGAAGTGAGTGACCATGACATTCCACAGGCAAAGTCTCATCACATCTTTTCCTATGACCAACAGGGAGTGAGTGACATTGCACATTTTGTGAAATGCAGTCTCATCACATTTTTCCTATGACCAACAGCTTGTCAGTGACATTCCACATTTTGTGAAAGGCATTCTCATCATATCTTTTCCTATAATCAACAGGAAGTCAGTGCCATTACACATTTTGTAAAAGCCAGTCTCATCACATTTTTTCCTATGATCAACAGGGAGTGAGTGACATTGCACATTTTGTGAAAGAAAAGACAACCTCTTCCTATGGCCAACAGCGAGTGAGCATCTTGTTAAAGGCAGTCACATCACATCTTCTCCTATGACCCACAGGAAGTGAGTGACATTGCACATTTTGTGGAAGGCAGCCCCATCACTCCTTTTTTTATGACCAACAGCGAGTGAGTGAGATTACACATTTTGTGAAAGGTAGTTTCATCACATCCTTTTCTATGACAAACAGCGAGTGAGTGACAGAAAGGCAATCATCACATATTTTCATATGACCAACAGTTTGTGAGTTACATTGCACATTTTGTGATAGGAAGTCTCATCACACCCATACCTTTTCCCAACAGCTTGTGAGTAACATTGCAAATTTGTGAAAGGTAATCTCATCAGATCTATTCATTTGATCAACAGGGAGTGAGTGTGACACATTGCACATTTGTGAAAGGCAGTCTCATTGCCTCTTTTCTGATGACCAACAGCAAGTGAGCACTACATTGCACATTTTGTGAAAGGCAGTCTCATCACATTTTTTCCTATGCCCAACAGGTTGTGAGTGATGGTGCACATTTTGTGAAAGGAAGTCTCATCACAACTGTTCCTTTGATCAACAGCGAGTGAGTGACATTGCACATTTTGTAATAGCAAGTCTCATGGTCTTTTCCTATGAATAACAGGTTGTGAGTGACATTCAACATTTTGTAAAAGATAGTCTCACACATGTTTTCCTGTGATCATCAGTTTGTGAGTGATGTTGTACACTTTGTGAAAGGCTGTCTCATCTTTTTCTATGACCTACAGTTTGTGAGTGACAATGCACATTCACATTTTGTGAAAGGCAGTATCATCACATCTTTTCCACAGTTTGTGAGTGACACTGCACATGCTGTGAAAGGCAGTTTCATCACATCTGTTCCTGTAACCAACAGTTTGTGAGTGACATTTCACATTTTCAAGTGAGAGGTAGTCTGCTCACATCTTTCCTACAACCAACAGGGAGTGAGTCACCACATTGCATATGTTGTGAAAGACAGTCCCATCACAACTTTTCTATGACCAACAGGATGTAAGTGACATCATTGCACATGTTTGGGAAAGGCATCTCATCACATCTTTTCCTATGACCAATAGCTTGTGAGTGACATTGCACATTTTATGAAAGGCTGTCTCACATCTTTTCCTTTGACAAACAGCTTGTGAGTGACATTGCACATTTTCTGAACTGCATCCTCAGCATAGCTCAATTCATGAATGACATATTATTACATCCTATGTATGTCAGAAAGTGAGCATGTTGCCATATCTTGTCCATATCTTACTTGCTTTTACATCATCATCATCATCATAGATTGTAAGATTTTATCTTAGTGAACAAACTCCCACATCATGATCCCACTTATATGACTTTCTTTACTTCTAGGTGAGTGATGCCAGTTCATAAGGTATTGATTTTATATTAGTTTGTGTGTTAGTGTGTAGGTCTTGGGAGATTGGAGTTATTACTCTATCTCATAGTACTATGTAGCATGAACTTTTTACCATGTTTGGGAACAAGCAAAGGAACTTTGCAGTCAAGGTTTTTTCTTTTCTTTTTTATGGGTAGTACTACACAACTGATACCACTGCAACCAGCCTACTGATTTCCAAGTCTTACTTTGTAAATCATCCCTTTTCATTTATAGTATATATGCTTAACCTTTCAAGCAATTATTATCATTGCAAAGCTATCCTTCTGGATCAATAAACCATTTTTGGTATCAGTCACTGAAGCCTTGGATCAATACAAGCAAAAAGGCTATTTTCAGAAGCTGAAGGCTTACATCATTCCTGACTTTATCCACACTGGCCATCAAGATTTTGTCACATTGCTCCATAGGCAGGTGACTCACATTGATGGTATGATGTGCATTGTTTTGTCATGCACTATTTATGGACAATTTATGGCAGGGTGAAACACACCACATGACATCCAGGTGATTTATTGGCTCATGGCCTTTGCATTGAGCTCATATTTATCATTTGTACTAGGCAGAAATGGAAAGGGCACTGGGGCATAAGCAGAACGGAAAGTATGAATGTGTGTAGCAAAAGTCAATAGATTAGTAGGCCAGGAAAGGCAGGAGAAGTTTTTGCTGGAACAGGTCTGTAACAAAAGATGTAATGGAGAAGATTCAAAAAATGTGGTGGAGTTGAAAAGTATGGAACTACTAGACTCTCACTGTTGAGCTGCAATTGAATTGTGTCATCACTGCAACCAATTTGCTTCATTTTGATGTAGTAGTAGTGTATATATACAGCCCTGTACTACGAGACTAGTAGCCAGTCTTGCGATAATCTTGTATGTAGTACACTCTACCATGAATCTCATCCTTCTTTCCTCTCCCTTCGTCATCACTCATGGTGACCTTGAGATAGTGTGGAACATAGTTCTGACACTATTTTAAGCCAAAATCCTGATGGCCTATGGTGTATAACAGTGAACCCAACCAAGACCTATCATGGCCTGACAAAAGTCAACAGTGGCAAATCCAGAACGAGAAATGATGAGAATATTGAAAGGTGAAAGCAATCCAACTTCTTGTGGCACCCACATGAGGTAGTTTTGCCCCTGAGAAGAAATAATCCAATTTGTGTTTGTCAGATTCCAAGGAAAGTACTCATCAACACATCCTACACTTGCAGACTTGTCATCCGAGCTCACAATCCGCGTCCCATCGCTCGAAAACGCAACCGAATTGACCCACTCAGTGTGGCCCTTCAGCTCCACACCTGTCGACGCATCCCACACCCGCACAGAGTTGTCAGATGAGCCAGACACAATCCGCGTCCCATCGCTCGAAAACGCGACAGAATTGACGCACCCGGTGTGGCCCTTCAACTCCTTCAGCTCCACACCTGTCAACGCATCCCACACCCGCACAGAGTTGTCATACAAGCCAGACACAATCCGCGTCCCATCACTCGAAAACGCGACAGAATTGACCCACTCAGTCTGGACCTTCAGCTCCTTCAACTCCACACCTATTGACGCATCCCACACCCGCACAGAATTGTCAGACGAGCCAGACACAACCCATACCCCATCGCTCGAAAGTGCGACCGAATTGACTTCCTCGGTGTGGCCCTTCAGCTCCTTCAGCTCCACACCTGTCGACGCATCCCACACCCGCACAGACTTGTCATCCGAGCCAGACACAATCCGCGTCCCATCGCTCGAAAACGCGACCGAAATGACTAACCCGGTGTGGCCCTTCAGCTCCTTCAGCTCCACACCTGTCGACGCATCCCACACCCACAAAGAGTTGTCATACAAGCCAGACACAATCCGCATCCCATCGCTCGAAAACGCAATTGATCTGACCGACCCGATGTAGCCCTTCAGCTCCTTCAGCTCCACACCTGTCAACGCATCCCACACCCGCACAGAGTTGTCATACGAGCCAGACACAATCCGTGTCCCATCAGTCAAAAACGCGACCGAAATGACTGACCCGGTGTGGCCCTTCAGCTCCTTCAACTCCACACCTGTCGACGCATCCCACACCCGCACAGAGTTGTCATCCGAGCCAGACACAATCCGCGTCCTATCGCTCGAAAACGCGACCGAATTGACTGACCCAGTGTGGCCCTTCAGCTCCTTCAGCTCCACACCTGTCGACGCATCCCACACCCGCACAGAGTTGACATCCGAGCCAGACACAATCCGCGTCCCATCGCTCGAGAACGCGACCGAATTGACCCACCCGGTGTGGCCCTTCAGCTTATTCAACTCCACACCTGTTGACGCATCCCACACCTGCACAGACTTGTCAGACGACCCAGACACAATCCGCGTGCTGTCCCCTGAAAATGCAACAGCGAAGATTATTCCCCTAGCTGATATCGTCATCAATGGCAAATCAATACTACTGCCTTTGGTATGCGTAAAGACAGGGATGCGAGTGAATTGGCTTTTCCACTTCCGAGAGAGACTAGTTTCCCGCGACCATGTTGCCAACGCCGAGATGTACAGATGCGGTGTCGATTCGGCAGCCGGGCTCCCAGCAAAATAGGTAGCAAAATTGGCAGCTTCACAAAGGTCACCTGCCAATTCCGAATAACTGTTCCCGTACTGACCGACACTGTTAGTTCTTGCAGCACAACTCAAGCCTTGCAATCCATACCTTCAATACCCACTGACGTGCATGCTGAAGCATTGGGGTACACTGATTGCATAATCCAAGCAAATTCATACCCTCGATCCAGAACAGGACACGAATTTGGAGGAACTCCGAAATGCAGCAACGAAGATTATTGGTATTGATGAGCTGGGGCAATGGCAAGTGGTAAGTCCAGTGGCGAGATGAGTACCTAAGAACAGCAGTGATGTTCTGGTCAACCTGCTTAGACAGCGCAGCGGCGTTGTCACGGTCGAACGGGAAGGATGAAGTTATATCACCCATGTTGAATCGCAAACTGGACTTCATGACGCCGAAGCACGATTCACTAAGAAGATTGTGGTGTGCTGGTTCGTTACACGAAAACAGAAAGTTCTTCTCACCAACGCAGAAGTTTGACCGGGCTGGATCAAAAATGAAGTCGGGGAACGAGGCATGGTACCAAAAAACCCGATCGTCCTGGGTATATAGCACAGAATGGAGATTATCCAAAACGGCCTTTGCGGCTTCATTATCATTGCCTGCGATGAGCGCAGCAACGGTAGAGGGTGATGTGCGTTCAGCCGTACATAGGAAGGTATAAAGGAATGCAATCGGCGAGTCAAGATATTTCCTTCGAACTCCGAAAACGCGTCGTGCAGAATTTGGCGGTATAATATGTCAATTAAGAATGTAGCACTTGCGGAAGCCGATTTGGAAAGGAGATTGTTAAGCATCTCGGTCTGCTCTTTAGGGGAGATCGAGTTACACCGGGTCAAATACCTCACCACCGTCGCAGCGTAGATGAACAGACCACCCGCCTGTTGTCCAACCTTGGCCAGCTCTGGACTGCCAGCAAGCTTCGGCAGCTTGATGTTCAAGTACATCTTGATGTCTGACTTTGCCTCTTCGATCGGCACGTCTTGGAGACGACAAACGGCCTCGGACGCGAAGGACTCGCAGAGTGTAACAATTTTAGGATCCGATCGACTCGTCACGAGAAACTTTAAGCCTCTGATATCGTCTTTGTTGATTGCTGTGAGCAGGTCGCGCAGAAATGCTGACCCTCCGTTGTCCTTGATCTCGTCGAGAGCATCGATGATAACGAGGTAGGGTGGTAGTTCAGGGGGCGTGTGGCTTCGGACAGTTGCCAAGGTCCAAGAAGAAGACTCTTTATCTGGCGGGAGACGTCGTGATTGACGGCGTCGAATTTGTCGGCAACATGCAAAGTGTTTGCATACGATTTGCATTTACGAGCAAGCTGGTAGGCGATGGTGGGAATGATACGGGTTTGGGCTTGTGTTTCTTGGTATTGTCGTGAGCAGAAAAAGTTGCCGCCCAAGACGGTGAGCTCGTTGGCTTCACCATCCTTCTCGAATCGTTTGGCTATGGTATACGCAATTGTGGTTTTGCCGGAGCCAGCTTGACCAGTCAGCCAGAAGACACACGGGCTGTCTGATGAGCAATCATTAGCCCATTTGATAATATCTTCCAATATCTTGACACGCGTTCCGTCCGTGCACACTTCCCGCTTCAGGCCCTGCTCTTCGAGAATAGTATTGTGGTCGGCCTTCTCGGAGGGACGCAGGCTTTTTAGGGCCTCTTTCTGTTCAATCAATCAGTGTTGGTCACAAGCCAGGAAACCGAGATACTTGCCTTGATGTCGTCGTGCATTATGTTCGCCGTTTCCTGGATGCTGTTCGCCATTTCGAACTGGGAACAAACAATGAGCAAATACATAAGCTTAGACGAATATAAGAGTATGGACCTGGAAGGATGTCGTAGCACCATTTACGCGTTGAAAGATTTGGCCGATCATCTTCTGATATTCTTCATGGTCTAGCGTCCGTATGGCCAGCGACTTATGGGTGAGGTCTTCTAACTTCTTCATTTCTTCCTGAAGGATCCTAGATGGCGACGCGTTCATTGTGGTATACCATTTGACGCAGGGAGGACGACGTACTGTTTGAGTTTCTCCATCTTCTGTTCGGCAGCCTTCGGAATACCAATAGCTAAAGCCCCCTCCACAGACATGAGTCTGTTCGCTGTGTCTTCGAGACGTTGTGCAAGCTCGTCCTTGTTTTCTCCGACCGCCTGAGATAATAGTCAACCTGTGGTCGAGATACAAGGATGACGACCCACCTCTTTTATCTCGATGACCGCCTTAACAATGGAGAGTGCCATCTTAACTGGATTAGTATTGACACAGTCCGGCAGCTTCTTGAGGAGCGTTTGGGCGAACCGCGAAGCTACTCCAAGACCCTGTTTTGTAGTCGCCTTCCAATCCGAGACCGGCATTTGAGAATTAATCGACGCTGGTTCTTCAGTACGAGTCGGATTTCACGGCCGTGCTCGAAGTCAATTCTCAGACGCGACGACCGGGCGTATTGCAATCTCACCTTGAACAGCGGGACCTCGCAGATCCGGAATGCTTGATGAAAGATGTTTTACTGACTGGAAGGGGGTGGTAGGACCTGGATAGTGGGCTGAGTCCGCTAGATCTGTGAGGTAGAAATCCATACCCTGATTCAAGGTAGCATCGGCGCCTAGCAAGAGTTTGAGTCGGATAAAACTAAGATGGGACCAATATACTTACTTGAACCCGTCGGCCCTGCACTTCTTGAGACAGGATCGTGAGCGTCAGATGCATAGGAAATGGAAACCCGAGTTGAACTCGACGGGCTAGCCGAGGCGCTGGCTGATTTGCGCCACTTATCAATGGGCTTTAGGAGCGTCTTGAATATCGTTCGTGCAGTGCCTTCACGTCGGTCGGCCATGGAGGGAGGCAAGGAAAGCCACGAGGCTAAACTGGTGACCACGCGCGTGACGCGTCACGCGTTGCTATAAGGGGCTATAAGCGGCGGGAGGGGGACAACGTTGGGTGAGTCCCCATTATTAAATTGTAGTATAACAGGGATTATATATCAATATAGCAGGATCAGGTGGTGCTAGGAGGTACAGGCTTACAGTTGGAAACATTTGGGAACATCGGCGCGGTCGTAGTGGCTTCAGTGATGTATGTGTCGCGCGACCTGATTAAGATTCTTGAGGTCACACACGCAGGCAGGCACCAGTCATACTTCAGCTTCAGCCTTCAGGCGGAGGACGGAACGCGCGGCAAACAACGGAACAGGTCGGGGTTGTGGATGGCAAGTGCCAGTGTGTGTTACTAGTAGCTGAGACCAGGACAAGAAACATCCGAGACATGTACAGCCACAGAACTATTGAGATAAATTGGCGACCTTGCGTGACCACCACTTGACTCGCATCGGCACGATGGATCCAACGAAGGTCATTCATACGACCCATCCTCTCAGCCAAGAGTTGTTCCGCATGACAGCTACCCCTCAGGAAGTCATCGAGGCAAACAAAAGTAAGATCCAAGTCCAGTGCACAACCTGCTTCACGGTCCGCCACAATTTGCCGACATGTAAAAGGGTGAGGATGACCTCCTATTTTTCTCCCGGTTGAATCGTATGGTTTGCAGTGCAAAAGTGTGTGGTATTGTTCGAAGGAGTGCCAAAAGAAGGACTGGTATGTCAACAGAAGTGCATTCTCTTCCGAAAGCTCACCGCTCTTCAGGCCTCGTCACAAAACAGGGTGCACTCCGTCAGAGCGTCCCAAGGTCCAGGAACTCGTGAAAACCTTGGCTTCCAACGTCACGCTCGTCGCCATGCTCCAGGTCTGTGTTGCCCTCGACCTGGACCTTAACAGGAATCGTGAGCTCGGATTCAAAGTGCCATTCATGACCCGCGTCGACATCGCCATCGAACCTTCCGACGTACATTCTTTCGTCAAACTCTTTATCACTGACGAGCCCTACGGCGAGAAGATGGAAGGGATGATCCAAATTAATCACTTGTACTCCCACATACCAGGCCAATCGGGAAATGCCCCTCTCACCGAGATGCGCGACAGCATGTGGCGAGGAGAGAGAGAGAAACTCAATCGCAACGGGCACCGCAACGATCGCCTCGGACTACTGGAGTTCAACGTCAACAACAGCGACTTTTCGATCACGATGCCTTTCCCCGTCTACGGCGATCCCATGAAGATGGCGAAAGAGAAAGAAGCGTTTTTGATGCTTTCTGGTCGCACTGGCACAACTGTTGAGAAACCCATGACGGTCGCTTCATGCATGGAGTAAGCAACGTCGATTTCCTTTTGCCGCGTGGTCGTTGAACGTATTTCGATTAGGTACATGAACCTCCACATCCGTTCGGATAAGCAGAATCAGTTGAAATTGCGTGCAGAGATGACAGAGACGGACAAGGCGATTGTACGAAGGGCTCGGGACAAATCCGTCACTGAACCGGGAGCCCAGATTCTCAGGAAGAAAATGGCGAGGGAATCGCTCTATGCAAACATGCCTTTGGATTGATCATGTAACTGTTGGCAGCGAAAATTTATCGAGGCAAATATCTAAGGAATGAGCCTCAGTTATGGTATAAGAAACTGAGGCAGACGAACATTCGACGTTACCTTGCTTGATCGGTAGCTCGTGTTCGCTCAGGAACCGGACTTCACGGCCTTGAATCCGGAGGACATTCTTTTCCAAGTCGATGCATGCTTGGTGGGCTTTGAGCATGTCGAGACCTAGCAACAGGTCGACGTCTCGGCCCTAAGTCACGTCAGTCGTGCGTAATAAGACTTTGAAAGTCTTACATGTACCTCCCTAATTGTGAATGAACATGGGAAGAAGAGGTCTGCCAGTTTAAGTTGAGCGCTGTGCACCCTTCCGAGAATTTTGGCAGTCCCAACTCCCCGCGCTATTCCTGAAAGTCGTGAATCGATCAGACGCATAATGTCAGAACCAGTCAGCGAGAGCAGAACTGGAGGAACACTGTACTCACCCACACGCCTCTGCACATCGAAAGCTCATAATAGACTGTTGCGCGCCGCTATCCACAAACTCTTTTATGGGATGACCGTTAACTTCGACAGGCACGCTTCAAGTCATCAAATTAGTCGTCACCCAATGAAGATGATCTGGCACTAACTAGAGCATAGTCCACCCTCGTCTTTTACATACGTTTGTTGGCTTGATTATAAGATTGGTTAGGTAGCGAATCCGATGGACTAGTCACTGCGGAAGTTGGACTAGCGTGGACAATTTGTGGCCCAGTGTGGAAGCGAATTAGCGCACCTTCTAGCGTTGATATTCCCATCATTTAATATTTACTCACGATCTGTACTACCTTATCTGGACGCTACAGTCGTATATCGTTGATGCTGACGCTCCCCATCTTGACCTCGTTGTTCACCAAGAAATCAAACAACGAAAACAATCGACTTGTCGCCGTACGGAGGAACAGGTGGAGACGCGATTTGGATACTAACATCTGACAACATGCCACGAAGCTGCCCTGTCTCTCCCCGTCTTCAGGCCATTTTCTCGAAACAGACTCTCAGGCCAGTGACACAACAATACTTACATATGTAATTTATCATACCACTTAGTCGGTCACCATACAAATTTGAAGCCCCTTCAGGGTCATAATTGGAGGTGAAAACACGAGTCTTTCCAAATCAGTAGTATGGCTGGGCGTCCCACGTTATTCGGCCCCACATACTGAAGTCGAAAACGACTACGGTTTTGGAATTGGCTGTAAGTACGGTTTCGTCCTGGGACATGTTGTGATTGGGCTTGTCATTTATAGTGTTTGCCAGGTGCTGGAATCCAGGAGTCCCGAGTCAAGGTGCTATGTCTTTGCCCATTGGGATTTCCCTAAGCAGCCCTAAGCCCACGCCTTTCCATTTCGACAGATAAAAATTTGAAAACCTAAATGGGGAAGGAACTCGGGCTGTCTGCCGGCATCAGATTTACGTACTTGATTTTTTTTTGCAGCACGTAACCGAAGAAACGCCGCTAGTACAATAACAGAGGCTTTCTTTCACTCGAAAGGCTATCATGTTACCTCGCAGCTTCGCGCTACGCACTGTCACTCACAGCTTGCTCTTCCTATTTGGGGCACTCATCCTCAGCGTCAAGGCCTCTGCTGATAACTCGGCGGTCCCAACAACTGTCAACTTGCGCATCGAAGCCGCAACTTACACCATCTTCGAAGGACCGATCTTTACGCATGGTCATAAGGTGACCACTGCGTCGGGAGGCACCCACCCTTGTGACGGTACCAATAATAACGCTAATCCGACTCCCGGTCCCACTGTTACGAGTGCGCTCGACGATGCTTCAAAACTCCATCACTTCTCGTGGGACGGGTAAGTCCGCCCCACTGCATTCCCTTTCCCGAAAATGTGACGCTCAACCTCTACTTGCAGCACGTTCTCTACAGAGTTCGACGATTACTTTGTCACCACCATCGCGAACCAGGCGCAGACATCTACCAAGTTCTGGGGCATTCTCCTCAATTATCAATTTATCCCGGTCGGAGGGTGTCAACAAGAGGTCAAGCGCATGGACGACGTCTTGTTCGCTTTTGACGCGTTCAACAAGGTCAACTTCCTCAAGCTTACTGGCCCCGGCTACGTGCACGTTGGTCACCCAGTGATACTCACCGTTACAAACGGTCAAAGTGGCTCGCCCGTTGCAGGAGCAGAGGTTAATGGACAGACCAGTGACGCAAACGGACACGTTTCCGTTACCTTCAAAAGTCCAGGTACGCAGAAGGTGAAGGCAGAGAAGTCGGATTCCGTTCGTTCAGCTGCGTTGACGATTGAAGTAGTTTACTGAAAGAGGTCGGCGAGGATCAGATGCTGGGTTTATATCTTTTTTTCCACTCTTTTGACATTGTTGGTGATCGGTTCTACGGGTATTCTTGGATTATACCGGACAGAAGAAATAGATTTTGTGTCGTACTTGAATATTTGAATACCTGTGAGGCTCGGCGGCCTGCCTCTACCCAATTCTGGGGTCTTCTCCTCAATTATCTATTTATCCTGGTTGGAGGCGTCAACAACAGGTCAAGATATCGGTAACGATCAAGTATTGTGCCACGGTTTTCAATGCGCACAGCAAGGCGTAAAGTTTCGTGAAGCTTGCGGCCTGACAACCACTGTGCTGCTTAATGAGCCTGTCGAACTCACCGTTTCAGATGATTCGACTGGCGGGCCCCTCACTAAGACAATCGTGGCAGTTAAGTCGCACTGGCACATCGGCCTGGCTTCTCCTGCCCTTTGTCTTGTTCTTTGGGCTCCAAAATCTAGTTGAGAGAACCACGAATCTTGAACAATGAGCGGTTCGAAACCCCTCCTAGCTTCCTTTCATCACGCAAGCTGCAAGTTCTTACATTTGGTCGTCCGCGTCTTTTGAACCAGACGGCGCCCATATTACATACCAAGTCATTGCCCAAGGGAAGATAGCTCCTTGGTGCTTGTGACGCCGAGAATTAGGGTGCTGAAGCGTGGCTCTGATGTATGGTGAGTTCGAACACAGATTCAATGATTGAATCGTCTCTCGAGGCTTGGACAACGGTAGTGATGGGAATTTTGATGGACTCGGAGTGACCATCTGTCACGCATTGATCCAAGAAAGGAAACTTTGACCCATCGCGTCCCTTCAGCAGAGATGGCTTCAGACGAGGCCATCCTAGAAGACATACAAGAAGTAAATTCTTCTTCTTCATCTTTATCACATCTGTCTGACTTCTCTTTCAGTCAGAGATCACCCCAGAGAATGGGGAGGTCTATCTATTCCAATACTTGTCTTTGCTGGAGAAGCAGTTGACCACCGTGTCTCTCGTGAGCCAAGTTCCTACCTTTCTGAAGTCACCGTATGATATTTTGGTAGGAAACCCTCAAGCCAAAGCAATCCGCTCTAGAGAAAGCTCTAATCAAAGTCGTCGTTGCACCAGATCCGTACCCACTTCCAGGTCGAGCGCTTAGAAACCTCGTTGCGAGATGTTTCACTGCGATGTATTCACGAGGTGAAACGAGGTCCCTTTTCGATACTCTACAAGTGTTCATGAAGATCGTGGGCGATTTCAAGACCCCAGAGAAAGAGGCAAAGAGGATGTGAGTGGTCCACGTTGAGGATGTTGAATGGGAAGCTGAGTGCTTCGCGTTGAGTGCTGCGTTCACGTGTATAGGAGAGATTATGGGTACATTTGGGTCACAGGTGAGTAGTATCCAGATTTTCTGGATGAGACTGGTCGTAAACGTTCTCTTTCACAGTTCATGTCGTTCATGGCCGAGATCGTCGTCATCACTCTAAAAACTGCCAAATCATCTAATAATGCAAGTACGCCTAACGCGATCTATAGCTATTTTGGCTGACAAGGCCTTTCAGTCGCCTCTGCTCCGATACTCCGCCCTACTCACCCTCCGCAAAGCACTTTCAACAGCCAAACGCGCCGTAACCGATTATGCCTCCAAAGACATTCTAAAGCAATCGCGATACCTCTTAACAGACAAATCCCTCCCCGTTCAGCGAGCCGCAACACAGGTCCTAATCGCCATGTTCTCTCCGGACACGCCTCCATCTCACACAGACGTAGAGTCCATCTTGACTTTATGCGTTCGGAGCCTGGATGGTGCAGACCAGTCGACTAGGAGCGCGCATGCTGGGTTAGTTGGACATCTACTAGCGTCGACGCAGATGGAGAGAAGGATCGCGATTCCTCCACCTACCGCTGCCTCATCCAAGGCAAGCTCTGCGGGATCTAGCAAAAAGGGAAAAGATGGAGATGGGAGTCTGGTGGAGAATGACGAAACCCTCGCTCCAGGGACCCCTGCGCATACCGCTGCAGCAGTGGAAATCGCCAAACCACTTTGGACAGCGGAGGAGATGCTGAAGCATCTTTCCGTACAGTTCAACAAGACCAACGCAAGTAGAAAGACAAAGATTGGTTTATTCGACTTTTATGTTGCCGTGCTGGAAAAACTGGGCTCGGAATGGGTAGAGGCGAACTATGCGTTGCTAGTCGCGCATTTTATGACGGAGATTGTGGCACATTATGTTTCTTCCGCTGGAGGTAGCGGTACTACGTCTGGATCGGGTTTTGGCGGCGGTGCAGGGGGCACAAATGTACTTGCGAAGAGGTACGAAAGGCTGCTTGCTTGTAAGCTCGTGGCTATCGTCCTTCGCGATGTAGTTGGGGTGAGGATGTTGAGCGAACAGGGCCAGATACAGGCTCTCAAAGAGTTGTCGGTGTCGTATCTCAAGCGGTGGCCGCCGATGCTGGGATCTGGTGCTAACGTCCCGGGAAGTACTGTATTATGTGTAGTGTTGAAGGAGGCAGCTGGGTTGGTGGGTCAGCTTGGGAATCTCCCCGGTACTATTCAGGTCGGTTTGATTTTGAGTAACCCCCCGATCCAGTGTTCACGTAAACGATACAACAGGAAGCTTTAGCGGAGCCGCTCCTCACCCTCCTCACCCATCCCAGTCACAGCGTGCGCATATCCGCATCATGGGCTCTGCGTTGTTTCTGCGCCTCGACTCCTCTCCGTCTCCCAAAAACTCTTTTAACCATTATCGAACTGTTGCAACGCGACCTCACTCTCCTCGTCAGCCCTCCCTCTTCATCACACCACACCTCTTCACCACCTATCCGAGCGCTCGGTCATGCCCATGCCCTGGCAGCACTCGTATCAGTTATCCCTTCTCGTCCTCTCTACGTCTCATACGACATCTCGGCCAAAGTCCTCGACATCGCCGTCCAACTACTCAAACGCGCGGGCGAACACACCCTAGAGGTTGCATGGATCGAAGTAGAGGTAGCGTGGACCGCGATAAGCGCGCTACTCTGTTTAGGACCTGGGTTCGTCCGACCCCAGCTCGCGCAATTGCTCGTCCTTTGGAGGAACGCGCTGCCGAAGCCGACAGGACGCGATTTGGCGGGCGGAAGCGGTCTCGGAAACGCTGGATCGAGTTCTACGAGCTTGAGTGGCTCAGCGTCTCGATCTCCGTCGGAATGGGCGTTCTTATTGCACGTGCGAGAAAGCGCGTTGGGTGCCGTCCTTTGTTTCCTTCGCCACAACGCGTCTGCGCTTGTTACGCTCGATGTGGCCCGTAGGATCTCGTCCGTGTTGAGCAACGCGCTTCAATTTGCGAATAACTTTCAGGGTTTGAGTGTTGAAGATCCTCTGGAGATCGTAAGTGGGGGTACATCATCGGGGTCTTCATCTGGACCTGGACCTGGATCGTCTTCCATCGGGGCAGAATTGGGATACCCCGGCAGTCGATCCTTGACTCTGCGGGCTAGAGAGGCATTGTTAAGGAAGCGGATATTCCAGTGTTTCTCGGCGCTTGGCGTGAATCGGATTGCGGATCCAATTCAGAACGCGTTGTTGCAATCGACTGCGTCTCTGTTTGGCAGCATGGAGGGGTACGCAGGTTCGCAGTTGCAAGCCGCGATTACTTCAAATACCGGCGCCTTTTCGAATCTTTGGTGTAGCGCCGATGGATATGCGTATGGAGTGGTTGCGGGTGGTAAGCCAGGTGAGATTGTCGAGGTCGGGTTTGGAATGCTGGATGGGGCTAGGGCTGAGGGATCGCCGGCTTCTGCGAACGGCGGAGAGGAGAATGGTGATGATGGAGGGGACATTTTAAATCGAGATGTGGTGGAGGTTGCTATAAATGCGCTGGTACGTGTTTTTGGTGTGATGAACTGGTGGGACGTCTTAGTGACAATATTCTATTAGTTGCGGAAACCTATCTTAGGCACTTGCGAGTACGATCCACTCTTCTTGTGTCAGCAGCAATCCAGGAGTTTGGACGGGAAACTGTTCCAACTTGTTGAACCTCCGCCACCTACGACAGCGGTAGTGGATGCAGCTGTCGAATTATTTGCGCAACTATTGCCCTTGCAGGACCTGACAGTCTCTATCCGGACGATCAATACGTTGCTTGAAGCTGTTCGGTCCTCGAAGCTTGAGAAGAATTTGGGTCGGAAGGTTGCTGTTACTGTTAACGCGTCAATCGCGATAGTTCTTGCTTTGAGGAACGCCATGAGCTCAACGCATGCAAGGCAAACTCGCGATGTTTTAGGAAATACACAGATAACTAACCTGCTGTCCCCGTTCCTTATGGTATGTCTCCTTTTTCCCCGTTTGGCCGTACTCAATATATGCACAGTCTACACTTATCGATGGTGACCCCGTCTTACGTGCTGCGAGCACAGAGGCGATAGGAAGGCTTGCCAGCCTCTCAAACACCAGTTTCCTCACGACTCAGATCAAAGATTTGGTAGACCAGGTCGTTAGCAACCGAGATCCCAATGGGCGAGCAGGCTGTGCGCTCGCATTTGGTGCTATATACAATTACGTCGGTGGGCTTGCTGCTGGTCCGTTGTTGAAAACGACAGTCAATGTTCTCATGTCACTGAGCAACGACCCGCACCCGGTTGTACACTTCTGGGCTCTGAAGTCACTTGCTACCGTTATCAATGCCGCCAGTTTGGGTTACGCGCCGTTCGTATCAAGTACGCTTGGAATGCTGCTCAAAGTTTATACCCTCGATTCGCACGAAAGGGAGGGTGGAACACTGCTCAACGGCAATCTCAGCGGAGATTGTCCGGCATATCCTGTTGCGTGTCAAATCATCGACGCCGTTACGACGGTTTTAGGGCCAGACATGCACGAATCGCCGAGGACTAGAACGCTAGTTCTTAATCTGATCAGAGAATTTTCCCTGGAGAATGACGAGGGTGTTCAAGTCGAAGCAATCAAGTGCATTCAACATTTTTTGATGTTCGCTCCTGAACACGTTGATATTCCTGGGCTCGTGAAACAATTCAGACAGCATCTCAGCTCTTCTCGTCGTCCGCCCAAACTCGCGTCGATCAATGCGCTGTACCAGCTGGTCCAAAAAGATGCACTAGCAATGTCCAAGTTGGGAGGTGATCGTCTCGTCGAGGATCTTTTCGCCATGTTGGATGACGATGCGTCTGTGCAAGGAGTCAGGAACGTCATTTCTAGTTGGCTGCAGCAAACGGTCGTGCATAATCCGTCGGCCTGGATAGATCTCTGTCAAAGAATCATGGCACGCTCTAACGCGAACCAACAGGTCACAGAAGCTGCTTCCAATCAGAATATGCGTGATGACGAAGGAGAATCCTTGAATTCCAGAGCTGTGGGAGGAGCGGGTGGTGTTGGTACCAACACCGCTGACGGAGTGGGACATACTACATCGAGGTGGAGGACCCAGTTGTTCGCCCTGCAATGTCTTCACCAGATTTGCACGCTTGTTGCGCAGAGCGGAAGAAGGGAGCATATTGATCCCGTATATGCGAGGAATGTCGGGTTACCAATACCAAGCTTACTTGTTTCTCGAGTACCTGACTTGATCAAGATGGCCTTTACCGCTTCCACGGCATATGTGACGGAAATAAGGTTAGAAGGGCTGGTGGTGCTGAGAGATGTTATCAAGGTGATCTGTCGTTGCTGGTATTTGATGACGTTTCTTATACTACTGTTAAGGTCTTTGCGTCGTCCCCTGACCCAGCGTATGAGGATGCCCTTCTGTTGGAACAGCACCAGGCTCCCATCACGGCTGCCTTGACACCCGCCTTTTCTTCAGACTCGACGCCAGAAATCTTAGCCTCTGCTGTATATGCCTGCGCTGCATTTGTGGGATGTGGTGTTGTCAAGGATATCAGTAGAATGGGTCGCATCTTGAGACTGCTAACGACAGCATTGGAACAGTCTAAAGGTCACGTATATGTTGTATATGATCTTTTAATCAATGCTGAGATTCGTTTTTAGATTCTGGCACAGTCTCTCTCGGAGAAGCGGGCGAAATGAGCCCGAATGCATCAGCTATGCTCAGAATAACGACTTTGTCAGCATGGGCGCAGTTGCACGTTGCCAGCGCCTCCCAATCTTACTTGGAAAATGTCATCAAGCCTCATAAACCGAAGCTTGCTCCGCTCTGGATTGCGGCCTTGTCCGACTATGCAAGCATCCGTGTTGACTCGGAATTCACCCAGGAGTCGTCCACAGTCGGCATTGACGCTTCATATTCAAGCCTTGGAAAAGAGGTACTGATGCCCGTAAGTGTATTCATTCGAAATGTCACTGCAAACATAGCTGCTAACATATCCTAGTATTATGTGGACGCAGTGGCCTATCATACTGTCTGCGGTAGCTCACGCGATGCAAGCCGAGGACCCATACGTATTAGCCGCAATGGACGGACAAGAGCTGAAACAAAATGGGTCTGGGACCCTGGTGCAACCGGCGCGTGGTAGAGAGGAACCCACCGCCTTCTTCTATGTCCTTTTTGGTTTGGTATTCGAGGCACTTTCGACATCGTCATCCGAATCGAGCCATGCCCCGTCATCTCATCAATCGGTCTTGATCTCTGCTCTGCGTGCGCTCAAGTCGCTAGTTCGACCAGAATACTCGGGGAACGTACTGGCTGAACCAACTATTTTCGATGAGCTTATAAGCCAATGTTATCGGTTGGCGATGACAGAACCGGCTAGCGTGCATATAGACCTTATAGAAATGCTAGCAAGTATGGCAACAATGCACAGTTCAAGGTACGTTACACTGATATTCCTTGTGTAATGCGTTGATGGCTGTCAGCCCTAATCTTGCTCCTACTTCTGCGGCGACCCACTGCTTAAGAATATGTTCATACACGATCAAGCATTCGTCGTCGTCGTCGCGCGGGCCCATCATCCGTGAGTAGCGTTTGCAGCAACGAAGCGTAGTGATACCTAATAAAGACAGAGGGAGATACACTGGACCGCGTTCGGATGTTGAATACAGCATTCGTGGCAATGACGAAAGTTATGTCGACCTTAGAGTCTTCTCAAAGAGAAGACGTACGTGGGGTGGCCATAATGCTATATACAGGTAAGTAAAGCAAGACCGACTGTTTGGCCTGTCCACTGACTACAATAGAGTTGTTGAAGGACGAATCGACCGAAATAGATCTTGTTGGACCCACTTTACCTGCGCTCAAGTCGCTTCTTGAATTTCCTCAGCAAGATAAGGCATTATATACTCGGCTAGTCCATGCTTTGTTATCTGCGTGTCTCTTGAATATAGACGAAATGAGGTAAGACTTTCGATTTATTCTTCCCATCCGATTTCGAGTATATTCGTACAGAGGACGACAAGGTCTGGTTTGCGATAAAAAAGTCAAGAATAACATGCTGGCAGCTGTTCTTGTTCTAACTGTTGTTCCGAACTGGATCAAGTTAGGGCGGCCGGTTGTAGAGTACTGCTGTTTCATCATTATGCAAAAGCTACTAGAAGACGAAGATGTGTGTATATTTGGACTACTGAAAACTGAATAATTGACAATTGCACAGGCGATAACCCTAACAGCAGCACATTGCTGCAAAACGCTCATTGCTGCCTCGAGTTTGGGAAGTCCTGTCCTAGTTGAATGTACAAAACAAGTGCTTCCGGGCTTGGTCGAATTCATTGCAAAGACGGCGTCTCTAGTAAATGACGGGAATATCAGCGAAGCACGTACCGCCGCGGTTGGCGAAGTTTGGAAGGCATTCTACTTATTTTTCTCCTCCATCCCCGAGAATCATCGTACGTTAATTGCTCTGCTGTTCGCACCCTGCTAAGTGTTTATAGGCACACGCGCACTTTGCATCCTGCTGCCGACGATGTCGCTTCTATTGTCGAATCAACAACCATCGGCAACCGACCCTGTGAGGTCGCAGACGGCCACGCAGTTATTATCGTATGCTACATCTTCTCCTGCGGCATTCAAAGAAGCTGCTTCGAAGCTTGATCAATCACAACGTGATTTGTTGGAGCAATCAATTAGGCGAGCAATTGGTAGTAATTCCTCTGCTGCTTCGGCCTCGACCAAGCCTCAAATATCACTGCGTTCCTTCTAATGTCTGTAGCGCTGTGTACATCTTCAAGTTTGCATTTTGTAATTGCATGGACATTTTTTTTGATGATGATTACGTGTAAACCCTTTGTGGACTCAAAGGGGAATCACTCGAGACGGAACAGGACCAGAGCGTGTTAAGAGAGAACGAGTACCTAGGTACGATGATAAGGCAATGCCCACCTGGCGATCAGCAGGTCGCTATGAATGCCTTGTGCGGCATACCTAGCTGATTCCTAGGCCAGGAATACATTGAAGCTAAGTTTTCGTTCGTTGAGCGGCACATTTAATTTACGCCTTGAATGATGATGAATAGCTACAGTCCCGGAAAAGAGTGAGGTGATCAAACATTGCTATGAGCACGATAGAAAGTATTAACAACTGGATGCCGAACAAATGAGCAATCACGGTTCCAAGGGAGAATATCTCAACTCACCACTTTCAAGCCTCCATTCGGTCGATCTTCAAGGCATAGCAGGAGTCATCTGTTCCCTGAGGGCAGCACCATTGTTGGTGTCCGCATTGCCTCCATTCGGTCGATCTTCAAGGCATAGCAGGAGTCATCTGTTCCCTGAGGGCAGCACCATTGTTGGTGTCCGCATTGCCACTGGAGACTAATCTAGCGAAGAAGCCATGTTCTTCCCACACGGAATGAACTCATCCGGGAAATGTGAGTGAACAGCCGTTAACCCGTGTTCGACATCCGCATTATTGGGAAGAAAGAACAAGAGCCTTAACTCGTAGATGGGTCTGATTTCGACGGGTCACGTGATACTATAAAAAAGAATATCTAACGCGAACACTGTGATGCTCGCCCTTCCACCCACAGTCTCAGACATCCTCGCGGATCCCTCCCGTGTTCGTACCCGTTGTGCACGCCCACACGTCTCCCCTTCCTTCTTCTCCCGTCTCCTCGGCCGTACCAGCCCCGACACCCCTTCAGCCTCCTTGTACCGTCTCTACGAGTTCTTCGTCCTTGGCTGGAACATTAACTTCCGAGACGAGCTCGAGTACTTTTGCCGTAGCCATCCTGACTGGGCCATCTCCTCCATTCCTAAGCCCGTGGACGATCCCAATCCCGATCCCGTCCGCCGCGCCATTCTTGCCGTCCTTACCCAGTTGATGTGGGACGCTTTCAACCGACGCATTGCATACGGCTTGCCCAGGGACGCACCTCCCATCGTAACCGATTTTACTGAGCTCGCAGCACGCCCGAAAGTCTTTGAAGAGGCCCCGGAATGGGCTAAGCGGGTCAAGCCACTTGAAAAGAGATTTTACATACCAAACAGAGAGGGTAAAGTGCTGGATGGGGATGACGAGGATGTCAGTGAGGAGTTCAAGGCAATGAATATTGTAGTGCAGGCACCGCATATTCACTTTATTTAATCTCTCGATCGAGGGTTCCGTTCCCGTCATATGTTATTATTATTGTCAATAATCCATCATCGAGTGTGATGTGCGTGATCGCGAGTTACATCAGCAGGCTTCGACAACGCCGGTGTCGATTCAGCGTGGGTCATCCGACCAGCCACAGAAGGCTCAAACTGTGGGATCTCTAGGTACTCGGACCGCTCATTCTCGACACACGGAACGCTATGAGCCTCGACGATATCATCTATCGTCAAGATGCCCCGCTTCATATCATCGCCCCTCATTTTCCTTGCACGTTGGCTCCATGCTGCACCCTCTGCCGCTTCTAGCACTTCCGACAAAACTCCCCATCCGCCTCGTTTGCAAGTATCCGACACCCACCCACCCACACAACACCCACCACGCTCAACCTCATCTCCCAGAAGGCGACATTCTCATCCACGCGGGTGACCTCACCCAGTCTGGCACAGACTACGAACTCGATGACGCCCTCGCCTGGCTCAACTCCCATCCGCACCCCCACAAACTCTTCATCGCCGGCAACCACTGTGACTCGGACGTCGCGCTCGCACGCTTGCGCGTATACCGCCAAGTTTGACATACCTTGAGAATTCGTCCATCGAACTCACCATAAGTGGACGCAAGTTGCGCATCTATGGCAGCCCATACACACCAAAACACGGATCATGGCCTTTCCAGTATCCTCGCGTCCGCCCAACGCTCACCGCCGGGGCATCCCGAAGCACACGAGACCTGGTCCAAAATCCCGCCTCTAACCGACACCCTCATCACACACGGTCCTCCCTTGGCGCACCTCGACGCGAACAGGCACGGATGCTACGCACTGCTCTTTGCATTATGGCACGTCCGTCCAAAGTTGCATGTGTTCGGGCACATTCACGCTGGCAGGGGTGTAAATGGGATCGGGCGCAAATGGTATATAAGAATATATGTGCTGGACGGACGGGCTGCCGACTCGAGCCTGGCGAGGTCGAAGGATGTGAGCAAATGATGGAGCTCAAGGGCGAACTTCATGCCATCTGGTGAGTAGCTCAGTGGGCACCCGACCATTATGTTCCAATTCGAGACAACATACTTTCAGGATTTGTATCTCAATACCTGTCGCTGGCGATCGCATCGCAGAAAGAGGAATGGAGGAAATCGTCAATCTGGTGCGTGGACGCGGTGGTGAGTTTCATGATTAACTGTCATCCAAGCTGCCCTAACAAGCGACACGCATATTGTTATATTCGCAAAGTATGATATACTCAGACACAGAGCAGGTTTGGGTTGACGGCAAGGAGAAAGCCATGAGGACTTTCAAAGAGTTGTGCATTGACCCCTTGACAAAAGCAATCGGGGAAGTTCCTATAAGACGGGTGTCTAGTGGGTAGCACCGCTCTTCGGAGTCAGTTACACTTCCCTTTACCCCTTACAGGTGGCCCGAGATACAAGGATAAGGAGAGGGTTGATCTTGAGTTGGTGGTGCAGGAGGAGGAGAGGACGCATTGTCCGCCCCATTTGTCGCTTTCGCCAAGTGATGGAGCGTTGAGCGATCAGGTTCATGTTCTTAATGGGAAAGAAGACAGTCCTGGTATCGAGGAAGAAGATCGCGGGCATATGAGCAAGGTGCATTTTGCCTCTTTTGAACGCTAGACGTGATTCTCATTTTCGATTCTTGTCGTAGACGGACATGAGTGACGAAAAAAGTGTTGGTCTCTCGCACGATTCAGCTGCATCCCGCGGTGGGATTCTGCTTCGCGGACTTCGAAAGGGGCATCTGGGCAGGCATCGCCTTCTTCCATGTTGGACAAGGATGTCAAGGTGGTCGCGAATTCGGAGGTGGGCGCGCGAAAGGAAACTTTGACCCACTCGTGTCACTTTATCAGAGATGGCTTCAGACAAGACCATCCTAGAAGACATACAAGAAGTAAATTCCTCTTCTTCATCTTTATCACATCTGTCCGACTCTATTTCAGTCAGAGATCACCCCAGAGAATGGGGATGTCTATCTATTCCAATACTTGTCTTTGCTGGAGAAGCAGTTTGACCACTGTGTCTCTCATGAGCCAAGTTCCTACCTTTCTGACATCACCATATGATCTTTTGGCAGAAAACCCTCAAGCCAAAGCAACCCACTCTAGATTCAAAGCTCTTTTCATTATCATATATCATTATCACATTATGCATGTCAACCCTGCTTCACTGCAGTGACAACTTGTAATTGTCCCTATTCTCCTTCAGGATGTCCAGGACTACATTGGCATAAATGATAGTAGAAGACTGTTCCTCTACAGCAGACTTGAGTTTCAGATATGATGCTGCATTTAGACAGAAGTCAAAAGTCTCCTGAAAGGTCTCATGGGATATTGAGAGAGAGGCAAATAAGCAGAGATCTGCAACAGCTGCAGCCACTATGAAGTGCTAGATCAGTGAGACATCAATGATGGCAGAGAATGTTAAAACATACTGAGGCCAATCCACATAGCTTGAAGTTGATAAGAATCCTAAGTGAAGTTGAATGATGATAAGGCAACTAGCCTAGATTGTAACAAAGGTACCACACCTGCAGTGGTATGAATGGCAAGATAAGCTCGAAGCACTGCTCCAAACTTTGATGGTCCTATAAAACCACACAAAGCAATCAGTTTGGACATATATTGGAGAGTAGAAGATGAAATGGCCCCATGAAAGAGTGGAAGTAACACATAAGATAGGCACATACATTCTGGATGCATTTCAAAAGAAGGATGCAAGGATCAAAAAGCAATCAAATATTGATTTTGTGCAGTGACTCACATCCTGTGTTGAAGGGCAGAGGTGAACTGTGAGGAGCTGATCACAACAGAAAAGTGAGAAACTCACTTGCTGAGGTGAGCTGTGAAGGGCTGATCACAACAGAAAAGTCAGAAACTCACATACTATGAAGAGGTGAGGTGAGCTATGAGGGACTGATCACAACAGAAAAGTCAGAAACTCACATCCTGTGAAGAGCAGAGATGAAATGTGAAGGGCTGATCACAACAGAAAAGTCAGAAACTCACATCCTGTGAAGAGCAGAGGTAAGCTGTGAGGGACAACAGGAAAGTGAGAAACTCACATCCTGTGAAGAGCAGAGATGAGCTGTGAGGGGCTGATCACAACAGAAAAGTCAGAAACTCACTCGCTGTGAAGAGCAGAGGTGAGCTGTGAGGGGCTGATCACAACATAAAAGTCAGAAACTCACATCCTGTGAAGGGCAGAGGTTAGCTGTGAGGAACTGATCACAACGGAAAAGTCAGAAACTCACTCGCTATGAAGAGCAGAGGTGAGCTGTGAGGGGCTGATCACAACATAAAATTCAGAAACTCACTTGCTGTGAAGAGCAGAGGTGATCTGTGAGGGGCTGATCACAACAGAAAACTTAGCCAGGAACTCACTCGCTGTGAAGAGCAGAGGTGAGATATGAGGGGCTGATCACAACAGAAAAGTCAGAAACTCACAATCTGTGAAGAGTAGAGGTGAGCTGTGAGGGGCTGATCACAACAGAAAAGTCAGAAACTCACAATCTGTGAAGAGCAGAGGTGAGCTGTGAGGGACTGATCACAACAGAAAAGTCAGAAACTCACAAGCTGTGATGAGCAAAGGTGAGCTGTGAGCTGATCACAACAGAAAAGTCAGAAACTCACAAACTGTGAAGAGCAGAGGTGAGCTGTGAGGGGCTGATCACAACAGGAAAGTCACAAACTCACAAACTGTGAAGAGCAGAGGTGAGTTGTGAGGGGCTGATCACAACAGAAAAGTCAGAAACTCACAATCTGTGAAAAGCATAGGTGAGCCGTGAGAGACAACAGGAAAGTGAGAAACTCACATCCTGTGAAGAGTAGAGATGAACTGTGAGGGGCTGATCACAACAGAAAAGTCAGAAACTCACATCCTGTGAAGAGTAGAGGTGAGCTGTGGGGCTGATCACAACAAAAAAGTCAGAAACTCACTCGCTGTGAAGAGCAGAGGTGAGCTGTGAGGAACTGATCACAACAGAAAAGTCAGAAACTCACTCGCTATGAAGAGCAGAGGTGAGCTGTGAGGGGCTGATCACAACATAAAATTCAGAAACTCACTTGCTGTGAAGAGCAGAGGTGAGCTGTGAGGGGCTGATCACAACAGAAAAGTCAGAAACTTACATCCTGTGAAGAGCAGAGATGAGCTGTGAGGGGCTGATCACAACAGAAAAGTCAGAAACTCGCTCGCTGTGAAGAGCAGAGGTGAGCTATGAGGGGCTGATCACAACAGAAAAGTCAGAAACTCACAATCTGTGAAGAGTAGAGGTGAGCTGTGAGGGGCTGATCACAACAGAAAAGTCAGAAACTCACAAACTGTGAAGAGCAGAGGTGAGCTGTGAGGGGCTGATCACAACAGAAAAGTCAGCAACTCACTTGCTGTGAAGAGCAGAGGTGAGCTGTGAGGGGCTGATCACAACAGAAAAGTCAGAAACTCACTTGCTGTGAAGAGCAGAGGTAAGCTGTGAGGGGCTGGTCACAACAGAAAAATTGCAAATTCACATCCTGTGAAGAGCACACCAGTGGTGCAAAGTAGATATGTGAGTTATAAGCAAATGCAAATATGATCTGCTAATTGCTGGTAAAAGTAAACCCACAATTATATTTACAGTCTGATATCCACCCCAATGTCATTCAAAAATAAAGGACAAACTAATCACATACCTCCTACACCACATATCAGAAGTTGGTGATGCTGATGATGGAACAAACTTACACACTGCAATGCCAAGTATTGACCAATGCAACAATCAATAAGTGGTCATGAAGAGCAGATGACATATACCGCCTGCAAATCAGATAAAGTATTTATTAGTTAAGTTTGAAATTGTTGGTGTAGGATAGTACATACAGCCTTCAAATACAGCATTTGTAACTCAGTGAGAGAGCACCAAGCCAAAACTTACATCAACCTGTTCAATGCCATGATGAGGCCATTGGTACACCACTGTGATTGGGTTGAGGAACATTCCAACTCACAGCCTGATATACACCAATCCAGGAATGATTGTAAGTAGATGATGTATGCCATCAAAGGTCCAAATAAAGTTCACATTCTGGTGATGTGTAAGATTATATGTCCCCGGTGTATCAACACAAGCACACCCACTTCCTGTATGGTTTGAATAAAAGTTGGGCACAACATTAGGCAGTGCAGATGGTTATGTCATTGATGTAGCTTATACTCACATCCTGAAGATTAGTTGAATCATATGGTCAGGCACAGTGAGTGCAGTACTAGTGTCATGAATAACTTGCCATCTATAGATACCAAGTAATTATTAATTAATCACTATAGCCAAGAACTAGAGCACACAACTGTCAGAGAGACTCACATTCTATATCCAATAAGATTGAATGAGACATTCACCACTCAAAAAATGATCAAGACCTCACATGCTGCCATCAACATTATCAACAATGTACAGCCAAATTGAACATCCACAGCACTCACAATCTGTGGACAACCGATAAGGAATATTTCCATAAGCACCATCAGAGTATCAACCGTAGTGAAGAACTCACTAGCTGCGAAGATGAAAAAAGTTGATAAAGTAGTTCCCTCCCAAATAACCAGTTACATACCTTCTATGGAGGGGAGGAGCGAACGAGGGTATCAGTGATGACCTTACCCCCAGGAACGTCACGGTAGCCTAAGACCTACTTCCTGAAGTTCATGTTGCGTTTGAGTATCATGACGAATAGGACAAGCAATGACAATCAGGGCAATGAGGTACTTACAAACTGAGAGTGATGCAAGGTAATTGGGTGATTAATAGCTTCCAGATGTCATCGACTGATGCAAGGACGCTCACACTCTGCCAAGGATGATTAGCAGAGGAAGGGCAGGCGATATAACTATTACGTACGGGCTGTGGCGGGATTGTTGACATTTGTAAGCACGGGAGTGAATAATTAAATATAACGAGTGTGCATGCGTACCAGCATGTGCGGAAAGCGACACATCACGTCGCAGAACAACGATTTTGCTTGTTCATTCGAAAACGAGACCGATTCACGAGCCTCTAAGGGAGAACGATAGTTACCGATCGAAGACATAGTCGATGTTTTCCTCACCTTTTGCCTTTGGTATAATTATCCTGTAGTATCGTATCAGTTACTGGTTATCTGGGAGGAAGAGGCAATGGCCCACTTGTTGATAACATCTTTGATACGAGATTCCATATCATTCCGAAGGATTGAGAGACAGAACAACTTTAGAGCATCGCCGTCGAGGGCCTGTGATGTCCTCAGGATCAGCTCGTCGCAAATAGTGCCTTCCTTGTCCATGTCTGTGTGGAGAATGGTCGAGCTTGTCGCTGTTACCGTCGATGTGAGCAACATACCGCGTAGTTTTATGGTATGGCACGGCTTGTGCTTTACCGCTTCAAGTGGCTCCAGATAGTTGCGTTCGAATGTAGCTTTTGCCTCGGCCGTGGCCTTCTCTTCGTCGAAAATACCATCCATTGCTAGCCGGTTAAACGCCCTGTCTTCGAGACCATCCATTTTCGTGAAGATCGCAATGACAGGAACTTGTATTAGAATAAGCAATGCGTTTAGTAGGTGATGCAGACGTTTGCCAACCGTTTCCGGTGTCAATCTCAAATAATTTCTTCCCCGCTTCCGTCATCGGTCTATCATTGCTAGTCGGGATGCAATACCTGAGCGGCAGGAGAAAATTCAGAAAATTACAATATGTTGCAGATCTTAGCGCACCAAATTGCATGAAGCCGATCCTTCAATTCCTCTCTCTCAGCTCGTTTCTTTATGAAATCTGTAACATTATCCAGTTCGCCAGTAGCACCTGCCTCGAACCCACGGGAATCGTGAAAAATGAAGCCGTGAGCTGTTGGATATTGAAAACTGTCTTCTATATCATGTTCTCCGCGCTGCGAAATTGCATTGATTTGTCATAAAAGAAGGCCCGGGATACAGATACATCCGAAACACACCGAGGCATCCGGTTTCAACTCTGCAGCAATCTAACAAGGGCGAATGAATACTAAGCCTTGGCGACATTCAGAAAAGCAGGTGACACACCGGTTCACCATCTCTATTGAAACAAATCGGTTCACGACCCTGGGCATGGCACACCTTCTTCAGAATGGTTGTCTTGCCGGCGTTGGCGTTACCGATGACCAAGATTCGAAAGCGCTCAATAGCCTGCTCGAGTATTAGAGAAGAAATCTGTGAGACTCATGAGTCCCTACAAGATTAGCGTTTGCAAGTTGCAGCTGCGACATGCTCGTGTGGGGGGTCGAAAACAACTTCTTCCGATAAGGATAACGATAAGAGTTGAGAATTCCCACCTGGCGTACTTGACCCTGCCTCCCACGCTAATCACCACCTCAACTCTCACGTTGCCCGCGACTCGGAAGGCTTCGAGCCTGGCGAGGTTGCCAAGTTCGACATAGTGAAGTGTTTCATCGAAGGACGCGAGCAAATGATGGAGCTCAAAGACAAACTTCATGCCATCTGCCAGTGAGTAACTGGGCACCCGACCATTATGTTCCAACTCGAGACAGCATACTTTCAGGATTTGTATCTCAGTACCCGTCGCTGGCGATCGCGTCGCAGAAAGAGGAGTGGAGGAATTCTTCAATCTGTGGACGCGGTGGTGAGTTCCACGATTATCTGTCATCCAAGCTCCCCTAACAAGCGACAAACACAGTGCCTCATATTGTTGTATTCACAAAGTACGATATACTTGATATACTTGTTACGTGTTACGTCGGAAATTCGGAAATCAGCTGTCAGAGGCGGGAGCACAGAGCAGGTTTGGCTTGACGGCGAGGAGAAAGCCAAGAGGACTTTCAAAGAGTTGTACGTTGACCCCTTGACAAAAGCAATCAGGGAAGTTCCTATAAGACGGATATCTAGTGGGTAGCACCGCTCTTCGAAGTCAGTTGCAAAGTTAACACTTCCCTTTACCCCTTGCAGGTGGCCCGAGATACAAGGATAAGGAGAAGATTGGTCTTGGGTAGGTGATGCAGGAGGAGGAGAGGACACATCATCCGCCCCATTTGTCGTTTTCGCCGAGTGATAGATGTTGAGCGATCAGGTTTCATGTTCTCAATGGGGAAGAAGACAGTCCTGGTATTGAGGAAGAAGATCGCGGGCATATGAGCGAGGTGCGTTTTGCCTCTTTTGAACTAGACCTGATTCTCATTTTCATTTTTTGTCGTAGATGGACATTCGACGAAAAAAGTCCGTCGACGCCTCTTTGGTCTCTCGCACGATCTCGGAGGTATAACATTCCGGTGCGTTGGCCCTGCGTCAGCCTGGAGGGAGGTTGAAAACCGCCTTTCTTCACAAGTGGGTGGCAGGATGGTTTGGGTTTTTTGGGTGGGTTTTTGGAGGTTTTGCAAGATGAATGCCTGTCTTGACGTCATGCTTTGTCAGCGTATCCTAGGCGCGCGAGTTTGCACAGCCGGTAGCACGTAGGCAAGGTGATGGAAACGTTGGCAAGCGATCGGAGTAGCATCGGTAACGACCTCAATTCGCTTAGTCACTGATGTACAGCAGAAAGAGTAGAAGTCGGGCGGAAACTTCAATAATTCAACGAATGCTGGGCCTCCTTTAATCGTGCAGGAGTAGCCGAATGGAGCCGACATATACTAGGCCTATTCGATCATAACGTTACGCTAAACTAACACGGAGATGCGCAGGCGAAGAAGGCAGAAGAGTGGCGGTAGTTCAAAAAAAGGGTAATTGTTGGGCTGATGACAGAAGCGTCGAGGAGGTAAGGTGGCACTGCATGTGGGAACAGTCCAAGACTTGTCCTAGTGCGCTCCACAACCGTACTGCTTCCAGAGCTCAAAGCTCCTCCCTTCAAGACACGGGACTCGATCGCTGGAAGCCCAAAGTGCAATACTTTTCAGTCAACGCAGCAATTTCCCAATTTCGGATTGGAATTCCGTCACCCAAGCTTCCCACCAACATGTCGTCACCAGAGATTAATGAATGATAGCTAGTAAGTAAGTGAACTTTGTTCGCCTGCGCGGCACACGCTAATTCGGATAAAAGGTGGAGCCAGTGACATAACTTTACGTTGTTTTAGCATGGTAATATTTCACCTCTGTTCGGTTGTCCAGTGCCCCATAAAAGGGAGCCCGGTATTCGTCAAACATCATCACCGTTTGAAGTCTCGCAGCTTCACTTACTCTTGCACCCCAAGTAAACCACTGCCACTCCTTTACCAATACCTCACTCCTTGAACCACCAAAATGTTCTCCAAACTCGCTGTTGTTGCCGTGGCCGCCTTCGCCATTTTTGTCGCCGCCGCTCCTGTCAACTCTGTAGGCAACGGGGGCCTTACCAGCAACATTGGCGGTGTCCCCGGGAGTCTTGGCGATGCCGGTAACCTTCCCGTCGTCGGCTCTGTTGGTAACCTTCCCGCCGTTGGCTCTGTCGGTAACCTTCCAGCTGTCGGCTCTGCGGGTAACCTTCCCGTCGTCAACGGTGTCTGGTAAGTAGCTAAACAATCCCGGCTTTTGAGGAGGTTAGCTGATTGGCTTCTCAGACCACTCGAAACAATCACAGTAAGAGCTTATCAAATTTGACCTTATCTTGGATTAATGAATGCTAATTCTGTCTTTAGACGGGGTGATTTGCGGCTTTTGGCTGCGCCTCTTTTACCTTCGGCTACTTAAATTTCCGTTCGAGGATAGTAGTTGTGAGGATTGCCCCTTGTCGAATAAGTAGCTTGAAAACAATTTTCTATACTTATTGTGCTATTATTATATCCCGAAACTTGATAAATGCCAGTACTAACTTACTTTCCTGAAAGTGGCCGGGCTTCGCACTCAAGTAACCATGCAAGTTTAGCGTTCAAAGATATTTGCGACCTGTGTAATTAATAGTTGAAATGGAATGTAACAAGACTGACTCGGAGTCTGAGTGGTACTACTTACCAGAGGCCCAATGAACTATGTACTCCCTGATTTGCAGTTGCTTTTACTCTATTCGGACGACGTAGCTTGAAGATGACCCGTGCTCTTCAAGTCGAACGCTGCGCTCGTTCGAGGACCTGCCACGATCCTGAAAGGAGAAGAACATGCGAGCTACGGTGGGGGGGCTCAAGCGGCGGAGCGACAAGGAGAGAGCACGAATAAGAATCATGCAGTAGCACAACGACCGCTTCCCGCCTGAGCCCTGTCCTCGACCGGTTTCGTTGACCAATACGTGTTGTGCGAAAAGAAGCAAAAAAGAGGGTGAATCAAGGCAAGCGATGCTCTGGTTCCTCGAGTCACGACGAATATTCTAGACTAGCCTGGTTCGGAATACCACGACAACGTTCGGTGGCCACTGTTATGCTCACGGTACGCTGTGCCTTCGATCTTGGGGGACGTAGAGAACGTCAGGATGGTAAGTTAACTTGTCAAATGTTCGATGGTAAGCGGACGGTGTCACGGTGCAGCACTCACATTATGTAATGGCACGTGGCCCGTCTACCAGCTCGTCCAAGTTGGCCTTTGACGGAACATGGTCGGCTGCACATACAATCCGGGCCTAAACAACATAAGCATTAAATCCTCGTTTACAGGTTAGAAAATTTCTTTCAATGCCCGTGGTTTCTGATCCTAGACGGGAAAAAACCACAGCACCCAGGATTCCCGCGTGGTCCCCCACCGTGGTACTAACTAGGCGGCACTCTGGTTGACTGCGCAGATCGGACGGGATGCGGTGCTTTCAGAGTCCTATGGCCGTGGATACCTGTAGTTGTTCTAAATTCCTCGAAAACTCATTCACAGGCTGATGCAAGGATCAGCATACTGCCGTTTATGAACGTGACACATATCTTGCTCATACTAACGACGAACCCGTTCAATGCCATCCCCGATTCAAATACTCATTCACTGCTCTACTTTAAAGTAGGTGTCACCATCTGGATATTTCTCATTCTCGCAAACGCAAACGCGCTCGGAACCAGCATTACGTCTATACAATTGCAATTTTACCCCAACGTTACCAGTTTAAGCAACAACCAGCATGAAATGGTCATCTCGACGAACGACGACCCGTGTATCTCAATTTTGACTATCCATTTACACGTACGTTTATTCCGTCATCACCCTATCTGCGGTTCTGATAATAACCCAGGGCCGATGAACCCGATAACGCCACCTCGTCAACGCCAGGATCTTCGTCCACCAACAGTATCACTGGCTGGCGTCACTGGTACCCAACCATCTGGAACTTCATCGTCCTTTGGCAATACAACGGCAACCACCCATAGTCCGCGATGACATCTCCGTGAGTCTGGAACATTATTCAATCAATCCAGCCATATCCGTTCACCTTCGTCTGACTTGGCCCGCCAATCCCCAACGCTTGTACCTTTCCGGCGAGAATACCAGCCATCCCAGCTTACATCCAGCACGAAGAGCCGAGATGAACTCCGCCCTTTGCGCCAGCTGGACGCCCATCAGGGTCTCCAGAGCGCACAACTGGAGATGCACGATCTGCAGTCGATCTACAGCAGCCTGGGGGCTGGCTCGTCATCAAGTGATGTTAGAAGACCGCGAATTGGATACCATACGCAAACAGATCCGTCAACTTAGCAATCAGATAGAAAATATGCAAGTGGATCGCTCGACGGATTGGGGACAACGGTCGAATCGGACCAGTGAGCCGCCACCTGCATATGATTGATTGTCACGATATGTTTTGACCAAATGTACGTATATCGCGGCACCACTATGTACAACACCTTTCGTGTTTGTATTTTGGGTCAATTATGAAATGTATTTGACGTTCACTTCCCCGCTTTTCCAATCTTTTTTTTGGCTCTGTGAGCCTCCTCCGATTCTATGCCAGAGTAATTGCGGAGGCGTCACCGGTCACCGCTCGGGAAATCCCATACCTGGGTCGAAGAGTATAATAACTAAATCACGTCGTCAGGTTACGTGAGGATTTCTATAATTCCTTGATTCGGTGTCGGCATACGCCACAGTAGCTCACACACTGGCACTTCTTAAATTTATAAAGCACATTGGAGGGTGATCCAGTGTTTGGATGTCATGGCTACGTTCTCATCTTTGGCAATTATATTATTTTCAATTTTGATTGACGGCGACCTGGTCAAGTTTTTGCTCTGGATTTGTTTCAAAAGTTACGTTAGGTATACGTACATTGACGCACAAGAGCCGCAGCTGCGAAAATCGTGGAGCTCCCCTACTACGGGCGCTCATAGTACATGAAGAACTTTTGACTACAACATGCCCATCAGACGAACCGTCCTCGCCTTACTCACGCTTCTCCTCTTCGTCTGTATCACTCAGGCAGTTCTCGTCAACAGAACCATCGATGACACTTATGGCGACGGTGTAACCGGTCAGGTACCCGTCTACCAGCCCAATGGCGCTTGGAATGGTGTGAACTGCTCTGGCTGTTTGTATAATCCGAACAAGTCCCTGGCCTTTGACGGAACATGGTCAGCTGCAACATACAATCCAGGCCTAAACAA
Source organism: Amanita rubescens (assembly GCA_015039365.1). NCBI lineage: Eukaryota > Fungi > Basidiomycota > Agaricomycetes > Agaricales > Amanitaceae > Amanita > Amanita rubescens. Next base: position 59,179 of record WION01000087.1, on the reverse strand, counting down.
CATGAACATTACATTCTCGTTTACAGGTTAGAAATTTTCTTTCAATGTTTGCCCGATTATTCATCACTGCTCTACTTTGCAGGTGTCGCCATCTGGATATTCTTCATTCTCCAAAACGCAAATGATGTCCCAAGCGGCATTACGTCCAATACAGCTTGCAATTTCACCCTCGATGGCCTCCTCGTACACACCTACTATAGCCCTCAGCCTAGTGAGATCGCTCCTGGATATCAGTACAACGTTTCCGCATATAGTTCCCAGAATCTTAGGAATGACAAGCATACACTGGTCATCTCGACGAATGACTACCCGATCAACGTGTATGTCAACTTTGACTATGCCATTTACACGTACGTCTATTCCGTGATCGCCCCATCCGCACTGCGGTTCTAACATTAACCTAGGGCCGATAACACTACCTCGTCGACTTCAGCACCTTCATCCGCCGGCAGTACCACTGCGACTTCAGCACCTTTATCCACCAGCAGTATCACTGGCACCTCAGGATCTGCAACAGCCCATAATTCATCGTCCAAGGTGGGGATCATCGTCGGTTGTGTTCTTGGGGGCCTGGCGCTCGTTGCGATGCTGATTCTCTTCCGACGTTCGAGAATAAAAAGGAAACGGCCCATTGATCCCATCGTTGCCTCGTTCAATCAACAACCACTCCAGGACCACCGCGACGACGTGATGAGCAACCTTCACTCAGTACCAGGGCAAGCTTCTATCGTCACTTCGTATGACTTGGCCAGCGGCTCCGTACCCTTGGTGCCTGTTCGGCGAGAGCTACCGCAGGCACCTGGCAACACGTTGAAGGACCGAGGCCGAGACGAACTCAGGGCATTGCGTCAGATGGAGATCGATATGCGTCTCCGGACTGCGCAACGAGAAATGCAGAATCTTGCGTCAAGGCAAACGATGCAGAGCGAGCCTGCCAGGTCATCGTCTAGAGAAGTAGTAGAAAGAGAGGGATCAGGACGGGAGATGGAGGACATCCACAGGCAGATACGTCGGCTTAGGGCACGAATCTCACAGTTGCAAATGGAGCGTTCGTCAGATTGGGCACAAGGGTTGACCGATGAGCCACCGCCTCCATATTCATGACTGTTTCTACATCATAGCTTTGCTCTGGATTTGTTTCCATTTACGGACGTGTGCCAGGGGGTCTGAAGGCGGGGACGCTCAGCTCCAAGGGGGTAGTAAGGTGGTGGGATTGGAAAGAGGTCAGTGTTGTAGGTGAAATCGAACCCGTAATCTAAGCGATCCCTCCGTGTCGTAAGGCGCTATAGCCAAGTGGTTACGGCGACAGATTCGAATTGTTTGAACGGTCGATTATCTGTTCCTCTTTGAGGGCGCAGGTTCGAATCCTGCTGGCGTCGCTTTTTTTCTTTGTTCCTCTCTTCCCAACACATTCGTCACGGTCACAACCTTGGCATGCACCCTCGAAATCCTTACGCGCAACCACTCGATTTCAACTCTCTCGCAAACTCCTATGCGGCACTCAAACCCCAGTAAGATCACGCGTCTTTTTGTCATTCTACGAATTTGGGTTCATCGAAGATTGAGGAAAGTTTGAAAACCGTTGGGTCGTCTGGACGGTGTACGATTGATTTTAAGAGTAGCGATGCTCAAAGGTACGTTGACGCGTGTTGCCTTTTCTTCTTAGTCGCAGCTGAGATGTTGTGGTTTTGAATTAGGCGGTTAACGGAAGCGCTCCTTCATCGCGATTTCGGATTGAGCTTGGTCTTGCCAGACGATCGGCTTTGTCCACCTGTTCCCAACAGGTAAAGTCCGCGCCATGCTCAAATCCTTCACTCTAACAATGTTTTGATAGACTAAACTACATTCTATGGCTACAAGATGTCGTGCGAGTTCATGAGAGATACGTTGATCGACCTGGTGGTGATACGTTCGGTATCGACATGTACGTTCCCGTCCCCCCTTTCTCTCTGTTAAGAACAAAAAACTGATTGGCGGTACTAGAGGAACGGGCGCGTCGGCTATATACCCTCTCCTCGGATGTCGCGTTGATGCTGGATGGAAGTTTATCGCGACAGAACTCGACGAAACGTCCTATTCGTACGCAAGTCGCAACGTAGACGCGAACGGTCTAAGCGAGAAAATACACCTCGTAAAAACCAGCTCTGAAGATCGGATTTTATCGGTTATGGAGTCGTATCCCGCCTTATCGTTCGTGACTGGGTTCTCTCTTTTTTTTTTGTTTAACTGGGGGAGTAGATTCGAGTTTACGATGTGTAATCCACCGTTTTATGAAAGCGCGGATGAGATGACGCGTTCTGCTGCGTCGAAAGAGTTACCGCCGAATGCTGTGAGTTGTGTTGGGGGGTACGCTTAACTGGGGCTAACGTGTATAGGTTTGTACGGGTGCGGAAGTGGAGATGATCACTCCCGGTGGTGAATTGGGTTTCGTAGGCCGGATAGTGAGGGAAAGTTTAGACTATAAAGAGCGGTGTAGGTGTGTCCTTCCACTGAGGCTCGCCCAGGATTTTATCGTCATGCATATTTTGCCAGATGGTACACGTCGATGCTGGGTAAACTCTCCTCTGCCGTAGAATTAGTCAAGCTTCTCCGAGAGAATTCGGTGAGCCTCTAACGCCACCCCCGACTGTGAATAACTCGTTGATTACCTGTTAAGGTGACAAACTATGCTATCACCGAGTTTGTTCAAGGTGAAACGCGGAGATGGGGTATCGCATGGTCGTTTGGGGACATACATCTACCCGATGTACGTTATAAAGAGGTTAAATTAACTGCACACAACTGAACTCTTGATCAGTCCATCGTGGGTGTCTCCAACCCGACTCTACGGTCCTATATGCCACTGCAGAACACGATCAGCTGCAAAACACCTTCTGAATCCATATCCGAGACGATATCACACATTGTTGGTGTGACAGTCGACAAACGGCCGGATGGCTCTCTGACCATATACGCTTCTCAAAACACATGGTCACGCGCAGTGCGACGACGGTTACTCCGAGGAGAAGAAGCAGCAGCGCCAACACCCTCTTCAAACTCGTTGATATGCGGTATTTCTTTTCCGGGAGGAGGAGTGGTATTTGAGTGGATTCTCGGCCGAGACCGAAGCCTTTTTGAGAGTTTCGTGAACCATGTGACTCGTACTAGTATAGTTTGCAATAATATTTAGGGCAGGCGGGAACTTCTAGCCTGTACTAATGACTGACTCGGACTCTAACTCGTTTGACGTGGTCGTGCTAGGGACGTCTCTCACTCAGTCCATTCTCGCCGCGTGAGTGCTTGCAGCAAGTGCGTACAGAGCTCAGAGCTCACTTGTACAGAGCCTTGTCAAAAGCCGGGTTCAAAGTCGCCCATGTTGATGTTGACAAGTATTACGGCGCAGAGGAAGCCAGTTTATCACTTGACGAATTCGTTCAGTGGATCGCTAGCTCCTCACCGCGATACACTCATATCACTCGTGATGGCAACACTTCCTTGTCTCATTCGCGTTACTACTCCCTCTCACTGTGTCCTTCCGTTATCCCTTCCGTCGGACCTATCATCTCCTCCCTCATCTCCTCCGGCGTCTCCAAATACGGCGGATTCAAACTCGTCGATTCAGTAGGCATCTACTCCCACCACCACCCCAGCGGTGGAGGCACAGTCAAAAGCGTACCCAGTTCCAAAGAAGACATTTTCAAAAACAAACAACTCACTCTAGTCGATAAACGTCGAATCATGCGGTTCCTCACGTTTGCTATGAGCGAGTTTGAAGATAAACCAGAGATGAAGAAACAACAAGCTGATTTGTCGTTTTTCGAGTTTGTGAAGACGGTGTTTGGACTTGGGGAGGATGTGGTTGAGGCTATCGGGTACGCGTTGGCGTATTGTACTTCTCCGATAGGTCTCTCTCTCTCTCTCCCCTTTTGTGTCTGGATTCGTAACTGATGCAAGCAATAGAACCAACGATACCCGCGCTGACTCGTCTACGCAAATACATGCGTGCAGCAGGACGATACGGACCTTCCCCGTTCCTCGTGGGCCATTATGGCGGTACGGGCGAGATCGCGCAAGGATTTTGTCGCGCTGCAGCTGTCAGTGGGGCGATTTATATTCTCGGAAGACGGATCTTGTCCATCTCTGGCTGTGCTCCTCCTGCTCCTGATGGTGACGAGCCGAACAACAGTACGTGGAGCAAAGTTGACGTGGAAGACGTCCCGGATCCGTTATTCTGCAAGTTGGTGATTGCCTCGCCTGGTATGACGGGGTACCTCCCGCCTGAGTGGGATCTGAACTGGGTCGCGGCCGGAACGGAGGGGGAAGAGAGGGCTTTGTCGATTGCGAGGTGTATTGCGATTATCGATTTTCCGATTTCGTTCTCGCCTCGCGGGAACTCTGTTGTGGAAGAGGGCAGCGGTGAGGACCAAAACCGAGGCGACCAAACGCCGCCGCCACCACCACCAATTGATACGGGGATACTCGTCTTTCCTCCCTCTTCGCTTCCAGGAGGGTCAACCTCGAGAGCGGCTACAGTGTTGGTTACGGGCGAGAGTGCCATGTCTGCGCCTAGAGGAAAAAGTAACGTCTTTCTCATTTCCTCTCAATGCGAGATTCACTGACTGACGCGATAAAAATAAAAAAAAAGGTATATTGTACATTGCCCTTGCTATGGAACTCGGAACGGAAGCAAGGGATCCGAAAGAGATTTTGAAGCCGTACCTTGACGCGACTTTGTCGTTGTCTGAGGACAGGCGTGAACCGCTCTTGGCAACTTATTACTTTGAACATCCTCATTCGAGAGATCCGCCTCCTCCTACAATGGCAACCGCAACCCCAACTTCGGATCGGGTCAAATGTCTCGTCACACCTCCGCTACGGAACGATCGACTGCCCGAGGCTCCCGATCTCGCAGCGATCCATGCCGAACGGGTGTTCCGGGAGGCCGTACGGGCGATGAGACCGCAAGAGCCTGTTGAGAATTGGACTTTTTGGCCGTCTGAGGTGAGTTTGAGTGAGACGGAGGATGATGATACGGATGGGTGGTGAAGGTGGTGGACTATGTACGATAAAGAAGGATCAAAAAGCTTATTTATCATTTGGGGTAGTGGTCCGCGAATATGAGTTAATCAATGAAGTTGCGCTTGTTCGGGCTCGTCTCCCTGTGCCGCTGTCTCGACGCGACGTTGTCACTGTCGCTCGCGTGTCTAAACATTCTCATTCGCAAATCGAATGTCTCCGAGTCACACGGAACGATCGACTACCAGAGGCTCCGATCAGGCAGCGATACATGCCGTGCGGGTACCAAGTTCGAGGTTTGCAAAAAGAAAGAAAAAAAAATGTTCACATTATACATTTGAGTCGAATTACAGAATCTCTCGAACAGTCCGGAAAGTTGCAGGTAGTTGAAAGATAAGTTGGGGTGAAAAAAGTGGATTTGGAATTTCATACGCTGTCGAGGCGATGATGAGCTTTTAGCGGATCATATGCATGAGCGAGAACTTACCTATCGTCTACGGGATTCATCATCAGCAACAGGGTGAGTTTAAAGATTGGATATCGTTGAAAACCGACGTACCGTCGTAGTGGAACCGGGTCTACCAAGAACCAAGTGAGCGTGAGAAGACAGAGCGCGCATTAAAAGGAGACTACTAACCTTCTTTGGGTTTTCAGGTGCGTATCGTACGTATCGGTCGTTGTCGACCGGTCTTTTAAGGTAAGGAGGGAGCAAAAGTCGGGTCAGATCAGCTTTGAGGGTTGGTGGGTGATGGGAGCATACCGTTCTTTCTTCTACAAGATAATCAATCATATTTGGTATCCAGAGAGATAAGGGTGACGTACCTTGCACGATGCCAACATGCTTTGGAGAGTCACGCACACCGCTACGACGCTTAGCACCGGAGACCATTCGTTTCCTAAGATTGACGCGCATATCTGGTGAGACGCGTGAATAAGAGGATGCTAAGCAGGGTAGAGAGAGAGAGATGTACATGTCCGTTTGAGTATACGTGCTAGCGTTGCGTAGTTAGCGCCCCAACTTGGACAAAAGAGAAGGTGGAAGAACGCACAGGATGAACAGGTGATTGTTTTCCATCAGTGACTACGAACTGAACCGCTGGCGCCGATATCGGATACTGAGCGTCGAATCGAAATTGGAGTGTGAATACCTCTCCCTGTTGTGGTCATCGCCTCCATCAGTTCCGCATCACGAAATGCTATAAGATCCATTCACTTTATAAAGGGATTCACCCATCACCTCAATTGTAAACCACCACGTTTCAAAATCGTCCGCTTTCACGAGCTTGATGCCTGCCAAGTGACAAGGGATCATGACGGATAGCGAGGCGTGAATGAGGGCATAATTCACCAACAGGACAGCCTTCTTGACGTATTTCTGATAGTTCTTTTCCGAGTCGTCTGGCTGATATGGACCCCATGGTGATGAGCGGTTTGCGCTCATGTGAGCGGCCCACGGGCGCTAGAACGAGGCACGAGGCGCAAACACGGACAAACAATTGCCACGCGCTCATCCATCACACCCGCGAATACTACTGACATCATCGAATTGCTCAAGTCCGGATTGCTAGCCTTATTCTCGTCACATTTTGTTTGCCAACCACAGGGGGCGTCAACACTTTCCCATTATGTACTCCACGAAGTGACGTCCAGCATCACTCCGCTGTAAAAAAGTCCGTATCCAGTCCAACCCGCACAATCGAAGCAATGTAACAAAGAAACTCCTCAGAGTCGTGACTTGACGCTAAAGGCTTGTTGAGTTGCGTCTCCAGGTGCGATGATGGTAAATTCTGGGCTCCAGTTTCCAGAGTTACCCATCACTGAAAGAGCTCGGGTCAGGAGGGGGGGGATGTGATTGCGTGTCGTGCCACTTACAAACGATTTGATAGTCGCTCCCCGTTTTCAACGGCTCATCCCTGTAGGTAGCTGGCACCGTGATCTCGATTCGGTCCATCGCCGAGACATTGAAACCACCAATTAGAGGGTCTGATGATACAGATCAGGCAACATCTTAGAAGGCGTTCCCAGTATGTAAGTGACCACTCACTTCTTACGTCTGTCAGGCCCCGTTCGCCCCCCTTTCTCAGATAAATTTTACCAAATGGATTGGTTATTTGGGCAGGAGGATGGGTGTTGTCCCTGTGACGATTACGAGGAGTCGGGAATGATGAATCCAGATAGGGCGACACGTACCAGATAACATGGTGTTTTTCTCCAACTCTCCATACGGTCGTCTTTATTGGGTAGAGAATTGGTGGAACAAACACATCGCGACGAAAGAGAGGGAAAGAAAGGACGAAAGAAAAGAGTGAAAGGAAGAAGAGAGTGAAAAGATTCATACTTAAGGACGCCTGCGGCCTTAGGGATGAGCGTATCAAGGGAGTACTAGGGACTGCTTATATATGGTCGACTAATTGATCGCTGTCGCTAGCGACGCTGATGTCGCAGCCCCTGGTTCCTGACAACGCGCCGGTCAGGGACTTTTTATACTTGCAGAGTAGTGGATGACTTCCATGTCCAAATGCCAGGAGTCAGCTGTCCCTCGGATCACCATGGCCACTAGGATACGATTGCGACGATGACTGCGGCTTTCCTGAACTGGGTCACATCGATCTATTCAATGCCTCTACTCCTTCAGCTTCTGTTCTAGTCCCAATCCCATTGGCGCGGCCAAGTATCGCAAAGTCAAGTCCACGACATCACGCGTGGCATGTTGTCGTTACGGCTACCATCTTGGCAAGACCAACCACACGGCCCATCAATGTGCGTATCTTCGGTCTTACATTCCAATCCCAGGCTGAGATCTAGTATGCGTACAGCACCGGGTTAACATGCCTGATGTGTGACCTACGGTTGGCGAATGCGACGACCACAGCCCCTCTACCAAGCCATAATGGGTTATGCGGGTCATACGTTGGAAACGAGGAGCGTGGACTGCTGACCAACTGCTGACGAAGGTGCTGTCATTTTTTCAAAATTTCATCCTATATATCATCGAATTGCTCAAGTCCGCTCGCATCAGCAGTTACCTTTCAAGGAGACTCGTCTGCCATCCACAGGACAAAGTGACAAAGTAGCATTCAATTCTGTACCACAATTCAATTGTACATCGGTCTCTTATTGTACTCGTATATCATCGGGAGGGAACTACATGTGAAGCGGAATCAGCCTGAAGACAGGCTCTTCCTCAATAAGGTCTTTGCCAGGGACAAGACCGACCTAAATAGAAAACGTAAATTCCCTTTCTTTGAGATCGACAAAAGCACTTACATAAGGCTTAATGTGGGTGCTCTGATACCAGTACAAATCTTTACCCGCGGGATAGATTCTACGCCACATCAGGTCTTTTGATCTTCAAAATTAGTTCAAGCTTACTGATAGCCTTTGCCTCCAATGGGAGCGACCTGCCATTCATAATGCTCCTTGCTCCATACGATATGCTTAGCATCATATTTAGAAAGAGTCACTGACCACAATGGAACATGGAACGTACCTGGTTTGCGGGCCCGGGTCTGACGTAAAGCCCATCTCTGCCTCGGATGACACAGGTAGTAGTCTGACGAGGGGAAGGAGGAGGGACGATTGTAAAGGGCTTCAATACGATATGTTGTCAGTGTTAGTGGAAGCTAATTATCATATGGTATGTGCGTACGTGAATGGCGCGGTCAAGAGTGGTCTTGACGCGAATTCCACCGCTGGGATACTCGAGGAGGAACTCCAGGGTCTGAAGGCTTTGGATCCGGAAATGCACTGTCGTCACTGACTCGGACATCGTCGACTAAGTAAGCTCTGGAGTTCAAAGTACTGAGGATAATAGCCATCGAGAGCTCGCTTTTATAACTTTTGGTGTTACGTGAACCAGGCGAACGTGCCCGGGCACACTGCAAACAACTTGGCAGGTGACGACAAGTCATGCTGCCGAAATGTGAGATCGTGAGTAGAATTGCCGTCAGGATGGGTAATACGCACCCTCATTCCGGAAATGTAGTTGTGTTCATCGTGTTCTATGCGTCGTTTGGCCACCTGCATTTGGTATATCAATAATATCGCATTCGGCCTTTGGCAGGCTTCTTTTCGAACGTACCGTAAAATCAGAAAATTCTGCGCTCAGAACGTTGTTCTTGTCCCAGTAAGACCTCGAAATGACACGAGTTCCTCACACAGGATGCCAAGGTGAACCCACAAGTATACGATTTACGTCCTGCGATTACTATCATCCGATGGTTCTAGTCAAACCGACATTACGACGGAAAGTAATTTTTATCTTACTCGGTTCTGAACTGACAGGTTCCATTTTTAGTGAACGTTTCGGGAGCTGAACTTAACTGGCCGCAGACCTAATGCCGCAGCAACAAACAAACCTGACAAAACACTGAAGGCTGTGCCCCCGATACTAGTGTGTGATTCCAGACATATGTTACTGGAGGTTACTGGGCGCAAGCGTTTGAATGCCTTCGGTTGCCGGTTATCAATGTCCCGTGTTGGTAGACAAGAAGTAACCGCTCCCTGCCATTATGTAACCCGGACTCTTCCGACGCTCCCGGCCACTCGGAGCGGAGTTCTACCGCAGAGAACCAAGTATGTGTTGTCTTCGCGTTATTCTTGACACGCCTACAGAACCCCAACTTATCTCCGGAGACTTAGATAAACCCAGGAACACCGGGCGTGCCAGACAACCTTCGAGAGTCTGAAAAGACGGGGTCTACAGACGAGCACAGGCCAGACACTGATGGCCCACAGCAAAGCGCGATACTATTAGACATATATCCGTCCAAACCCCTTAGTTCCATGGAATGTATCAGTCTGGAGTTGACTAGACGGTACGCGATTATGGCTTGCCAACTGCTTTTGTATAAATAATTTTATCCGGTTTCTCAGTCCCTTGCCTTCTTGACGGCCTTTATGTAACATTGCGGCATTAGTTAGCGCACTCCACACCGGATTCCCCGATCACAGAAGCTCGGCTAATACCTGCTCCTAAGAATAGGTGCCCTAACATGAACCGAGTAAGATGACAATTACTCTGCACGTCAGTTTATCAAATGATACCGAATTTAATAGAGCAGTCGTTACACAACACGAACCCTTACCTTCTTGGCTCACCTTGGCATTCTGTGCGAGCACCTCGCGTGATTTGGAGATCACACAGCGTAATATTTAGCAGGGATGGCAGTTTGAGCGCGGAATTACCCGTAAATTTTAGGGTACGTACCTGACAGCATTCCGTCAAACCGTCAAGTTCGGTATCATTGATGAGCCAAATGCGGCTAGCCAAGCGACGCACAAAAGACGGTGGATGTAACGAACAGTTCTAGAATTTTCAACAGAACGTTCATTCTCATCCTGGCGGTAATTCTACTCACGAATGTGTTGGCAGAAATAACTTCATATCACCTGTACATTTGCTTCAATACATTCGTCTGGTTCACGTAACCGTAACACTCAAAGTTATAAAAGCGAGCTCTGGATGGCCAGTATCCTCAGCAATTTGAACTCCACAGCTTGCTTTGTCTACGATGTCAGTTACAACAGTTCACAAGATCCAGAGCGTTCAAACCAAGGAATTCCTCATTCCTTTCCCCAAAGGTGGAGACCGCGTCGTGACCACTCCCGCCGACCTTCCCATCAACGTATGTACTTTACGAAGTCACCTTCACCGACACTGACAATGTATCATACCGAAGTTCTTCGTATTCACCGGTCCTGTTCTCCCCAATAGGACTACTACTGTCACCATCCGAGGTCACGGCGGGCTTTACGTCCACCCCGGACCCCATAAACGTGTAAGTTCCATGTTCCATTCGTGGTCGACTCGCATTCTTAGTATGGTACTCAGCATATCATATTGGCCCCGGGTCCTTATGAGTGGCAGCTCGCCCCCATTGGAGGCAACCATCAGTAAGCAAGAAGTCATTTTGTGGTATCAAGAAAACTGACGTAGCATAGAATCTATCCCGCCGGCGAGGATTTGTACTGGTTCCAGAGCAAATCTACTGAACCTTTTGTACGTGCCTTTGTGAATATAAAAGGAGCGGAAATTTACCTTTAATATTTAGGTTGGCCTTGCTCCTGGCAGAGACCTTGTGGAGAACCAGCCCATCTTCAAGCTGCTTCCCGCGTAGTTCTCTCCGAAAGTTACACGTGTACAACAAGAGATTGAGACACATTTGAATTATAGTTTGCGTTGCCTGACAGAATTGATACTGGTGCGAGAGGTGAGAATAACCAAGTTGATCACATTCCCGTAGAAGCAGCGCTGTGCGACCGTTCCAACTTGAACAAAACCGATACCATGATTACAAAAGTTTACTGACGTATGGCCGCGTGACTAGCGACTTTTCGGTTTCACACGGTTCAAGTGACTCGGACGTTGAACGAACTTAACGGCCAACTTCAAGCTTCAAGTCTCATCGCGCGATCTCAGCCGTGTTGGTATCGCGTCCTAGGAACCGAAATTATAGTTTTGATCACGATTTCGTTCACATTCAACGCCAGGGTTATATACCGTCTGAGTATTGCCTTATCAGACCCCGTTTAAGGACTCATCACGTCGGTCTTGTTAAATGGAGTCTTTACAAGTACGTATTCTCGCTTTGCTGAGTGTGGGCAGCGCTGAGTGTGATAAAACGAGGCACCAATTCATCGTGATGCCCAACTTGAAGTATTACTACCTGTTCTTATCTTCATCGCGCGTGCAATATACGCACATTTCGTCCGCCTATTCTTCGCTATCCTACAGTCCGTTTGTGGTTGTCCCCCCTATCGCTGTCAACACCAGCGTTATTTAGGAAGGACCCCGTGAAGGATACTCATGTGAAAGATGGTATCAATGGGTCAAGCCGCCTCAGATCTACTCTGAATGTGTGTACATGATGCTGTCTAGTGAAGATTGCGGAGATACATGTTACTGCGGCGGGAGGTGTTTGTTTGCTTCTCCAAATCTTACCGCTGACTATCATTGTTAGTGTTCAGTTACTATCTCGATCATGCATCTGACGCTGGTGTTCAAAGTGCTGAGGATACTGGCCTTCCAGAGCTCGCCTTTATAACTTTGGGTGTTATGCGAAACACGAATGCGTTGAAGCAAATGGACGGGTGACGTGAAATTATTCTGCCAACATGTCGGGTCGTGCGTAGAATTACCACCAGGATGGGTGATGGGGGTTCTGTTAAAGCCATTCTAGAAATGTTGGTTGCATCCACCGTCTTTTGTGCGTCGCTTGGCTAGCTTCATTTGGCTTATCAATGATACTGACTTTTGACAGAATGCTGTTGGGAACGTACCGTAAAATTGACGAGCAATTCCATGCTCAAACTGCCATCCTTGCTTAATATGACGCCGTGTGATCTCAAAATCGCGCGAGATGCTCACACAGAATGCCAAGGTGAGCCAAGAAGCCAAGGATTCTTGTGGTGTAATGATTTCTATATTAAAATCGGGTTTCTTAAGCCGACCGTTCGATGCAGAATGGTCATCTTACCCAGTTCAATGACGTTAGGGGCACCAACGAACTTGCATTTTTAGAGTTTCTGTGATCGGCGAATTCGGCCTGGACTGCGCTGACTAATGCCGCTGGCAGCCTGTGCACGTCAGAAGACAAACCAGACAAAATTATTTATGCAAAAGCAGTTGGCCAGCCATAATCGCGTACTGTCTCTGTCATCCGTATTCAGTGCTGCTCACCGTTTTTGCGGTTTTCTTTGATTCTTTCCTTACCTGTGCTTGTTTCTCTTTTTTTTATGATGTGACTGGATTGATAATTTGATAAGGAAGTCTTCAAACGGTAAAAGGTTGAATGTGATGGGAGCTACCAGACCGGATTAAATCCGTCTCGTGGTAACGGTCATCCATCCCCGGCAAACAAACGTTGCTCAGGTTAGATAATGCGACTACATGATAATATAATGACCGTCGCTGACCTGAGGATTTTTGCTTCTATGAACACCTTATGCCTAATAATACTTTTCACTTCTGGGGAAAAGTCCAAATGCTGTGGTTTCGTAAGTTTTAATTGGAGACAGGGTGGACTAGCAATGTATATCACTTTGCCGAGGCGAGCCGCGATGCATCTCAAAATAGAGGTGGTCATATGGGAGCCGCAACTTCCCGTGTGAGAGTATTCTTTCCTCGATGTAACTCGCCCTAGAACCTAGCATCGCATTACGAAGCAGACAATCGGCCAGGGTACCCAAGCTAGAGCGCACTGATCGCAGGTTTAGAGGCTTTCAAAAAGACGAAAGAACAATTGGTTGAAATGCGAATCCCAATGCCGGATTGAGTACGCCTCCACGATTATCATCAATATTGCGTGATCCATCGTCAATTGATCCTAGTATTAGACAACGGGGTATGAGCGGACAGTATTAAAAAAGACGCAATTAACGGCCAATCAAACTGTCCGTGTAAATAAAGTTATTACCTTCATGACCCTTTTCTATTGAACTTCTCTCCTGATGACCGCATTCTTGCATCATGGCTATCCTGTGGAGATGAAAAATCCCGCCATCCTCGCTTCGAACAAATGCAGATGCTAGTCGCGATCGAAGCAATTTCGAAAGCTACACCATGTTGGCGCTACTGCAAAACTTCGAGCAAGTAGACATTTGTAATATGCAGTGTGACTGCCGACAGAAAAATGGAATGTCAACGAGCTAATTGACAAGTACCTCTAGGGGTGAGGAATGCTGGTAATGACGAATGGAGGGGGATAGTATCAACTCAGTATCAACTCAAGATACACGAGTATTTCATGAAACCTGACCCTCCGTAGATTGCCCAAAGCCCTGGAAATTGCACGTTGCGGCGAGCCTCTGGGCAACGCAAGTCTGAAAAGTATCATCGCTACTTTCAAACCTTGCACTCATAACCAATTTATAGATAAGAGGTCAGAGAAGCGCTAGCATTGGTTGTACTCGGCATCGTCAAGAGTAACGGTATTAGGCGTCCCGCATACCGATGAGCGAACTCTCGTTTTCGTGAACCGTGGTACGTTCCGCCGTAGGTGATGCAAATCCTGCCTCTTTGGCCATCTCGCGTGCGATCTCGCCTTCCTTCCTCCATTCTTTTCGCTCGTACGCGTCCCATTCTTCTCTTGCGTCTATCCATCTCTCCTGGACATCCCGTATATCACTCCGTGGCCCACGGAGGATAGACATGGTAGATGAATGCAACGCATATTCGTTTGGTCGCAGCACTGCGGGCTTGGGCGGTTCCTTGGCTGCAGATGGCTGAGTTTGAGTAGCATCTGCAGGTGGAACAAATACATATCCGGTTGCGCGGTCGATAGCTCGAGCCAGATGAAGCATAGAGTGTTTGTCTTCCACCGCTAACGTTTCAAAGCCGACTAGGCTGAAATCCTCGATAAGAGAGATGAGAGACATGTTGAGCGAGGCGAATTTGGGTGGAAGCGAAGCAGACAGCGCATTTTCAATGTAGGATAGGTCTTGTACTTCTGTATAATATTCCAGATTGAAGTCTGAAGAAGTTAGCTTACGAAGATCAAGTCAAGTCAAGTTTTGACGTACCTAAATCTCCATACTGCTTGATAAGATCCACTTTCGATAGGACATTGATATGGGGAAGTTCAAGGTGGAGCATAGCCCTCAGCGACAAAAGTAGCACAGACACGTATTTCGAGGCATCCGTAACGTAATGAGCGTCGCAGAGATGCACGGCGGCAAGCTGGTGTCCAAGAGACTCAGCAAGACAATTTCAAGCACACGTTGGGCTGCGACTCACTCGAAATCCAATCTTCGTCAATTTGTTTATAATATTCTTGACACTGTCGTGACTTGTGCTGAGCTCCACCTGGCCGGGGAGGTCAAACAACACATATGCGTCCGGACCCAAATCCTTCAATTTCTCCTCCAGCCAATCAAAATTTGCCTCCAAATACTCCATACAGTACAACATTCCGCCGTTGGGCCCGAGACCATGTGCGTCCGTTGCGTCCTTCAACGTTATCAGCGATGATATGTCAATGTCACATGGATAGGGTATGTTTTCGTTGGCCGGGTCAAGGTTGACGATAGATATGGGTCGATTTAGCACATTAAAAAGCTGATGTTTTCCATAGCAGTAAGTCGATTTTCCTGAGCCTGGTGATCCACAGACGACTTCGCCAAATGGCATGACTGTGACGGATGTCACATATTTGTTTGTTTGTTTGTTGCACTATTCTCAGAATCTTACGCTCAACATGTTGACACTGGTGACCTTGCGCAATGCGGATGGCCCATACATTTTGCCTAGCGACGTAATAGTAACATGACGAAGAGATTTTATGAAACAGGTCAGACATTTATTGGACATTGATAGTGATTTCGTTGACCCCAGATAAATCCCAGTCGCGCGACACAGACGCTTCCGTTATCTTTGTTGAAACTCCCCTGGTAATGCAGTGATCCCAGGTGTTTTACATAATGGTATGGGGAGTTTTGATATAATGATCCCCGTATAACGTTTCCAAATTTATCCAAAAGTCATCTTCGTTCCACCTGTGAGAGTATCGGTCGATGTCCAATGGGTAGCGGTACCGAGGGCTATGCGTAGTGAAGATCGCCGGTGCCTGTTGCTGTATGTGACTACGCGTTCATGACGGTCCCCTTATTTATCGTATCCGAAGAGACATTTTCACAGTTTGCCACATATAGCATACAAATGCTCTGGATAAGTTGCTTCCCACCACTATGAACCAATTCTTCGAAAAAGGAACTCGTCGAGTTGCGGTCGGGAGGCCAATCATAGAATTAGTGGCGATCGTCTTTTTCATTTTAAGGTTCATATCTTCTACTCTCATCGCGCCCGTGAAGCAAATTCGATTAATGGATCAAGTTCTACAGATAACCTGTAATGAAGACAATTGATATTTACTCGCCTGGAGCCCGGTTTCTCCGTTTGGGCTGTTATGTGTTTTATACGTTAAATTACATGGTGAGTACGACACTAAACCGGGACAGACTTGAGTTAGATATATTCATAATATTCATTCTCGATCCATTTTGGCCATACATTTCTGCGTTGCAGAGAAACACTCAAACGTAGCATCAGGTTTTTCAATCAGGTTTCTTTTTTCCAAGACAGACGACGTCGGACGATGAGTTGAGTTACACCTAGTTTAGGTCTCTGGAACACCAGAACCGATGTCCTCGTACATATAGCGTTCCTCAGGTCGTCAAGATTTGATAGGCGTGATGAAAAACTGGCAGCCTTACTCATTTTTCACTGCCTTTCATTTTCTCAGTCCGCAAAGTTCAAACTGCTTGGCGGGCTCCTGGATGCGGGGATCGCTGGCCGGGCCTTGAAAGTGTTTCGACAGGTGATGTTACGGAACGCTGTATAATAGTGTCTAATTCTGTCCTCTACCACTCCGTGCCAATCTTGTCTGTTTCACGTCTTCGCTCCTTGATACGGCAGTGCCAATTTTTGCCCGTCTCCGAACTTAGCGTCTGGCAAGACCCGCTTAACCCGCTGAATGAAGCTCGTGAAGTGAGTGGGCGCCGTCGATGCATTCCTCGACAGAGTCGGAATATGATGACGGCTTCATCATTCCCGTGCCCTATCAAGGAACAGCGATCCACAGTAGGCATTCGGAACATTCCGAGGCTTGACATGCTGTTTGCGAATTCTGCCCAAATCAGGGATGCTGGCTATAAGAGTGCGGACTTGAACGTGGGACTCAACCATGAGCGTTCCCTCAGACGACTCTCTGTCGGAGGCGTTAATTGACGATCTCCGATTGGCCTGGACAGCAAATTATGGGACTGGTGAGCTTCAGCTTAACTCTTCTTTGCCTCGTGCTCTGAATACAATCAATGCAGTGGCCGCATTCACTGTATTGGTCTACGACATTATTATAACTTCGGGACGTGAAGTAAGCTGACAATGGTTCGCTTTCCAACACATGTTTGACTGAAACTTGGAGATTACGTATATATGGAGGTAAAATCGTTCGAATTTGTCCCGCAAATGAACTCGAAAGTTGTGCAGGGCAAAGTGGTCCTTGCCGAAAATCGTTTACTTATTCCTTCGGTATTATGGGCTGGCCAATCTTGCGTAAGCTATGCATTTCAATCAATTCATTTACTCCGACTGACTGTAGAATATAGATTTACGGTTTTTGGTCGGTCGCTTGGTGATTTCGGAATTGCCGCTGAGATGTCTTTGTAGTCTTAACAAGAACGTCGAACTCTCTTCAGGTATGGATTACTGCTTTGTCGTATCTCGAGGTCTAACATGGTGCACTTGAAGACGTAAGTCAGGTTCGACCCTGGTGGTAACTCCGTGCTTGACGGTTTAAGAAGCTGCCGCCACTATTTTTTCTTGCTTACCTTGTGCGTGACTTGTATTACTATATGGGGCTTAACAGGTTAACGGTCCACAGCGGAGGTCCCCTCATTTTCTCAACTCTTTCAAATGTAATTCTCATGTTACGAGTACATGCCCTTTATAATAGGAGTCATGGAGGTGAATGAATGCTGTTTAGCGATTATTCATGTGCTAATCGTGTTGCGAAGTTCTAATAATCCTTCTTTTACTGTTAGCTGGTGCGTCATACAGAATTCTCTGTTCGGAACCTCGGACTCACACTGTGTCTAGGCCAATTTACCGTTTGTCTTTTTACTGTTGTCGTACTACTGCCTGAAGAAAACACAGGCAGTGTTATACTCCGCAATACGAACCAGCAACTCATTTGTCATTTCCATTCTTCCTGGTGTCCCCTGGCCTGGTTGTATCATGTCAACATTTTATACCCAAGGCGTCCTTTTCGGCTGGTAAGCAACTTCATTCACTTCCAATATCGGGGCTGAACACATGAGATGATAGGATACCCGATTTGATCACGTCCAGTGCGTATTACTCGCAGAAGCGCGCTCTTTACTAACCACGGCATTGAAGCTATTCTGTTCCTTTTAACAATGTGGAACCTAATACGCACAGTCCTGTCTGTAAGAGGATGGCGCGCGATTTTCCAGATAAATCCTCATGCTGCTCGGCGTATTCCTCCTCTTTTCACTACTTTTTTTCGAGATGGGACTGTGCATTACTTCATGTAAGAACCTCCCTTCACATATATCCGTCATTTTGACTAAATACATGTTCTGATTGCATAGTTTGATGGGTCAGTTCCCATGTTTGTTGCAATGCGCAAGTCTACTAACGGGTAGTAGTTTCTGCGATAACTGTTGCGGCGATAATTCTCGCTGCGCCGGCTCCTCTGGGATCCTTAACTGTACCGTGAGTTACAGCAGGGGTTTCTCATATGGAAAATTGCTCATTTTTTACCCCAGCTTGATGATAACCTCGTATTCATTTGCAGTGAGTGATTGTGCTTCTTCTGGATCGTTATTCTCCTCATATATGCGCCTTAGACGTCAAGGCTTATCCTAAATCTTCGCGTGGCCGCAGCTCATCTGCAAGGCAGCACCACTACATGGCATCAAACATTTTCTATCCGAATGCCAGATATGGCAACATACAGCGCCGAAAGTACAGAAAGCGATCAACGAGTTGGGGGAATCGAAGAAAATCCAATAGAGTTGCGTTCATTTGCGTGATACAAGAAATTGTCACGTTCGTATTGATTGTGTTCAATTTATGTAACTTAAGTTGCATCATAACTACCGCGCAAGTCGTAAGCCCTTCGGCTCGCCCATGTAGTAAAGCAATGGCAGAAAGGGGGAAAGGGTCATATAGCGTATACAAGACGAGAAATAGTCCGTAAGAAGGTTATGTAGGAATCCAGCGGAAAACAGAGCCGTTTGGGTTGAGCCCCCAAACCACGCCATCGGCACCCGCAGCAATATGGGATAAACCACCACTGATTCGAACCCAGGGGTTAGTGTCATCGCCTGAGTACTTGAAGATGTTGTTGGCCTGGTTGACGCCCCACACGTTGGTTTCCGCCCCAACAGAGATCTCATGAAGGGTACCGGAGATTCGTTTCCAGTCTCTTGTATCTCTATCCCCGGTATAGCGATAAATGGCACCAGCAGAGTTGACTCCCCAAACCCTGCCGTCGCCACCCGCGCCAATGCTGGCTAAAGTGCCAGGGATTCGGGCCCAGGGGTGGGCGTCATCGCCTGTGTAACGAAAAACGTGGCCAGCCGCATTGATTCCCCACACATTGAGGCGCGATCCAGCAGAGATTCGTTTGAGAGCACCGGGAATTCTGACCCAGTGACCGGGATCACCCGGGCTGGATCCCCAGGTATAACGATAGATGTGGCCTTCAGAGTTGATACCCCAAACCGTGCCATCAGCAGCCGCGGTAATTTCAGTTAGGGTACCGGGAACCCGGACCCACGGGCTGCTGTCATCAGCCGTGTAACGATAGACGTGACCACTAGAGTTAACACCCCAGACATTGTGGGCCATTCCAGCAGAAATTCGTGTGAAACGACCACGAATATGTTTCCAAGTCATTGCGAGTGGTGTTAAACTAACCCGGTGAAACGAAGATACCTCAGCGCCGTAAATGAATAGCAATAGTAGTCGAGAAAATGTACCTGATGAAGTACAAACTACGTGTAGAAAGGTAAGCGCAGGGTGCTCATGAGCTGAATTGTGTACGTACCACTGTTCACGATCGCGAGTGGTAGGAGGGAATACTGGGGAAAGATATCTGTAGCCTCTGTTTATATATCGTGAGCAGAGAACCAGTTATGTTGTCATTTGGGTCACCATTACTTGTTTCGTCTGAGTCAATGCACGCTGTCTATGTCATATGTGGGAAGTGGGAAAGAACTCTGATCAGCTGCCGCCATTCGCACTGTCCATCATTTGTTTTGTCAATGGACGCTGTCTCCATTATTCCAGATCAGTGCTGCTACTGCGCACGCTGTCTTCTGTATTACATGTGGGCGCTGGCTTCGAGTATTGAGTTCGTATCTTCCCGGATTTTTTATCTGGAAATGGAATGACCCTGACGCATACGCTATGACGGCCCTACACAACGGATCACGACTCAACCACAATGGCAGCACTTGATAATCTCGGACCCCGTACCAGGCCAAATGTGTCCAGCACCATTCCGCTTCTCGTCTCTGCACCCCACGAATTCTACACGGTGTTGAGCGCGTGAACTCCGCACGATATGAGTGCGTCTACTAGTGCCTTTCGGCCTCTCCCCACCCTTATTTCCACTCTGCACCTCACAAACTCATCTGTTCATGCATCATGCCGTGGACCGTTCGCCATGTTTTTTACATCGTGCGCATAACTACACCACCTGTAACTACATTTAATATTTGCTTTTAATACACCCCTTGTCGTACTTTCAAGCTTTGTATACAAGACGAGAAAAAGTCCGTGAGGAGGTTAATCACAAATCCAACGGAAAGCAGAGCCCTCCGCGTTGACTCCCCAAACTACGCCATCGGCACCCGCAGCAATAGTGGATAAACCACCAGGGATCCGAACCCAGGGGTTAGCGTCATCACCCGAGTACGTGAAGATGCTGCCTCCCTTTTTGACGGCCCACACGTTGGTTTCCACCCCAATAGAAACCTCAAGGAGGTTACCGGGAATTTGTTTCCAGTGCTTTGGATCTCCTTCATCCCCGGTATAGCGAAAAATGGCACCAGCAGAGTTGACTCCCCAAACCCTGCCGTCCGCACCGGCGCTAATACTGGCTAAAGTACCCGGGACTTGGACCCAGGGCTTGGCGTCATCGCCGGTGTAACGATAAATGTTACCGGCCGCGTTGACTCCCCACACATTGGTGCGCGATCCAGCAGAGACTTGTATGAGACCACCGGGAATCTTGATCCAGTGATTGGATTCCCAGGTATAGCGAAAGATATTGTTTGCAGAGTTGACACCCCAAACCGTGCCATCAGAAGCCGCGCTAACGTCAGCTAGGCCACCAGGGACCTGGACCCAGGGGTTGGTGTCATTACCGCTGTAACGAAAGATGTTACTGCTAGAGTTGACACCCCAGACGTTGGTGACCGATCCGGCGGAAATTCGTGAGAAATGACCGCTGGGACCACTAACAAGTTTCCAAGTCATTGCGAGAGTGTTAGACTAACTTGGTGAAAAGAAGATACCTCAGCACCGTGAATGAATAGCAATAGTCGAGAAAATGTACCTGATAAGACACAAACTGCTTGTAAAAAGGTAAGCACAGGGTACTTATGAGCTGAATTGTGTACGTACCACTGTACACGATCGCGAGTAGTAAGATGGAAGACTGGAGAAAGATATCTGAACCTGTTTATTTAGTGCATCAATGGCGCATTATTTGTTTTGTCAATGCATGCTGTCTATGTCGTATGTGAAGAGTGAGGAAGAGCTCTGATCAATCGCCGTCATTCGCGTCACCTGCACCGTCCATCATTTATGCTGTCCCCATTTTTCCCCATTAGTGGTGCTGTTGTGCATGGCAACTTCAGACGTTTGACATGCTGCCTTCTCTATAGTTGGGCAGAGTGTGTGCTCGGATGTGGGTTCGTGTCTTCCCAGATTTTTTTATTCCCGCTACGTAAGTAGTGGGTTCAGTACGACGCTTCTGCCAGTGATCAGGATCACGCAATCACATTTGTGACCTTTACTTGTTTTGGCAAGCCTTGTGGAGCTTTTTCTGACTTCTTCTCCGCTATTCCGTGATCGACAATCGGTCGAGGCGTGGTTGAGGAATGAGATCGAATCCGCCCCCTTTCATTTCTACACTTTAGAGTTGCTTTTCCAGCTATATGTTCACTTCAGGTCGTCACGCGTCACGGTCAACCTGGGCAGCAGTCATCAAACCACGGCGATGGCCGAGCGTTAGCCGAGATAAGGGTGGGAAACGTGACGTAACAATGACATGACGTGACACGTACTTCCGCCCAAAAACTGGAACAGCCGGGGAGCTTCGAAGGGGTTTGCGACCAAATACACGATTTTTGAATGCGAACGAGAGGCCGAGGTCACATGACCTCGCCCAGCTGCAAACTTTGGGCGAGGCCGAACATCGCCTATGGGACTTCCTTCTATTGTTATTAGATTATTGCTGGCACTTCCTGGCGCACTTCCGGACGCGCCCACTCACGCCATCGTCATCGTCCGCGAGCTGGGTTCCGCCACCACCACCGTTACGGCCCACATCGGGAAAGATTTGTTACGCGCACTATCGGCGGTAGACGGGACGCGCCCGCCTGCCGTGGTGGGCGAACGAAGAGCTCCGAGAGAAGAGGGGAAACTGGAATGAATCCTCAAGACTCATTGTGCGCGCTATCGTTGGTCGATTGGATGCGCCCGCCTGTCGTGATGGGCGACGCAGCGCGAAGGAGCTGCGAGAGAAGTTGCTCGCGCAGGGGGATCGGAGTCATCCGATACAAAAGGTTCTTACAACGCCGAGATGCGGGGATAGGATATATTAACTTCTTTTAAAGGTTGAATATGATTCACACCGTTTCTTTCTTCATCACCTTTGAATTTATCTCTCAGGTGCGGAAAAAAAATGGTGAAACTTCCGCCTGTGATTCCACCTTACCCGTGAAATATGGAAATTTCTGATTCCACACTTCACATGCTTAATTTCAACCTGATCACGCGTCACAGTGCACTCATTTTACAAGTCTAGTCACTACTAGTAGTAGTAGTGCTTCAAGCTTCAGGTATCTAGTACAGGTGCGACTTTACTAGCTTCGCTCGAAGAGTCCCCGACTCCCTCCGTATCTTTGGAAAAAAAGTCCTGCTTGACTCATTGGCTGGTCCACCCCTCTCTTTCTTCCGTTCCTCACACTTCCGTCGCAGCACACGCTCCGGGATGGACTCCCTTCCGATGTCAAACGGCACCCTCCTCAATCAAACGAAGACTTTCCAGAGATTCGGATGATGACCTCTACTGGCCCCTCCGCTGACCCTTCCGACTTCGGGAGCCGACCAAGGAAAATATGGACTTTCTAACACCACAGCAGGCGCATCAACGTTGGGGGTCTGAAGACGAGGGCGCCTATAGGGTATCGTCAGTTGCGTTTTTCTCGCCACTCGGCTTACATTATCGCGACAGATCGTATAAGTAACGACGTATCAACGCGCTCTGCGCGTGCAAAAGCGGCAGTTACGCCATAAATGACATCATCCGATGCTAATATACCTACAGAAGAAATACCAATTCAACACTAACGAACAAGAGTACTATCAACCAAACATGCTTCCAAAGACGCCTGTAGCCAGATTTTTCATCGTCCTGCCCGTCCCCCTGATGTTGGTACCCATCTCTTTGGGGAAATTGATAGCAGTCTTAACTGGGCTCAACAGGTGCTCAGCAACAGTCCGAACTGGGCTCGGCAGGTACTCAGCAACAGTCCGAACTTGGCTGTCCACGCGCTCAACAACAGTCCGAACTGGGCTCGGCAGGCGATCGAAAGTGTCAGTGACGGGAACTATCGGGGAGACCCTGTTATCATGATATTCAGCCGCGTCGAGGTGAGGCAACGTCTTCGTGATCGTCTCAGTGTAGCACGGAATATTAAGACTAACAACAACGCGGCAGCGTTTAGTAGTCACTTTACAACCGCAGATAGGTTAGTACGCACTGGTCTACTCCGAGGAAGGTTCCCAAGTGAGTTCCAGTTGCTCTTCCTGGGGTGCGTTGCCTGTCCGACTCCTCCTTCGTCCAAATTGCGCTGTCGACGTTCACCATCCCGTCAGTGGGACCATTCCAACGAGTGACGTTCCAGAGACCCCTATCACTGGTGAGCCTTCGCCACCCCCGCCATGCAACCTGTTTTAACTTACGTTACTACTGGATTATCGCTTGGCAAGGTATAGCATTTCCCGGCCCAGCTGAAATACCGTACGCTGGAAACGTCGGGCGTGTTCATGTTGAATTTATACATATTGGTTGCGGAAAGGTCAGAATACGCTTGATCCCCACATTTTTTACGCAAATTACGGATAGCCTCAGCACCTTGATACGAGGGTCAGGATTGTTCCGTTGATGGGAATGAGCGATTTTTGCAGACATACTTACCAGGGAAGTCGTCGATGGCCTTGACGCCACGATGAGGCGTGCCCTATCGAATCACAAAGTAGCTTGAGAGACAGCCTACAGTGTCTAAAATCCGACTCACGAAAGTGGCAACGGTTAAGACCTTGAACCCAAGATCTTGTTTGTCAGCCTTGTACGCAACATCTCGAGCATTGATACCACTGTGGAAGCCGTATCAGAACTACTGTATCAACCAAATCAGAGAGGGAAATCCGAAGTACCATGGAATGTCCCCAGATGTGGATATAGATCGTTTTCCCGCTTTGTCTCGGAAATTTTCCCTGGATCTGCTTGATGAGATCCTTTGTTCGGTCATCGATACTTGCAAACTTGGGGATATGTGGCCTGAAGGGCTTGGTCTCTGACCCGGACTTTTCTTCCAAAATACGCACTGCTTTGCTCCAAGTGTTGGTGTGATCGACGCTGTCAAAGTAGCCGTGGACAAGGACAATTGGGTAGATGAGCTTAACCATGAAATCGGATGCTATGGGATTGTGGGGTGGGGTAGAGAGGTATGAAGAGGAAATCAGTTATAAAGTAGCCTACGATGAACACTGTCCTAGTACAAGCCCGGTGCAGAATCCAGATACAGGCTCACAAGGGATTCGCCGGGCAGGCGGTACTACCTATGACGCAGCTGCTATTTTAACTGTCGTGAAAGTCGCGGAATCACAAAGATGCACCGCGTATCAACGCAACCATCCTTGCCACCCCTCCACAAACCTTCCAGAACCTTCCACATTCGATGGTTCACAGTGCTTCCCTCGTATCAAAAGTGCTTCTGACCACCTCTCTTGATCGCACCGCAGCTTTTCATGACAAGCGAGGATGAATCCTGTCACAGCACAAAGCACATGTTTCGATCGCCATTCAATCCAGGTGCTCATGGTCTTGTGTTTCCCGAAGAAGCTGTTAATTTCAACCTAGAGGGCGACTTTCTCTGATACCGTTGTACCGCAAGAGATGTTCCCCCGTAGGTGTTGGAATAGGGCGATGGAGTCCGAGGTACGAATTATGTCCGGAGTTTGTGGGTCCGGAGTGACGGAGTCCGATCCGGGACGTGGCTGTGCAGTACACGTGTTTTACATATATAGTAGGTTTTTCTCATCCGTCACGGTTTGCCTCACGAGCTCACCGAGGTCAAACGCGAATTCATTCGCTGCCTCTCCGCTGTTTTCCGGAGTTCGAGAGCGTAATTCAACAACAGGAGCAATCCGAGTCAGCGTGGCCCGCTTTGCATTATCAAATTCGTGGACTTCCAGAGGAAACTCGTCCCCAACTTGAACATCATCCCATTGATATAACCATCACGCATTTACGGTCCGTCTACGGGAGACTATGGAATGTCTTCTTTCGCGTTTGAAACTTGCACACCAACTCTATGTATGCACCCCACTGCATCACATAACATCTAGTTCTGATCTGTTTTCTGGCACAACGAGGAACTGGCGAATCAGGCCCTTTCCATGAGGCGACGGGCGCCAGTCACTGGCGCATTAAGTGGAGCTCCCTTCATGGTCTGTTTGGTGAAGGGGCGGACGGTGACCGTAGGCGGACATATCCTTAGCCGATGGCGAAATCAGACCCATGTAACGACGCTTATGCATAATGGCTGTAGGGACTGACATGGAATATAGTGATATAAGTGGTACAGCTTCGTTTCAAGATTCTGTTGCATTGCTACTCGCATATAGCGATGATGAAAATGCGTTAAACTCGTGGTGTCTGCGGAGCATGAGTTCGCAGCCCTTCGATACAGGTCCAGGGTTCTCCCGTCAATCCTGTGCATGACGGTATGCTCCATACCATTCAGTTATTTTGGGGGTTATTCACAGAGTGGCTGGTTTCCGAGAAGACGATGAAGTTGAGGCGAGAAGCGCAATGTCGTGAAGATTAAGTTTAGGGACTTTAGGAAGTCGAGGAAGATATACTGGGGATGATTCGACGGCGTGGGCTGTAAACGGTTCGATCGAGAAAGCATCTATATGCACGCCAGGCGCCTGAGTTTGGTGAAGGGTTGACAGAGTGAACTTGAGTCTATTAGACTACTTTCCGGAACCGTATCTAACAGATTATAACTAGAATCGTACTTCCTCCTTGGCTCCTACCCATTCTTCGGGGAATGCGCTTACACAACTTGGTGAGTTTCTCGAGGTGCTCGTTTGCTGTCTCGCAATTTAAACTCTCTTTCTTTTACTAGTGACCTGTCATGTCATCCACATACTTCGCATCGTACTCTGACGTCGAATCCCGCGTCAAGCTCCAGAAAGCCTCGTTCCTCGAGCGCCTTTGGGCTTCTCTAGAGAAGCTGGTCCCGTTTAAAAAGAAAAAAAGTCACATACAATTAGATGAGCTATCGGAAGAGGAGGAAAGCACCTTAGCTTCGTTGGGCACTTGGTCGCACACGAGTATTCCGCATGCCCTCCAGCGTCTCAATACGACTGCAGAGGGACTTGAAACCCCGCAGGTTTGCCAATTGCTGAAGGAGAAAGGCCCCAACGAGCTTTCGAACGTGAAGCCTCCGACGTGGTGGTGGCTTTTGCTAAACGCCCTGCTGAATCCATTCAACATATTGTTGGTCGTTCTCGCTGTCATTGCCATTGCCACGGGCGATGATTCCACGTTTTCCATCCTTCTTGTTATGGTTGCTCTTAGCGTTGGTCTCCGCTTCATACAGGAGTACAAGTCAACTCGACGCGCTGCTTCGTTGAAGGAGCTCATCACAGCTGAATGTGACGTGTTGCGCCGGGAAGACGCTACTAAGCCAGGGACACTCCAGACCATCCACCGCAAACAAGTCGTTCCAGGTGACATCGTCGTGCTTACCACCGGGGATGTCGCACCTGCGGACTGTCTATTGCTCGAGGCCAATATGCTCACTGTCTCCCAGAGTTCGCTCACTGGCGAGAATCTGCCACTTGAAAAGACACCAGCACCTGAAGGAATTTCCCGGGCTACGCGCGCTTTTGATGCCCCCAATTTATTATTCATGGGCAGTTACGTGGTCAGCGGGTTAGGAAAGGCTATCGTGATTGCAACTGGGGACAAGACATATGTGGCAGCCATGACCGCCATCTTTAATCAAGGCAAGCCTGTCACCGCTTTCGAGACGGGTATCAGACGGGTGACATTCTTGCTGATCTTGTTCATGGTTGTTATGGTGCCGATCGTGTTTGTCATCGAAGGCCTTGTTTCACACGATTGGGAAGCGGCAGGACTATTTTGCATTGCGGTAGCGGTTGGTCTCGTGCCCGAAATGATGCCCATGGTCGTCAATGCTAATCTGGCACGCGGTTCCTTGGTCATGGCCAAGAAGAAAGTGATTGTGAAGCGTTTGGATGCCATCCAGAATGTTGGTGCCGTTGATGTTCTTTGCAGCGATAAGACTGGCACCCTTACTGAGGACGAAGTGAAAATTGCTGCGTTCGTCAATACCAGCGGGGAGACAGATGCACACGTTTTTGACCTAGCCTACATTAATGCATCGTTGCAGACAGGGATAAAAAATGCGCTCGACCACGCTATCATCGACGCGGGCACGCTGGAGGAACATAAATTCCGGCTGGGGCCTCAGCTTGAACAATCCACCAAAATCGCTGAAATCCCCTTTAATTTTGTGCGTCGGCTCTTAACGGTAATCGTAGCAGATGCCAACGGGAGAAAAACGCTCGTTTGCAAAGGTGCGGCTGAAGAAGTCATTGGGAAGTGCACCACCATGCGTGTAGGAGACAACATCACTCCCGTTGATTCCCAAGCCCTCCTTGCTCTCGCAGACCGATTGAACAAGCAAGGCTACCGTGTCATTGGTGTTGCCACACGTCGGTTGACCCGGACGTATTACGCAGCCCAAACCAAGACGCCGTCTCCCTTGGACGAGGTTGACCTGATCTGCGAAGGTTTTGTTGCGTTCCATGACCCGCCCAAGAAGGATGCGAAGCCAGCCATCGATGAATTGGCTGCTTTGGGAGTCGAGACAAAAGTATTGACAGGTGACACGTTAGCAACGGCAATCAAAGTCTGCCGTGACCTTGGTATCCTTCAGAACAACGAAGTTGATATGAAAGTGATCTCCGGTGCCGACCTCTCCGTCTTGGGACCAGATGAATTCGACAAAGCCATCCTGCGATGCAAGGTGTTGGCGAAGCTCACTCCGATACAGAAATATCAAGTCGTCAATCGCCTCAAGGCTAATGGCCTGCGCGTTGCGTTTCTCGGTGACGGCGTCAACGACGCTCCTGCTTTGCGTGGAGCTGACTGTGGCATCTCGGTCAACTCAGGCTCCGATATAGCCAAAGATGCAGCTGATGTTATTCTGACAGAGAAGTCACTGAGCGTTATTGTCGACGCGGTACGCATTGGACGAATTACGTTTGTTAATACGATTAAGTATATCAAGATGGCTGCGTCTTCAAACTTTGGCAATGTCTTCTCCGTCCTCGTTGCGTCAGCCTGGCTTCCTTTCACCCCCATGCAGCCAATCCAGCTGCTCACACAGAACCTTGCCTACGATATCTCCCAAAGCACGATCCCCTGGGACAATGTCGACCCGGAAATGATTGAGAGACCACGTCCATGGGAGATTGATAGCTTGGCACGCTTCATGATAGTCCTAGGGCCCACCTCGTCCATCTTTGATATATGTATATTCGCACTCGGCTGGTATTATTTCCACATCCGGGGTGACTCGTCAGAAGCTGCGATCAACACATTCAGGACACATTGGTTCATCGAAGGCCTTTTGTCTCAGACGCTCATTGTACATCTCCTTCGGACGCCCAAGTGGCCATTTATCCAGAGTTATGCCTCCAAGCACGTCTCAATCACAACCATGCTGATTGCGGCAATTGGAATTGCGATTCCGTACAGTCCCCTGGGGCGGGCCGAAGAAATGGAATATCCATATCCGATCTTCTATCCATTTTTGGTTGGAATCCTCTTCTGTTACATGGCGTTGGTCCAGATTGTGAAGATGATTTACATTCGCATTTTCAAAGAGTGGTTGTAGTTACGAAACGGCTTCTGTAACCCAATAGATTGATAAGTTTGGTAATTCTACATTCTACGTACCACCTCGTGCCTAGTCTACGTGTGAGATAGCGAAGTGGCTGTGCAGCCCGTGCCACGGTCTGCTCTCTCTTTCCTGCCATCTCGAGACGGCGAGACCCGACGTGACGCGTGACCAACTCCAGCCTCTCGCTCTCGTGACGCGCCATTAGAGCTGCTCGGTTACAGCCTCCGGACCTCTTCGCGCCCCACCCGCCACTCTCTCTCAGGTCCGAACTAAGGAAGACTCTAAGCTGCCCTTCAGATGTCTTCCCTCCTTCTTAGTCCGACGCGCTGTCAAAAGTCGAAAGGCTGACCTGCTCGGTGCCTGCCCACCCTCACAGCTCGCTTTGCCGACCCCCGCGTTTCGGGCCGGGAGTCCCTCGGGGCTTCGCCCATCCGTTTTGACTCAAGGACCCACTCAAGTAAAGTCTATCCCATTTCCTCTCGTGAACGATTCTTTCCCCAAAACTGACATCTGAGCGCTGAAATGCGTAGACCCCGGGAAATGACCTTGCTGCGCAAGGTAATTGGACTCTCCTTAAGTTTTCATCGTATCGAAATCTTCACATATACCTTCACACGCTTATCGCCTGACACGTTCTCTTGTCCTTGGCTCGACGCTAACCCTTCTTTTCCCTCGAACAAGTCGCCTCAAGAGAATTGAAGCCGGTTCGCGTGTCGATGATGAAGGGATGGATGATTATGGACTGCATGTTTTTTCTCTCTCTATATTAATCGTTACTTCTTTTCTTCCTTAGATTACTCGACGATCGCTTCGCTGCGGGTCTACTACGGTCTACCTACGATTCAAATATTCAAGTTGGACGACGGAAGCGCTAGCGCTCGTTCACTTGCACCTCAAGTATTCGATACGCACCCTGGCTAGTTCTTTTGGACGGCGCGACACGCCAACGAAGTCGACTTAGGTTTGTCATCTATCAATACACCACGTCGCAACTACTACCTACACACGTCAAGCGCTTCGACCTACATACATCAATATTTCTATACTAGCTACCTTATCCCCTCGGCGTAAGGGTAGGTTTATATCGTCGAACAACGTCTCTCGCAATACTATTGAATTCCCGGGCCTCTCTCTCTTCGACTCGGACTTGCTGCACACCTGCGTTATGAGTTTCCCGCATTTCGACGTCTCTGATATATTGTCTGAGTGGTAGACGGCCTCAGAAAGAATCAACGACGGGCAAACCCGTCCTCCTGATATTGGGAAAGCGCTTCCGAGTTTCTGGGGGCATCTGACGAGCCTCGTGCACGATTAACGAGGGAAATAAAAGGGACGAATGGGGAAGAACTCACCCTTGGCAATCTACATTCTACGATCTTGACGATAGTTGACCTTTCTCCGTTCATCCCACACCGCATTTGCCAACCAGCCAAATATCGAGGCCTTAACCCGAAACTTATTGATCAACGTTACGATTTGATTGACAAGGGAGACCTCCGTCAATGCCATCCACAAAAAGTACTTCCGCGTCGGCACAGGAAAGATACAACAAAAGTACATATGTACTAAGTCACACCACTTTGATCAGCTGAATTGTCCGTCTCAATGCTAAGTGTCCTCTGCCAGTGTATTGCCAATTCTTTTCGGCGCAAGAATAGCCATTAGTGAAGAATCGGTGGGAACGGAGGATCTTGTACTACCAGGGGTCCTCGTGCCCGCAATAGTTCAGGTTTTAGCTCTTGAAGACCCTTAGGTACGAGTATATTCCATATGAGCTCAATTGGGCGATGGTGGAAACAATGCCCTGACATTGTCACATAGCTGACGTGAACCCAGGTCAAATGAGCATTCAAATCGGATTGCCAAGCTATCGTCGGGCTTCTCGGGTTTCTCGGGCAGAGAAGAAGATACGCGTATATTCTATATTTAGTTCAATCGCCAGTGGGCGGCGATGGTGGCAACAATAAGTTATTGCCCTAACTGGGCTGACATGAACCCACGCCAAATAAGCATTCAAATCAGATTCTCCAGCTTCAACCTTCAGTGTCGTTGCGAGTCTGGTTTCAGATAAGTTCTATCTTGGATTAATAGACGTGCTGAAGAACCAAACGTAGATCTCGTTGAATTTCAGCAGGTCGGTTCCGATAAGTCACGCGTCACGCTGCCACTTTGAATTACATTCAAAATCGCCACCCTCGCAGCATCAAGCGAATGGAGATTCGATAAATACCAAGCCCTCAGAAGATACATTGACTTTCGTGCCTGTCATGCGATATGTTCGGCTCGTAAACTAGATCTGCCGATTCTAAAATCTGCTACCCCCATGTATGGATCACTCACCCATTTTTTCTCGTCTAGCCTAACCTGTGCTAGTGGACACAAACGAGTACCTGGAAACGATTGCAACACACCATTATGAGCGTGCACAGGCTTTCCAATCACCTCACGGCGCGTACCTTTTCCTAATTTACATGCTCAAAGTCGGACGCTCATGGCATATTTTCGCACCCCAGTCTCCGCTCACATTCAATGACAGTCACAGGGTGCGGAGGTTAAACTGCCGATAGCGAAACTAGTACCTCAATTAGCGCGAATAAATTCTTATCAAGAATTTCTTTCGGAGAATGTTTCAGGAACATGTTCAGATAAGGTTCGTCAAAATTCTGCTCATAGTACCACACTCCATCCTGTGCTTATGTTAATCGAACGTGTTTCTGCCAGGGATTGCCACCGATGAGATCAGATGCTGTTCAGGATACAACGGTGACCATATCCTCACTATGAGCACAGACATCGGGATAGGTGCGAGGAACGTTTTGTTTCACTGCACGACGGTATTCTTCGTGATGCCCACGGTCTTGCTAGATACTCCAACGCGTGGCTCTTTGCCGAACTCTATACGAGCCTCTATAATTATGTGCATTTCGACCCATTCGTCGTTGACTTGATCCATCGATTGGACTCTCAGTCTGGCGTGAGGGCTGTGTTAGCACACAACTACCCACTGGAGCAACGCAACCTTTGGCAGGTGAAACAGTTATTGGGCACTGCTCCGAAATCGCCACCTGCTTAGCGACCCTGCCATGGACGGTATAAAAGCTACCATTGAAAGCGGAATCTTCTTCTCCCAGAGCTGGTCTCCTTAACCCGTGTCACGCTTGTATACTCCGCATTTCAGAAAGCCGGCCTTTGTGAATATGCGTCTCTCACTTACTATTACCTCCGCTCTTCTCTTTGGCTCTTATGTCGCTGCTGCGCCACCACGCAACCGGCCCGGGTCATCGTCCAACCAGCCCCCTCCCGTAACTGCTGCCACTAGCGGCCCCGACATCTTTGGCAGCAGCGGCGACTCCCTCTTTGGTGGGAGCAGTAATGGACATTCCAGGGCGCCATCCATGGCACCATCCCCCCCACAACTGTGGCTCCCCGGACATACCCCTCCAGAATTCAGACAAGATTCCCAGCCACCCGAACATCCGTTTCCCCCCGCTAGCTTCCCCCCCTCTTTCCCGCCACAAGGTGGTCAGCGTCAGTACGCCTTCGGGGAACATCCGGCGGACGCGGCCTTCCTTCAGCCTCCACCTCCACACGGTAGCCGGCAATACTTTTCGGGTGTACAACCTTACTATCCACCTGGTCACAATCTGCCCTCTGGCTCGAGCTCTTCTCATCCATATCCTCCGCCCCCTATACCTCATTCTTTACATCAGGCTCAGCAGCCTCAATATCAGGTACCAGCCCCGGACCGGTACAAAACCCCGGATCCCAATTTTCACAATGGCGGGCTGTTGATCAACACCCTCATTCTTTACATCAGGCCGGGGAGGCTCCGCATCCTCCCCCACAACTTCCTCCTCCTCAGTATGCACACGTAGCAGCCCCCGGACCGGACCCAAACCCCGGACCCCAATTTTCACAATGGCAGGGTGGACCACGGCCACCACGGCCACCGGGTCTCCCTCAATCACGCTCTGGTGATATTCAATGTGACCAATGTGATTACAGAACGGATAGGAACCACAATCTTTCGCGCCATATAGCACGCGTGCACGGTGAAACCGCCCCGACGGCTCGACGCCCATATAGCAGCCAGACTGGACCCGAATGCCCTCATTGCGGCGAGCGGTTGTCGAGACAAGAGCATCTCAGGAGGCATATCGATCGTTATCATCGCGACGTTTAATAGCGTAGTACCAGACCTGTGCTAATTGATTTAGTAGATTTATTAATAGGCAGAGATAAATAATATATGACCCGACGATCCCTTCGCGGACGGAAATCGCTGTAAAAGGACGAGAGTGAATCAACGTACTTCTATATTTGGTATGCGATTTACACAGCAGACGTTCTATTCGCTATCGGGCCCGTAAGCTGGCGGGCTGGCATCGCCGAGAGCATGCGATAGGCCGGCGGCATGGAGCGTGGTATACTTGAGGCTTCCATAGCCTTGTCAAGTGTCTTCTGCCATTTCCACTCGCTCATGCCGCCGCTACACGAACTAGGGACTCGGCCATCGCGTAACGCATCAAACCACACCCCGACTTTCTCAAATGCGAAATATACACAAAGAAGACGTTCGATAGTCCCCCGTAGACAGACCGTAAATGCGTGACTTGAGTGGATGGGTCTATTAGACCACTTTCCCACAGACACTCTAACAGATGACTAAAGTTGATATGTTCACGATCACGCACATGATCGAAAAAGGAAACTAACCGGGTCCGCGGCTGCATTCGGGACTTGGATCGTCATCTCCATCTCCACCCATCATGGCAGCACGCAAATTCTTCGTCGGAGGCAACTTCAAGATGAACCCGACCACTCAGAGTGGTCTGGAATCCCTTCTGAAGAATCTAAACCAAGCCGATCTTGATTCTAACACAGGTTCGTCACATCTTATCGTACGAAGATCGAGCCTCATTTTCCTCTTCAGAGGTCGTCATCGCGCCTCCTACTATATATCTATCGGCTACAAAGACGCTTGTACGCAAAGATATCGCGGTATCAGCCCAGAATTGCCATTTCAAGGAATCGGGTGCTTATACTGGCGAAATCAGGTAATGTACTTCATCGTGACGGGCCCGATCATCGTAAAACTAAACTTTGGATCTGCAGTCCAAAACAATTGGTAGACTTTGAAATCCCATACGTTGTCCTTGGTAAGCCCATCGCTTGTGTAATTTGGGATAGTTTGATTATTTAGCATAAATCAGGTCACTCTGAGCGACGCACGCTCTTTGGAGAAACTTCGGAGATCGTTGCTCAGAAGGTCCGCGCGGCTCTTGATATCGGCTTGAAAGTCATCCTTTGTATTGGAGAGACCTTGAAGGAGCGTGAAGAGGGTAAGACTACCCAAGTCGTTGAAACGCAGCTCAAGGCCGTCGTCGATGTCGTCACCAAAGAATCTGATTGGAGGTGGGTGAAACTACGATCCGTGAAACACGGTTACCGACTTTTTTTTTTGAAGCAATATCGTTATTGCATACGAACCAGTGTGGGCTATTGGCACGGGAAAAGTCGCCACTACTTCGCAAGCTCAAGAAGCCCATGTCGATATTCGAGCCTATTTGACTAAAGTTCTCTCTATCGGCGAAACTACCCGCGTCATCTACGGTGGTAGCGTAACTGCAGCGAACTGCGCCGAGTTAGGTACGCCTTGACCAACCCATTTTCACACGCACGTTTCTCATACACTCCCTTTAGCGCGACAGAACGACGTTGACGGCTTCCTCGTTGGTGGAGCTTCTCTAAAGCCAGAATTTGTCAATATCGTCAACAGTAGAAGGTAAAGGGGAGGAGATAATTACTGGCTTCAGATTTTGTTTTTTGTTAGAAGAACTAGTACTAGAAAGAAAAAATGAGCATTCGGCCTTTTCCGGTAGTAGTAACTCTCTCACCAACCGATGCCAGTCGACAACTTTGAATTCCTACATCAATATGGAAACGGATATCATTTTCATTGACCGTCTAGGTCTATCTGCCAACATCGGTTTGGACGCTTGGGGCCGTCGTCGACCTCAACCCACCTTCATATCCGTTTATCTTCACCTCACTCCTGATGGCTTCCTCTCCCGTGCCGGGCAATCTGATAACGTCAAACACACCATAGACTATGGGAGCTTGACCAAGGCAGTGACGCGATATGTGGAACAGGAAGAAGAAAACGGGTTTCAAAGCGCCGAACAGGTGATTGACGGGGTTATGAACAAGGCTTTCGAGTTGGCGGGGGGAAACGGGAAAGAAGTTCGAGTCGTTTTAGAGTTGCCCAAGTTGGTGCCTTTAGCGGAGGGCGGGATAGCGGTAGAGATGACTCGGAAGGCAACCCCCCAAGCTGGGGCGGCGGCGGTTCAAAAGAAAGTATACGTCAAGGACCTCTCTTATTCAGTCATTATAGGCGTCAATGAGCCTGAAAGACTCGAGAAACAGAGGGTTGTGGTCAATTTGGAAGTATACGAACGGGAAAATGTAATGCCAATAGACTATCCGAGCGTTGTACGGTCTCTCTCAAAGGTGAGTTTTCTGGTGGCAGAGTACAAATGCTCATTGGGGTTGGTTGTTCTAAGGATGTGGATCGCATGGAATACCTCACGCTAGAGAAGATGGTTTGGGAGATAACGCGTGCGGCGTGTTTCACCCTTGGAGAACGGATAGAGAAGATAACTGTTCGTGCGCAAAAACCGAGTGCGATAAGCTTCGCCCGGTCTTCTGGGGTGGAGATGACGCGGCGGATGTCAGATTTTTTTTGAGGTTGGCTCAGGATAATCGGTGGTAAGTGTCATGCTCGGCGCTTACTCTTGTGTACATGATTCAAGTAATGTGATACGCAAATTTCAGCCAATGTTATGATTACATTGTGTTCTTATCGCACGCCAATGATTAAGGAGTTATCGGTGGCTTCTGGCCAAGTTTGATACTTGTTCCAGACATGGCGAATCTGAGGGAAGGCCCGCGTGAGGGTGCATCTGGCTACCATTCTTTTGAATATGACGCTTGACAATGTTCACAACTGTTTCATCCCACTCGGTCATCTCGAGCCGGCGGCTCGTTGAGGGACCCCACGTTATATTTATATACCGCACCTAAGACACATAGAAGAGGAGTAGTTAGGATTCGTAGGAGCGAGTTGGGGGTGGTAGGATGGTCAAATGCAGAGCAGATTGGTAGGAGGTATGACAATCCAGAGATCCACTGTTTCATTTGCCATTGGATTTCTAGCCCGCTAGTGTTTCGCAATGAACCCCTTCATGAGAACGATTTTCTTGAACCGGACCGTAGTGACCTATGGTTGCTGGTTTTCTGCTTAGTAAGCACGTGATGCTATTCAGCTACCTGACGTTCTTTCCTACAATCACCCCCTACGAACACGTATTCTCATCCTCATGTCTACCGATTCTATTTTTCCTCTCGAGGTCGAGGAGAGAATCATCGATCTTCTCGCCGAAGACGCCGAAGATCTTGTATCAGTTAAAACATGCTCTCTTGTTTGCCGTGCATTTCTTCCTCTTTGCAGGAAGCATATATTTGCTTCCGTCGTGCTTAACGGTGGCAAACATGCGACACCTCCTTCTACGACTCCAACGCTCGAACGACTTCTTTCCACAACACCGGAAATTGCCCGTTGCATTCGCACATTAGATTACAACATCGCAGTTCGGGACTTCACCAGCCCGTTGATTCAAGTATGCCTGAAAAAAATATCTAGGTTGCAATGCCTTAGGGTCCGGCATTACAATAGGCAGAAACTCGACTGGAGTAGAAACCCTCTTCGACCGGCATTGCTTCACATGTTACATTTACCAACGCTCACTCACCTCCGTTTGTTTGCTCTCGACAATTTCGTTTTATCAGATCTCCTACCGTGCATCAACCTCAAAAAATTGGAGATCGAAAGTCTTACGGCTGTGGACTGGGTCGACAACACCTTCTCCGCAGCCTTTCGTGATCATTCAATCCAGCTGAACCACCTTGAAGTCGGGGGTCGATGCAGCGAGGCAGTGATCAAGATGTGCAGAGCTCAATGTCCATCAGGACGAGCGCTCTTCGACTTCAGTTTCCTGACCAACATATCGGTTGCTCTCGACAGGACTAACGACATCGAGGCTTTACAGGAGCTGTTCGAGCGCTGTGGACACCTTATCAATGTAACCATTACCTGTAAGAGGGGTCTTCCTTATGATCATCATGTTTATAAAGATCTCCGTTCTTCTAGTCTACAATCCCACGTCGGCCTGGACCAGCTTTGCCGACTTATTGCGACCCTCTATGCAGACCATCAAGAACCTCCACGTGGAACTTTTTGTCAGAGATAATGACGACGATCCTCTTTTCCGTCTTCCTTCTGAACTTGAGGTCATGCGTAGCAAAAACGTCATCGAAAGTATCACGATTGAAGTCGTTCTTGATACAGAAGTGGATTGTAAACCAGGGAACGGATGGGGCAGGCTTGACGAGTTATTCACGAAGACTGGATGGTCTGCCCTGAAAAAATTATCGGTCGCTATACAGATTTATAGTTATGATGAAAGGCAGCCGCCAATATGCAGTGAGTCGGCTTTACGAAAGTTGCCAGAGACTCAATTTGTGCGCCTTTCATCGAGCAAGACTATATCATTTGCGTTCGAGGTTGAAAATAGGTTAGTCTAGGTACGTAAAGAAACAATATGTATTCGACATTTTTCATTTTATTGATATACCAGGCGCCTAGGTTTTACGAAAGCCCAATTCCGACGTGCATACTAAAGCCCGCAGTCACCGGACAAAGGCCGAGTGGTTGCCCATTATTTGGCATTGCGCCTGGCTAGTACGCGTGACACGAAAAATAAGGCCGAGATTACGACATCCTATTTGCCGTGATTTGACAGGATTTGACAGATTTGACAAGGAGATCATCTTCGATCCCCAATAACTCCGCTGACATTTGTGGTCTGGTTCATCAAGTCCTCCAAAAAAGCGAAAGGTCTTTCATCATAATCTCGTTTGCTTGGGTGTGCCTTCACTCGCTCACGATCATCATCTCTTCTTCGGAGTGGCGGCCTTGATCGTCGCGGTGAATCATATCGTCTATCATCAGACATTGCCGTTC
Organism: Amanita rubescens; assembly: GCA_015039365.1. NCBI lineage: Eukaryota > Fungi > Basidiomycota > Agaricomycetes > Agaricales > Amanitaceae > Amanita > Amanita rubescens. The sequence goes on along the minus strand of WION01000087.1, from coordinate 21,114 downwards.
ATGCATTTCTGTGGTCTCCGTTCTGTCATGTAATATCTATTAGGCTGTATCCGACTCAGCCTCCAGGCCTGTAAAGGCCTACGCACAGCCACAGGGGGTGGCGAGTCGAGTATCGTCACAGCGGACTGGGCCGCACCTTGTGGAGTATGATGGGGTGCGTGCCATGGCGCCTTCCAGTGTGGCGTCGAGGATCGCCGGAGAGGGAGTAGTACGTGGGCTGCGTTGAATCAAAGAGGTTTTTTAGTTTAGAACTGTAATGACCCAGCATGTGCAGACATACCTGATGCAATCTCCATATCAAATCTCTGCTCCGTCGTTGACCCATCATCTTGATCCCTGAGGGAGATTGGTTGTTTGTCTGCTGTGAAACACGTCAATTCCATCAGATGGCCGGCTCACAGGCTGGTTCAGGCTGAGGTTGAGTGGTCGAAACGGACTCCTTTCCGCTGTTGTTTGCCCTCGTTTCAAGGGTAAAAAAGGCTGGATTGAACATGGTTGTCAGCGTAGTAGTCAAATTGGGATGACGGGCCCACCGATCAACTCGGTTTAATGCATTCTGTCTGGGGCACGAAGCCCACTGAACAGCCGTTCACGTACACCGCTCTGAGCTCCCTGCCTCATCAATGGCCTATTCCGAGACTCATCATGCTTCTCGGCATCAGACGGCGAGGATGAACTTGTGTGGTGCCCGGCTTAGGTGATCGTTACGATTGTCGGTGCTAATCCGATTCATTCAAACTGAGAGAACACCGGCGTGAAGATCAGATGTGCTTACCATCAATTATGACTGGGTTGGCCGGGCTGTCTTCCGGAAGTGCGGGGCAAGAGGAGGGAGAGGCGTCGTGACTGATTCTGACAGGGTCTGGGCCTCCTATTGTTGATCACATCCTCGGAAAACTCACCTGTGCACGCAGGACGAGCAGTGGCAGTGCCACGTTTCCCTTTGTCCCAGCATCTGGTTTATTGTTGGAACCTCTCGGACGGCCAATGAGGCGCTTGCTGATTATCTTGGGAGGGTTTTGCTCCATTGGGGTTTGACGTGCGCACATAACCAGTGGCGTCTGTTTCGTCTCGTCTTCTAATTCCGCGTTGGGTCCTGTTGCCAAGAACAGAAGGTCAGTTCAAACTCAGTTAGGACCTATTGGCGCTACAAGTATAGTTACACCGCGAACCGATCAAACAATATGTGCATTTGTGGTACATGTGACCCAGCAACAGCATCAATTAAATACAAGAAATACGTAAACAGTCACGGCAATGTGGGTGACGGAACAGTAAAAGGGATAATGTGCCCAGACTTCATGCTATCATTAGCGACAGGCTTGAATGAGGGGTAAACTGGAATGCACCCGACGACGTGGGAGCCCGGAGGTATGGCCCTTCGGGAGTGGCGGGATGACAAGCTCGCCCCCCAAACAAATGTGCTTCGAGTGGCAGTCAAACGTGAGCAGCCGAAGCTGTCAGAGTGCGAGCGGGGGAGCTGGCGTCGCCAGATGGGCTTGAACCAGGGATCGGGCAAGTATTATGGTATGTTTGGGACAGGCGCTTAAACTGACGTTACACTGCGAATCAAAACCCCCCCATAAGACCGATGCCTCCACTACGTTCAGCCTCGGAATCAATCAAATTTCAAGCGGTGCATTGATAGATTCCCGTCGCTATTGTTGAAAGGTGTCATCGTTGGGCGCGTGATAGGTTGGTCGCTGGGACAGGCACAAAAATAGTTGCTAGACATGGTGCGTGATGGATCCGGTTGCAGAAACGCCACTCCTGTGCTTCTTGCAGGGAGCTCGCAGCTATATAAACAGCAGAATGTGCAACCGACGTTCCTCAGAGCAGGTTCTCTATATCGTCGTCTTTGTTCCCTGGTGCAGGTCTCCAGAAGCATTTCCCAATCCTCGTCTCCCGTACAGTATCCACTTTATGTTTCCTTACTGAAAATGCTCATTCCTTTCGACTAGAAATCATATATTCAATATGTTCTCAGCTCGCCTTATTTTTTATGTGGCTGTCATCTTCGCAGGATACCTTTCGGTCAATGCTGCCCCCGTGGATCCGAAAGACATTCAGGCTGGCCGAGTGTTCCGGACTGAGCCACAACACTTTACACATCAAAGTGTATGTAATCTCGATTCAGAATATATGTCTGGAATGTCAGCTGATAATGGTTATTTTACCCAGGGTGGATCACATCAGGGTCAGAGAGTTGCGCATCCTGTGGTTTCAACGAGCAATGCTTATGGCGGTTATGCGAATGTGGTCGCTACAACCAGTAGCTTCCCCTATTTCCCGGCTGACATGCGTGACCACGTCGTACCTGCCGCGGATTATACGCAGCATACCGACAAGCAATTTAGTACACAGACTTATATGGCTGTCGGAAACCCTCAGGACGTGCATGTAGACCACTTGCGACGAGTTGGTGAGAACGCCCAAATACCACATCAGCTGCACCGCACCGACACCGAAAAGCTGATGCGGGATGTTTGTGAGTCTAAATTTTATTCGGAGTCATTTTATTTCGGAGCTTAGTATTATTCAAATTGTTTGCGTCAGACGGGCACGGTTATTCGGGTGTTGCGGCAGAAGAATCGCCGTATAACGCATACAGGGCGGCACACGATGCTGCGACCCACGCCGGCTATCAGCCACCACATAACCCCAATGCTCAACATCAATACCCTCCTCAGCAACACGGCCAACATCCGGCCCCCCACCCACAGCAGCAGCACCCATACGGATACCAACCACAAGGTCAACAACAGCACTCACAACACCCTCAGCAACACCACCAACATCCGGCTCCCCACCCACAGCAGCAGCACCAATACGGATACCAGCCACAAGGTCAACAACCACAGAGACAGTACTCACAACACCCTCAGGGACAGTACCCATATAGTGGATTCCCCCCACCCCCACATGGCGGATACCCCCCCCACCGCGGCTGATGGCCCCATTAACAATAGTTATCTTTTACATTACAGCTGTTCTTCCATTGGTGTTGAGCTACTGATTTTGAATATACTCTGGTTACCAGACTGTACAGTGCGCGATCGTGTAGTGTTGACATCGGCTCGGCTGCGGCCGGCAGCAGAACCGATTTGGAGCAGAGCCAGAGCCTAAATTTGGAGCCGGCTCTGATTGGCTCGGCTGCTTTCGGCAGCCGCTCAAGCCCTCCTCACCATCATCTCCTCCTTATCAGCACTGCAGGCCTGCCCAGCAGCCCAAGTGATGTGCCAATACGCAATTTTCAGCCAATGTTATGATTACATTGTGTTCTTATTGCATGCCAATGGTTAAGGAGTTATCGGTGGCTTCTGGCGTTTGATACAAGTCCTTCCAGACATGGCGAATCTGAGGGGAAGGGCGTGAGGGTGCAGCCGGCTTCCATTCTTTTGAATATGGCGTTTCATCCCACTCGATCATCTCGAGCCGTCGGATCGTTGAGGGCCCCCACGTTATATGCGTGACGTGAAGCTTTACATGAAAGGCCTTTCATTTTCCGTCTTCGTAGGTGTCAAACCATTCGTTCCGCCGGCGTTTGTATGGGATCAGAAGAAAAAATGATTGGCAGGCACATGTGCCAACTCGAATATGCTATACAATTTACAATGCGATGTATCATACAATGCGTGGATTACGGTCACTCTGCCTTGTGATGGGAAAGTTTAGGGAAGAAGTTGGCCTCAAGACCGTGCTTCGCCATGCGCTCGCAGAGGAAGTTGATGGAAGTAACATAGCTGCAGTCGGAGACGTCGCTGTCTCCAGCACCGCCTGTGAGTAAGCCGGCAATTCGGCCCTTTCCATCGACGACACTCGAGCCGGAATCGCCAGGCTCGGAGAAGGGACCCGACTTCGAGTTGCGCGGCAAGACACTCACTTCCTTCGAATTCATACCGTCGACCTCGCCCTCGGAGTGATACCTCGTGATGGAACGCATAGTATTAAGTTGTCCGACGGTGAGGCCAGTGGCGTGGCCGCGCTTCATCGCCATTATGATCGGGTCGTTGTTGTGGTCACGAGTTTTGGAGTTCGGCTTCCACATCTCTTCGTCGGGAATGAAGCCGGAGAACTTGTGGAGACGGTTTCCGGGATATATGAAGGAAGGCGGGTTGGCTGGGTCGGGGTTCATCCACGAGCTGTACTTGCCCACTGGGATGTCGATGCCGAGGTCTATAACATTCCCTACGAAGTTGGTCGAGTCGATCTTGGACGCGTCAACCTTGACGACGGCCCAATCTTCAGTAAATCCACTGTCCCCAACGTTGCAAGCGATGGGGGGAGACAGAAAGATGTGGCCGATGACTCGATCTTTGCAGTCCTTCCAGTCGCGGGTGGCGCCCGCGAGGAACACCTGGAGGTCTTTGATAGCATTATTCGCCTTCTTTAACAGCCGGTTGTCCTCATCCGTCTCTGCCTCAGCGTACTCCGGCTCCAGCTGATCAGCAGCCTTCAACCACCTCTCGAGCTGCTCGATGAGGATTTCCTGTCCGTTGATCTCGGACTTGATGGCCGAGAGGTGCTTCTCAGCGGCGGGTTCGCTGAAGAGCAGGACGTTCTGACGGGGCTGGCTGTCGTCGGTGTACTTGATTAGCTTGTTGTCGTCGCGTATGACGACGTGACGGGCCGTCACGAGGAAGAGCTCGCCGGGGTAGCGGGGGTCGGAGATGAAGAAGCCCCCAGTCCCGCCGACGGTTGGGCGGGCCTCAGTAGAGATTGGGAGACCAACGGCAGTGGAGAAGGGCTCAATGACGCGCACGGTGGAGGAGAAGGTAAGAACAGGCTTGTATAATCTGGCGCAGCGGAACACTTCCGACTCACGCAGTTCGACGTGGACGTCATTGATCCCATTAGCAGACAGGATGTTCTTGCAATGAATGGCGACGTTGACGCCAACCTCATGAGTGAGGGTGCCGGGAAGGACTCCAATCCAGAGGATAGGGGGAGGGGAAGGGTCGCCAGCGTAGCCGATGCGGAGGGGGTCCAGGCTCGACCACTTTACCCCCATGTCGTCCAAGTAGCTAATAATCTCTGGTCCGACCTTGTCCTCCCAGACATTCTTGAGCGGGTGGCCAAAGCCGAGAGGAGAAAGCTCCTTTGGAGTAAGGTATGCCTCGAGGCCCTGAGGTTCGACCCAAACGTAGCTGCTCGAGCGAGCGATGAGACGGGGTTTGGAGGGGAGGCCATAGTAGAAGGACTGGGCCTCGACGGAGGATGGAGGATATGGAGCGGTACTGTCATTGGTGGTGGACATGGTTAAAGGGACGGAAACTCACTTGGCGGACAATTTATATAAATGAGTGACGTCAGAACAAGAAGTTGACACCAGCATATATTCACATCACGCGGTTACGTTTTGTGAAAAAAAAATCCATGCATTCACGGTTACAAAAGAATATTCGTATTCCAAATACAATTTTTTTTTTCGGGTGCTCTACGAATCCGAATCTGGAGGTGCCTCTCTGTAAAAAAAAAAAACGCGATGTTTTAGTTTACCAGAATGATGGACGAGATAAATCAAGACTTATAATGTATAACACGTTATTACACCTATAGTGAAAAAAGATGGGTATCAGATGGGCTTATATTATGGATCGAGCGATGACGAACCTGATAAACACTTCACCCAATGCGCCATTCGATTGACCATCTTGAAATTCTTCCGTGTTGGCCAGCTTTGATTGCACGTCACGATTTGATCAAAAAGGCGAGGAGAAGAAAGTAATCACCTGAAGGTTCATGTATCCATCCGTGCTAACCAAAAATCCTCGGTATTCCAACCCCCACTTCAACCGAACAAACACAGGCTTTCCAGTGAGTTCCTGAAGGAACGGTTTTGGATTGACGGGGCTGACCTTGAGTACTACTAGTCAGTTCAGGCCTGTTGTCGCGTACAATGAAGTCTATACTCACTGCAGCCATATTTGTTGAACGACGGGGATGTTGATCAAACGCAGCGTCGGACTTTGAAAACGCGACCAATGAAACAATTCAAAATTAATTTCTCGAGTTTCACGTGACGTTTCATCTTGATCTTGTTGTATGGTTTTATTTGGCAAAACCTTCCTTGACATTGCGCTGACGATGTCAGACCGGGAAGGACATGTAGGCGCGCCTCCAACCGATGATGATCTCTCTTTACCAAAAGCGACGGTGGCGAAGATGATTGGAGGTACGTGCATACAATCTATCACACCCTCTTGCTGAAGAGTACTGATAGAGTTGCTACCAAATGATGTGATATGCGCTAAAGAAACGCGCGATTTGGTGATTGAATGTTGCGTAGGTTAACACGGTCACTGTATGCATCTTTGACGTCGTGCTCATTTTGTGCTTTTTCCCCCAGAGTTTATACATTTGATATCGTCCGAAGCCAATGAGATATGTGAGCAAGAGTCGAAAAAGACGATAGCGCCGGAGCATATAATTGGGGCTTTAAAGGTACGGTTATTTTTGTGGCATGTGACATGACTGATGTTGTGCCTTGCATGTAGCGCCTTGGTTTTGATTCATTCACAGCGGAAGTGGAAGATGTATTGAAAGATCACAAACAGCAACAAAAGGTACGTGCTTCCGAGGCGCTGAGAACCATACAGCACTAAAGGAGCACAGGACCGGGAAAAGAAAGTGTCCAAATTGGAACAATCTGGAATGACGGAAGAAGAATTATTGGAAGCTCAGCAAAAACTGTTCGCGCAAAGTCGGGCTATTTTTGAATCAAATCAACAGCAGAGGTGACGAGTATACCTTGCGGAGAGTTTCTTTTCGTGTCGGGGAGACGAGCGGGAAGGTAGCACGTTGGTCGGTGGTCATCGGGGGTGATTGATGGTCGGCTACTTCACCGTGTCCCGTAAAGTACGTTTGCTGCATCATACTACACCCTTCAGCGCTTCAGCATTCATTGCTGTTAAAGCGTCGGATATAAAAAAAAACTCCCACATCGTCAGCCGACCCTTGGCGCGCCACAGTACACCATTTCGTCGCGTTCGGAAAGGAAGCACGTGAATATCTAACCCGTTTCGATCGACAACGGCCCGGAATAAATCCAATGTCTCGAGAGTCTCTCCCGCTCGTCTCTCCCTTACTTCCCCTAGCCCCGAGCTAACCTAACCCAACACGTCATGTCTAGGAACGGTAACAAAAAACCAGTCAGCTTCGCCACTCACATCATCGCTGGAGGAAGTGCAGGTGCATGCGAAGCTGTGAGTCATATACCCCTATCCCTCTCACGTCGAGTTTCTTTGAGCTATTTGTAGCTGGTATGTCAACCTCTGGATACCATCAAAGTCCGCATGCAGCTTTCAAGGTCTGGGCGAGCACCTGGGATGAGAGCTAGAGGGTTCATCGCAACGGGTATGCACATCGTCCAACGGGAAACGCCTCTCGCGCTGTATAAAGGGTTGGGAGCGGTGCTATCGGGTATCGTTCCCAAAATGGCGATCCGGTTCGCGAGTTTTGAGACGTACAAAGGGTGCTTGGCGGATGAGGATACGGGGAAGACGAGTATCGGAAACATCTTTATTGGTGAGTGTGTAAATGCCTTTTCGAGAGAGTGAAGATTTTGAGATTGACGTGTTTGAGGGTAGCTGGTTTGGGTGCGGGTGTAACTGAAGCCGTAGCGGTTGTCACGCCTATGGAAGTGGTCAAGATTCGACTGCAGGCTCAACAGCATTCGTTAGCTGACCCGCTCGAAGCACCACGCTACCGCAATGCGGGACACGCAGTGTATAAGATTATTAGAGAAGAAGGTTTCACGGCGCTATACCGCGGTGTGTCGCTCACTGCGCTTCGGCAAGCTACGAACCAGGGTTACCCCGCTTTGATTGTGTTTTTGACCGTTTTGATCGACCCGATTTTTCGCAGGCGCAAACTTTACGGCGTATCAGGAGCTCAAAAAGGTCGCACATTATATGCAACCCGATCTCGAAGAGTTACCTTCATACCAACACATGATGATCGGTTTAGTATCAGGAGCTATGGGCCCATTTTCAAATGCGCCAATTGACACGATCAAGACACGTACGTACCAGCCATCGTATCAGAGTTGACGTTGCTCATTTTCCTGCCAGGCTTGCAAAAGTCCACCACGGTGCCTGGTCAATCATCTTTTGACCGTATCAAAGCCATAGCCAGTGACATGTGGAAAGTGGAGGGCTTTCGGTCGTTTTACAAGGGTATTACTCCACGTGTGCTGAGAGTTGCGCCTGGGCAGGCTATCGTGTTTGCAGTCTATGAGAGGGTGAGTACGGCTATGGAGTCGATGAAGCCTTCCGTGCGGGCGGAAGATAAGTACTCTGAGTGGTGAGTGTTTTCGATTTATTCCCTGTGAGGCGGTTTAGTCTAACATGGAGTAGATGTTGCCCATATACATACATGTATATACATCTATAAATGCAAGATTCATACCCTCATTTAACTTCTTTCTATCTTCCGTTCCCGAATCTTGCCGGAAAGCTCACGGTCATAAGCGACGCTGACGATGAGATTGAATTTGAGGCAGCTGCTGTCCCTGATAGCATGCATATCATGGCACTAGGGAGGATGCCCGTATATTGGATGAAAAACAGCATTTGTTCATCTAAGTTCATACCCCTACCCAATCTCTGGGCTCCTTTAAAACCTTCAACAAATTTGCTTCCTCCGTCCCTTCCTCCTGTCCCAAATCAGACATATATTCCCACCTCGCCGTCTCCGGTAAGCTCATCAAAATACTCTCGATCCTCGCTCCAGGCGTATTCAGCCCAAACTTGGTCCCACGGTCGATCACAAGGTTAAACTCTACGTATCGTCCGCGACGGAGGAGCTGCCATCGGCGATGATGATCTGTGTATGGCATAGCGTGGCGCTTTGAGAGGATGGGGAGGTAGGAAGGGCGGAACGCGCGACCTGCGTCTTGGATGAAAGCAAATATTTCATCTGCCGTTCGCGGACGGTCGGGAGGCGTGGCAGGCGAAGAGAGGGAGGAAGAAGGTATGCGTTTATGCTCGCCGTCGTGAAGATCGTCAAAGAAGAATCCTCCGATACCTCTCGACTCTCCGCGATGAGTGATGTAAAAGTACTCGTCGCACCATTTTTTGAAAGCGAGGTATAACAAGGTTCCATGCGAATCGCAGGCCGCTTTGATCGTCGAGTGGAAGTGGATTGCGTCTTCTTCGTAGAGATAGGAAGGAGTGAGGTCTGAACCTCCTCCGAACCACCATGTGATGATTTTGGGGGTAGACTCAGAAGTAGAAGATTCTGTTATTTCAAAGTAGCGGTAGTTTGCGTGTACGGTTGGTGCGTGAGGGTTTCTGGGATGGATAACAAGGCTGATTCCGGCAGCATAGTAAGGGAGGCCCTCGGGACCTTCTTGGAGTGGGATAGAGGTGTGATCTGCGCGCATCTGCTTGATTGCTGCTGGTGGGAGAGTGCCGTAGACTATAGAGATGTTCACTCCCGCTTTTTCGAGGATGGTGTTGGGTGATTGGCTGGAGAAGACACAAGATTTGCCTGAACCGCCTTTAGGGCGCTGCCAAGCATCCCTGAGAAAGGGTGGTGCGGACGGATCGAGGTTTTCGAGAGAGGATACTATCTCGTCTTGCAGAGAGTAGATAAACTCCTCCATTCTTGACCGCATCGTCGACATGGCGAACAGCAAGTAGCAGAGCGTGGGAAACGCGGAATCGGATCGTCATATAGGCTGATCCGAGGTCCCACGATATCACCCCGACGATGACAAGAAACCAAGAAGTGAACCATTCCATTGTATGGTGTGATGTCTTTGGAGAATTCGCCCTTTTCCGTCCAGATGGCAATCTTCATGGCATATCCGCAAGTCAAGGTACTTTTGGCTGGTGTCCAGCATCCGATTCCAGCTGTCAGATGCTCCACTACAAGTTCAAGCGTTTCGTGTACCGACGAATTTATGTAAAGGCTGGAACAAACACTGAATTTTGGAACGAGGAGCTCATCATCGGGCTGGATGGAAATACGTTCGGGCTTTTCCCCCCACGGAATCTTCTCGACTCGCTCCCTCGCTCCCGCTGATGTCCCTCTTGAGAGTTTCACCAGAGAATCGGCCGATAAACGGTTGTTGGATTCTCGGCCTTATGACACCGGTGAGCAGGTTAAAATAACTGCGAGTTCGTAAGCTTACTCATCTTACAGAATATGCCGCAGGACACGTGGTCTAATCTTTGATGGATTCCATGTTATAGCATGTTATCTGTCATGGTGTTTCATGTCGGAAAAATCGCCATACGATATATGTTCATCAAAAGCCGGCGTAGATTAAAAGGATATGACGCTGAAGGGTCATCGACGAATCGCCAATATCACTCAAATCACCTATCTTGATAAAATCGGCCTTTGACTTGATCCACGCTTTCTCGACACATGAAAAGAATTCTGCAACGAAGCTCATACCGTTTCAGGTTATCAGTGACGAACTGAGGAAGATATCCAACGTGCATAGAGCGATGCTTTGACTAGGAAGGCCCATGGCAGTAATAGATAGAACCGCGATGCAGCACCCGCGGCGGTTCACTTGCTTCGTGATTGGAATTTACTTCTGGCTGAAGAAACAGTGATTCTGGGACCCAAGCTGAGCGCCTTACAGGGTTGTATATACAGTGATGATCTACCGGAGACCATTGCACCTGCCACCAATGTGGAAGTACGAGGTGCCCGAGAGTTGTACAACACACAGAAGACAAAATGTAGGAGATAAATCGCGAATCGTGGCTATCAGGAAAAGTGGGATGGGAGTTGCACCCGCACCGAGCTAAGTGGGAGTGACAGAAGATGCGACTCCATTTGTCCTCGATAGGGGATCGCGTGCTATGCTGACTTGGATTTGTTCAGTCCCAGGAACTAAAGTGCGGTTCGAGTCCGCTATCGTCCGTTGTGGGAGACTCAGTAACTCCAGCTTACAATCCGTTGCGGAATGTGAGTAGGGTGGTGCACAGGCGACAACCGAGAGTCTGACCAGATTGGAGATGGTGTTTTAGCCGCTTGATGCTAAACAATTTGAAAGTTTCAGCCGTTCATGTCCATCCACAGCGCGAAGAAACTCAAAGCGGCCAGGCTCCCCGGGCCACTGAAATACATGTGCTCATCACACTTGAGTGGTAGACGGTTTCAGTATAGTGACTGTCCCACAAGCACAGGACATGAATACGAAACCAAGAGATATTTGCATTGATTCACATTTAATTCAATTTACAAAGCAGGTTGCCATATCAACTCCTATGTATTTAGATTGTCATTCACTGTATGATTGAGATTAGACATCGCGACTCGTTAATGGGAAAATAGACCAACCGAAGGACTAGACGCTAGAAAGCGTATCCGAGGAGTTCGTGCGTTGTAGAAATAGGAGCATCAAGTGTGCCAACTATGGCCGCATTAGAATGTAAGAATCGAACACTGAACTCCTTCGGTCCAACACTGCCCGTAAACCCTCCTTTCAAACTTGCAACGTTGTCATAAGTGTATATTGCCGCTGAGATCCGAAACTGGGTAATACGACCGTTAAGGTTGCATTTGAATTCGTGCCGGCCGTCGTGTCCGTCAAATGGGCCCCAGACGTTGGCACCATCACAAGTCAGCTAGCCTTGGGCTGAGCGAGACATAATTCTGAGTCCCTGATGAGCGGATGTATGGGTACGGAAGCGGGAGAGAGCGCACCACTATGCAGAAGGGGTCTGAAAGTTTGGTGGTGAATAGAGCCAATGCGCCTCTATTTTGTGCATTTTCAGCGTACTCATTACACCGTTTATGGTCTGACAACCAGTCTTATCCTTCTGGGATTTGACCATGCAATCTGTCATAACGTTCCCGGCATGAAGTCATACTGTTCATCCAGGTTCATACGCGTTTCCGCATTTGCCACGACGGCTAGTTTAAACGGACATGAGGACACAGGGCCCATCTCCAAATCGCGAAACGTTCTCGAATTACCTATATGATATTTGACAAGATCCATGTTCTAATTCTCCCAACAAGGCCGCGACAGGATAATCGATGAAATCGATAGGGCTTCGCAGCTGAAATCAGAAGGGGTAAAGTGTCATTCCATTCACCTTGTTTTCAATCCCCCGGTTCAAACGTTCACAAAGATATTCGGAAGTGGCAAAGTTATCGAAATCTATCGACATGCATAGATGAGATAAACCGTTTCTCTTCAAGCTTCATTCCTAAAATGCCGAGTAGTGGCAAATAGGTCGTCATGTGATACTTTTTTATTTTTTTATTTTTATTCCTGTTTAGCCCCCATCGCGAATGCTCGCATGGTAGGGGAATGTGATACTTACGGCACCTCAACTTGGCATTTGGAATTCCTCGAGTTCAGAGTTGATGTTGTCCTGCAGCGAGTCGACGAACGTGAGTCACAACGTGGTGGGTAGTAGGCATGGTAATGGGTGACAGCGTGGGAAACGTATACCACGCTTCATCGATATCAAAGTTGACTATCATTTCACTCGGCGGGTTGCAAGGACCCCCGAGCCATCGCGTTCGAGTTCAAGGACGCCTAATGCTGGTTATAAAACGACCACTAACGACTGGTTTTCCCCAAGACGATGGGTCAGCAACCCATCGGCCACATGCTAAATGCAACACATTTAACACATCATGCGATGAACAAAGGGTTGTCATCATGATCCAGCAAGTTCTTTGATTTCTGAGCGCGAATTTATTTTCGCCGTTGGAGGAGGCGTCATCCGACCTCGCCAGGTTTCTAACTTTTTGCTTTTCTTCTTCAGGTTCCTGCAATGAATCCCCAGCCTCCTCGACGCTGGATATTGCCGGGGACGGAGAAAATGACTGAATCATTGACTTTAACAGTTAATAATCCATTGAAACAGGAGAATCATTCAAAACAACCCTTGGAAGCAGCGAAAAGTAAAATGCTAAAGGATGAGAAAGAACAGAATAACTTGCTTAGAACGTATCGTCAATCAGATGGTGAGGGATATTGGAGCGAAGATTCGGTTTTCAGACACTGAGTAACAATGAATAATAACCCTTGGTACATGGAGGAGACAGTCGGGGTGCACGACCGGTTTTACCAAGTTCTTAATTACCTCGAGGCGTCTCAAGACAGGTTAATACATTAGTGGATAGATGAGACTAAGGGTTACGTCGTTTATCTTCAGCGGATGCTGACCAAATGCTGACTTGAATTTGTTCAGCCCGGGAACTAAAGCGCGGTTCGAGTCCGCTATCGTCCGTTGTGGGAGACTCAGTAACTCCAGCTTACAATTGATTTAGGTGCGTTGCGGAATGTGAGTAGGGTTGTGCACAGGCGACAACCGAGAGTCTGACAAGATTGGAGATGGTGTTTTAGCCAGACGGTTTCAGTATAGTGATTGTCCCACAAGCACAGGACATGAATACGAAACAAAGAGATGTTTGCACCGATTCACATTTAATTCAATTTACAAAGCAGGTTTCCAAATATCAACTACTATGGATTTAGATTGTCATTCACTGTATGATTGAGATTAGGCATCGCGACTCGTTAATGGAAAAATAGACCAACCGAAGGACTAGACACTAGTAAGCGTATCCGAGAAGTTCGTGCGTTGTAGACATAGGTTCATCAAGTCTACCAACTATGCTCGCATTAGAATGTAAGAACTGAATATTGAACTCCTCCGGTCCAACGGTGCACGAATACCCTCCTTTCAAACTTGCAACGTTGTCATAAGTGAATACTGCCGCTGAGATCCGAAACTGGGTAATAGGATCGCCAAAGGCGCTTTTGAATTCGTGCCGGCCGTCGAGTCCTTCAAATCCGCCCGTGAGGTGGGTACCATCACTGCAAGTCAGCTTGCCTTGGCCTGAGCGAGACATAATTCTGAGTCCCTGATAAGCGGATGTATGAGTACGGAAGCGGAAGAGAACACACCACTATGCAGAAGGGGTCGGAAAGTTTGGTGGTGAATAGAGCCAATACGCCTCCATTTTATGCATCTTCAGCGCATTCATTATACTATTTATGGTCTGACAACCAGTCTTATCTTTCTGGGGATTTGATCATGCAATCTGTCATAACGTTCCCGGCATGAAGTCATACACGGTTCATACGCGTTTCCGCATTTGCTACGACGGCTAGCTTAAACGAACATGACGACACAGGGCCCATCTCCAAATCGCGAACGTTCTCGGATCACCTATCTTGATATTTGACAAGATCCATGCTCTAATTCTCCCACCAAGGCCGCGACAAGATAATCGATGAAATCGATAGGACTTCGCAGCTGAAATCAGAAGGGGTAAAGTGGTATTCCATTCACCTTGTTTTCAATCCCCGGCGGTTCAAATGTTCACAAGGATATTCGGAAATGGCAAAGTTATCGAATCTATCGACATGCGTAGATAAACTCTAAAATGCTGAGAAGTGGTAAATAGGCCGTCATGTGATACTGACGGGACCTCGACTTGGCATTTGGAATTCCCCGAGCGTTCAGAGTTGATGTTGTCCTGCAGCGAGTCGACGAACGAGTCACAACGTGGCGGGCAGTAGTAGGTATGGTGGCAGGACGTGGCCCGACGGCGTGGGAAACGTATACCCCGTATCATTTCACTTGGCGGATTGCAAGGACCTCATCGCGTTCGAGTTCAAGGGCAATGCTAGTTATAAAACGATCATTGACGACTGATTTTCCCCAAGACGATGGGTCAGCGACTCATCGGCCACATGTTAAATGCTACACATTTAACACATCGGCCTTCAGGCGATGCAGTCCACAAGCAACAGGGCATGAATACGAAACCAAGAGATTTCACATGTAATTCAATTTACAAAGCAGGTTGCCATATCAACCCCTATGGATTGAGATTGTCATCCACTGTATGATTGAGATTAGGCGTCGCAACTCGTTAATGGGAATAGACCAACCGAAGGAATAGAAGCTAGGAAGAGTGTCCGACGAGTTCGTGCGTTGTAGAAATAGGAGCATCAAGCGTGCCAACTATTCTCGCACGAGAATTTGCGAACTGAATACGAAATTCCTCCGGTCCAACAGTGCCCGTAAACTTTCCTTTAAAGTCTGAAACGTCGTTAAAAGTGTATACTGCCCCTGAGGCCCGAAACTGGGGAATATGCTGGGAAAGGCTGCTCTTGAATTCGTGCTGGCCGTTGAATCCCTCAAATTTGCCCGAGACGTTGGCACCATCACAAGTCATATGACCTGGGGCTGAGCAAGACATAATTCTAAGTTCCTGATAAGCGGATGTATGGGTACGGAAGCGGGAGAGAGCGCACCACTATGTAGAAGGGGTCTGAAAGTTTGGTGATGAATAGAGCCAATACACCTCTATTTTATGCATTTTCAGCGCACTGATTACACCGTTTATGGTCGGACAACCAGTCTTATCCTTCTGGGGATTTGACCATGCAATCTGTCATGATGTTCCCGGCAAAGTCATACTGTTCATACAGTTTCATACGCGTTTCCGCATACGTCTAGGTTAAACGGACATGAGGACACAGGGCATCTCCAAATCGCGAACGTTCTCGAATCACCTATCTTGATATTGTTCTAATTCTCCCAGCAAGGCCGCGACAAGATAATCGATGAAAACGATAAGGGCTCGCAGCTGAAATCAGAAGGGGTAAAGTGGCATTCCATTCACCTTGTCTTCAATCCCCCAGTTCAAATGTTCACAAAGATATTCGGAAATGGCAAAGTTATCGAATCTATCTACATGCGTAGATAGACCGTCTCTCTTCATTCCTGAAATGCTGAGTAGTGGTAAATAGGCCATCATGTGATACTAACGGCACCTCGACTTGAGATTTGGAATTCTCCGAGCGTTCAGAGTTGATGTTGTCTTGCAGCGAGTCGACGAACGAGCACAACGTGTGGCAGGACGGCGTGGGAAACGCATGCCACGATATCATTGGCTATCATTTCACTTGGCGGATTGCAAGGACCTCATCGCGTTCGAGTTCAAGGACGCCTAATGCCGGTTATAACACTACCCCTAACGATTGATTTTCCCCAAGACGATGGGTCAGCGACTCATCGGCCACATGCTAAATATTACACATTTAACACATCATGCGATGCATCGTGAACGAAGGGTTGCCATCAACAAGTTCTTTGATTTCAGAGCGCGGGTTTATTTTCGCTGTTGGAGGAGGCGTCATCTGACCTCGCCAGGTTTCTAACCTTTTGCTTTTCCTCCTCAGGTTCCTGCAACGTACATTTATGAATCGCCAGCCTCCTCGACGCTGGAGATTGGCGGGGACGGAGATAGGTCGGCGACTATATAGATGGCCATGGACGGACGAACCCGAACCATTCATGAATGCTTGGTGATCATCAATCATTCAGTTCTCTCCCTATCCGTGTGCGTCAATAATAATAGTGGTCTTATCTTCCCAGCGATTCTTATTTGTACTCTCTTTTTTCTGGTCAAGTATGTTGAACTGCTTCGACGGTGTAGTATGACTCCTGATGTTCTTCCCCACACTACCGCTGATCCAGGAACATGATGAACAAGATGCTTGGCGACCATCAATCTTAAAGTTTAAAGCTCAATAAGTAATCCGTCATACCCATGGCGAGCGATGGTGCAGTTAAATAGCCATGGCTCAGCCGGAATTTCAACAGGCTGGCCCTGCAGAAACAAACATGCGTCTTTCTTTCATTGCTGTCTTCTTTATCGCCCTCTGCACCGGACTCGCCTTGCCCGTGCCCACTAATGATCAGAATCAAGCTTCCTGGGTACGTACATATTGTTGTGTCCATTATTAACTTTAACAATTAATAATCTATTGAAACAGGAGCATTATCCAAACCAACCCTTGGAAGCAGTGGAAAGTAAAATGCTGAAGGATAAGAAAGAACAGAATTACTTGCTGAGAACGTATCGTCAATCAGATGGTGAGGGATATTGGAGTGAAGATTCGTTTTTCAAACACCGCCGAGTATCAATGAATAATAACCCTTGGTACATGGAGGAGAAAGTCGGGGCGCACGACCAATTTTACCAAGTTCTTAATTATCTCGAGGCGTCTCAAGACAGGTTAATACATTGGTGGATAGACGAGACTAAGGGTTACGTCGTTTATCTTCAGCAGATACCTTCGAAGGATCAAAGGGGACATCAGGTGGTACTTCATGGAAACAGGCATTAGTTGAATCTGAAGATAATAACACGGATATGCGCGTACTTGATATGCTTTGAGTTCAGGGGTTGGAACATGGTGCTCTTGGTGCACCTCACAGAGCCTGCGGCGCTTGTAACGCTTCAAATGTAAACAGAGAAGCAAGAAATCAAACTGCAGTAGAGCAGCGTAATGAGAAACCTGGCTATTATATGCGTTCCCGGCGGAGATGGAGCGCTAGCATTGAATGACAAAAAACGTCCACGAAAATGTCTCCCGAGTCGCCCTTGGAAGAAAAGAGATCAAAGAACCGTGTCGCTAGGTTAGGGCACAATTCCAGCAAGATATGCTCGTTCGCATCCCAGTCGAGCGCATAAGCGTTACACTTGATGCGCAGGCCTGTTGGGAGAAATGATGGATAACTACGTCATTTCTAACCCAGCTCCTCGACATCCGGCCATCCATGCACTATGCGCGTATCGTTTTATATGCCATTAATAACGCCAACGGTTGATTTTCCTCAAGGAAGCGAAAGCTGAATCCTAATCATATGAGTGTAATGAGGGACTGTATAACAAAGGTCGGTCAGGAAAACAATTACGAAAACAAACTACGCACGGCAGTGTATGCTGCATGCAATGGCCAGATGCAAAGTTGGTCATCGGACTCCTGAGAGCACTTCTCAATTCCCTACGTTGTATGACATCCTCGGCCGCGAGCAAACCCACGTAAGAACTAGCGAGAGTTGAAGTGGAGCACCATTTCCTTTCTTGGATGCTCTCACGCTCTGGCCATGTTTATTGTTACCATTACTTCAATACTTGCTATAAATTGTCACGCTACACCTTGGCTGGGCCGGGCTGGCAATGCGGTAAATAGTCCTGCAGACTTGTAATGATGGCGTCATGTTCATGAATTGCTAGTAGCCTTCGCTGAGCGCAATCGATGGTCACCGGTCACGCTAGAGATATCTGAATCGGCCATCACTGTGCGCTGATCCGAGTTTCCTCCCCCGCAACTGTCCCGTTCTCCTCCGTCGTCCTCTGCCAGCCGCTAGTACCCCATGCAACGTGCATCAAATGTCAGGAGGTGACACCATCATCGTGGGTGGCACATCTTGAGCGAAAAAAAATATAAAATTGTGTCAGTTTTTTGGACGCCCCAGAGCTGGTCTCTGTTCTTTTCTAACACTACTTCGCCTCTATCTTTTTCGTACTTCGACACGCGTTCCGCCATCGCCCAATTAACGCTGTCTATCAAGGACATCAATCATGCTGTTCATATACGCATGGCTTTTCTTCCTATTTGGCACTTCTGTGGTTGCTTTACCTGCTGGCGAATCTTCTAGCAGAAGCTCTAGAAGAAACAAAAATAATGTTGTTATTTCATACGGATCTACCGATCAGAGCTCCACTCCACCCCCTCTCATCTCGAGACCCCAAACAGCTCTTTCTGGTCACAGGAAAATTTATCCTGTCCCCGACGGCCGTAATGGCCTCTGGACCGCCAAGTTGCTACGAGTAAGCAGGATACTTACTTTGGACTCGAATTTATACTCATTCATGCTGGTTATCTGTTACACTATGACGGCGGAGCATATATACTTGTCCGTGTTGATGCAAATTTCGCGATCATTCGACGTCGTGTGCTCGAAACGCGTGCAGACAAGGCACATTTGGTTGGCACCTGGGTTCGGGTTCCAACTGTGAGTGATCTTCTGGAGTTCGGCTATCAGTGTTCACCTACAGACGGTTTTTGCAGGTTAATAGCCCCGCAGACGATCGTTTCAAGGAGCTGGTCATCGCTATCTATACCGATGAACATAGCGATCATCCAGTCCCTACACTTGTTGCCCAAATTATTCCTTCCCCATTCTCTGAGTTGGATATCATGCCCGATCCCCCTGAACATAATGTACTCCTGCCCATGGACGGGTACTGGGTCGCTACCGAAATGACAAGGGTAGGCGGGATATTTGCTTCTGCTTCGGGCTTATAAACTCTCCCTCATATCACAGGACACATCAGATCACGCTTGGAAGAAGATTTTGCAAATTGACGGTTCAGGATCTCATAAAACTTTCATGTTGGATGACCAGTTTAGGCGCATTCACACTCGGAACGCCGCAAGAGTTGGCGCGTTTGGTTGGCGATTATGTTCGGGCTCCATATGTCAGTGGTCTACTGCAATTTGATCACCATTCAAGTGTCTCACCTATCGTCGAACCTCATAGGAAGGCATCCATTTCCAAATACAGGTTCGTTACACGAAGCTCAGCATTAGACACGACGCCACCCAGCCAGAGGGAATCTCATTGACAACCTCCTACATGCCGCAACCCGGCATCAACATCCCGTAGCAATGAGATAATTTGTGTATCATCGGCCTTGGGACGGCTGCGAGTCGGAATACGACGTTCGGATTCATTTTTATTTAATTCGATAGACATGTGTGCTTTATTATGTACTTGCAAACTCTTTTTACATACAAATCATGCCATGACAACGAACTTGAATTTTGTGAACTATTCTTGCTGCCAGAGGTTTTATCAACCTTTTTCTCAGATTTGGTACTATGGCCAGCCAAGGTTCGTCTGTAATTCCCTTGACTGTGATGTCAACCAGACGCGCTCATCCAGGTTTCCAAGAGCGCTTGGCGAAACTTGTTTATGTGATGTAAAAAGCCGCGAGCAACCGTTTGAGCCCCAGTTGATAACCGTTGAAGCCTGAGAGAGCGCGGCGTGGGAACTGTGCTGGGATCTCTCCGATTCCGAACTCGAACGTCGTCTTCGGAACCGCCTTCCTCTTTCCCCTTCTGTGTATGCATCACTGCACGTTCCTCGAGTTCGATGGGTTAAGGAAAGATTTTTGAATCAGATGTCGCGAGGTCGTTTCAGGATCTTATCGCTGACGCAATTGATGCCAGGTTTGACGACATGGACCAGTGCGCGAGCTGGTATCAAGTTTCAAGACCAATGCTTAACATCATCGTGATGTGTCATGTGGTGAGTAAAACTGTATAAATCTGTGTTGAATCCCCTCAGTCCTCAGAGCCGGTCTCCTTCTTTTCTATACATCCCCTCATCTACCTTGTGGGTATATAACTCCACGCGCAGGACATTGATCATGTTGTTTTTCTACGCATTGCTTTTCTTCTTATTTTGTAACTCTGTGGTCTCAACTCCTCTTCGCAGTAATACTCCCGCCCCAGGTCAAGGGCGTCGTCCTCAGGGGCATGGCATTCAACGTTCAGCTACGAGTTTAGGGCATCGGCCGGCCACCAGTCAACGTCGCCCGGAGGATGGCTATTGGGTTCTAAAGAGACCTCAGGCAAGTGGAATACATTTAAACCGAGATTTTAAGTGTCTCACTCATGTCACAGCAAGGGAATGGATACCCTGAACGGGTTTTACGCATCAATGATGGAATTTATAATGTTTTCACGTTAAACAATCAGCTTAGGTACCGCCAAAATCCGATGAGGGTCACAGGGAACCTTAAGCTGGGTTTGGTTGGCTCTTATACCCAGATTCCAACTGTCAGTTGTCTGCAAAAAATTGACTATGTTTCAAGTGTCTCTTAACGAGCGAATTTTGCAGCTTGGTACTCCAGCTGAACACCGTTTCCGCGAGCTCAGGATCAACCCCGACGAGAGGCGGCCCGGGAACATCGTTTTGCAATTCCTCGACACTCGTGGAGTTCAGTGGTGGAATCCTCCCGGTGGATACGAGGTAACAAATAATCAGCAAACAAATGGTTACTGGGTCCTCGGCGATATGACAGCAGTAAGCGGAATGCTTTCTTTTACACTACGTGTGTAAGGTTTCTCATGCACGTCACAGCATCAGACGCTTACATCTTGGTATGAAATTTTGCGTGTCAATAACGGAGTATACCAAACTTTCCAACTGGACGATCTTTTCACCGTTCCTCGCTATCATAATCGCGTCGTTGAGGTCATTGGTGCTTCTGCGCTACAAGCGATTAATTCAGGCCGTTATTTTCGGATTC
>WION01000086.1:0-179456 GCA_015039365.1 Amanita rubescens | reverse complement strand
TCGAATTTTACATGCAAGTGAATATATTCGCCGAATGGCATGAAACCCCAGGCTGCGGATTTATATGTTGAATCTAATCACTAACACGTCGATTGTCTATTTTAAATTCTGACCTCCACCTCGAGGTCGTACGACGAGGCAATATCATCTCCAATGGTATCTTTTTCTTCGAAATTGTTTCATAGATGCCAGAGAGTGCACATATAGCAACAATGGTGAAGATAGCATGCGGCGGTGGCGAGCATCCCGCGCAAGAGGGTGAGCAGGCGGCTGGAATCAGTGGGCGTGGAAGGGTGGCATCAATAAGCAGCGAGTCGTTGTTCATTGCGGATTGGAGCACTGGGGCGTGGTAGCAGGCGTGGAGGGACTGGGCACGTCTGCAAGCAGTGAGTAAAGGCTACGGCGAAGGAGAACAGCGGCGGCGAGGAAGGTTGTGTTGGCTCGGAGTCAACCGTGGGCGGGGACCATCAGCAGTAAATAAAGCAGTGGGAGATAACACTCACCATTAAAAGTAGTGCACCGTGCATCCCAGAGCGACTTGAGCAATGAGACAGGTCGTGGCCTGAGCTAGAGTCACCGGAGCTGTCGCTGCCAGAGCGGGAGTGGTCATCCATACGATTTGCAAGACGGGAACTTCCGTTCCGAGAAATTTGACCGCGACACACAAGACCTTCGTTGTTCTTGACGTGGCAAATCGGGGCCCTTTGTTTTTCGTTCTCACTAGAAAGCCCGGTGAAGTGAGCGCGGGATTCCGGGTATAGCTGGCCAATATACCCGGTCGATACCCTGCGTTTCGGCTATCAATAACCGGGATATAAAAGGGTTAAAAGACCGAAGCCTCGGAATATGAGCTCAGAGCGAGTCGAGATGTTGCTCTAGGTCCTTCTAAGGCGTGGGGGGTGCACGACCCCTTTCTCATTACTTACTCAGATGGGAAAATCTCAAGTGCCTTGTGAGTTTTCATGTCCGGACGCGAGAATCGAATTCAAGCTGTTTGCATTTGCAAAACCTTAGCTTTCCACTGTCCAGCACAGGGGCTATCCCTCCACTTCGGCCATTTCCAGCAACCCCACCTCAACATCCTCAACACCCCTCTTCTCACTCAATCCTTCCGTACCTGAACTACTCTCCTCACCCTCCCTCGCTTGCTTCATCACCACCACAAACACCGCCGAACCCAATATCAACACAATTCCAATGACAGACAACGCCCCAGGTACAGTCCCAAACACTACCCTTCCCAAAATCAGCGCGAATATGATTCCAGAGTACACGCCCGTCGACGCGCGGCCTACTGCTTCACGTTGAAATCCGAGGATCATGCAGATCTGCGCGAAAAGGCCGAATAAGGTGACCAGCAGGAGGAGAGCGGCGAATAGTGGCCATTTTTGGGAGGTCGCAGGGATGGTGAGGTGGGTTTGTGTTATGGCCATGCTAGCGTGTAAGTGGGTTAAAGTGGACGCGGGATGTGTAGTACTATGTACGTACCCGAAAGAAGAGGCGATGACGCTAAACGAGGAGAGGTATACGATGTTATGAAACGGATGAGCGCGTTTTCCGATGACGCGGAGTATGTTGTCTGTCGTTCGTTCGTTTAGACGGTAATGCATCTCGGTGAGGAACTTACATTCGCAAGTCACTGCGGCGACTCCCAACAATGCAACGCTGTTTATGAAAGTTGTTTAAATAGTTTCCAAGATCGACTAGCACGTACCCGACCGCAACCATTCTCTCTCTCGTTGTGACCAATTTTGCTGCGTCGACTTGGAACGCGCGTAACGACAGTTCTTTCTCTCCCGGAAGATGTCCGACTCGGATAGCATCAAAAATGAAAGGTGGTCGTGCAATAAGCACGACGCCTACGAGGCTCACAACTACCAATAATAAGTCTAACATCGTCTCGGAAAAAATTAATACTTACTTCCCGCTAGTACCTCTTTCATCGTAAATTTTTCTTTAAGCAGAAAGGATCCGACAGCGGCGGAACATAGCGGGGTAAGGAACGTCAAAACTATTGCATCGAGAGGGATAGGTACTGTAACGAGAACCAAAGACCAAAGATGCCAAAGAATCTACAATGAGGGAAGGTAGGCAGGGTGATTGAAGACAACTTGGATACCTACCCCGTAAATCCACGAAGGCAGAGCAAAATACGAATGCCCGGTGGCCCAAGCACGGGATCGTTTATTTTTGCAAAGTGCCTTCCGAGATGTGTTAATTACCACCTCGTTCGGAGCACTCGGACGCACGTACATGTATGCGACTGCACAAAGGCAAGTTATTATCTTGAAATTGGAAGCAAAAAAATCAGCTCCTTCTTTACTCGGTGGCTAGGCTTACCATTCGAATCCACATAATCTAGTACGGAGAGCATCAGAATAAAGATTAACCGCGTCATTTGATCGACAATTACCTCTAGAACAGATACATCCTCTCCAAGAATTTTAACTGAGAGGTTCATCAACGCAAAAAATCCCTCTGCGGCCATAACGAATAAAAGGCCTTCGTTGTTCGCAACGTACGCCTTCAACGTCCCAAGACTAGATGCGAGCATGAAGGTATATCGAAAAACGCAATTGTTCGGGCCCAGCCTCGCTTTCAAGGAATTAATCTCCGTTATACAGAATTGAGCTTGGAAAGCGTCCATATGGACGTGTACTGGGAAACAGGACAGGCACAATCCATTGAAATGATCTCCTATGTCGTTGAAGAAAAGACTGTCACTAGCAAAGGAAAGGCCCCTATATCAGCCGTCTTTAACCTTATCGGGGGTGGCGGCTGACATGAAAAAATGCCAAAGATGAGATTTGTAATGTTAGAAATCCGCACGTCGTATCTTCCCTGCCTCCCTGTCCCTGAGATGTGGAGATAGAACACCTAGAACGCCGTCAGGGTGAGGCAGAAATTAAACGATATTACCCACGTCAACGCGCATTGAGCTTACTAAATTTTTTTGGTTTCGTCTCGTGCCATGATTCTGAGTGCGAGCGGTCAGGTTCGGGCTAGAAACAGACTTCTGGGGCTGGAAGGGTCATGACGCACACGCGGGAGTCCAAAGTAAATGGCACTGAGGGTACTAGCGTGGGTGGTTGACTACGGTAAAAAGCCTCCAATGTGATCTTTTGCCCGTATCGTGTACCACAGACTAGTCTGTTATAACACATCCGGTATGGTGTAACGGCTAACATTGCCGCCTTTCAATGTGATTGACCAGAACGCGGCAGCTCGGGGTTCGTTCGTTCCCCGTACCGGAATTTTTTTCTCTTCCTACCACAAGGTCATGTTCCGTTCCTGATTTCCGTTTTTCAACCCCCGCAGTCAGCACTGGGGCAGAGTTTCATTCACATCGCCGAAAGCCATTGCGTACTTGCTCTTTTTTGACAAGCGAAGCGACCTACAATTCGCCCGAGTCGACAGCATACCTTTGGGAACGAAAACGAGTCACCCATATTTCAGACACCTTGCAACTCGCAAGTCAAGTAACTTGAAGTAGCATTAACGTTCTTGTGGGCCAAAAGGATTGCGAGGAGAAAAAAATTTCGGATACGGGGAATCGAACCCCGAGCTACCGCGATCATCTCGCTCAATGAGAGGCGGTAATGTTAGCCGTTACACCATATCCGATTGAAGGATATTGACATCAATAAGGTAAGCCAGAGCAACCTTCCACGAATCCATCGATTTCAACCATCACAATCAGATATCTGAACAACTCTACAATTCATTGTTATCTTATTACTACGCAACTACCTCTATACAAACAACAGACTCTATTTCATACATTAATTCGCACGGATGAACAGTTCAAGCACATTCTTGGCCTCGCTAGGATCCAACTTCCATTTAGCGTCTGTTCTTCTGCCACTAGTGGAGCACGTTTCAGACCTATCAAACTCGTTCAGGCGTCTGAGTAACTTCTCGTCCGAGCTGATGGCGACGAGTAGATCCAGGTCTTCGCCTACATTGGTGACCTCGTCGAAATCAGACGAAAGCCAAGGGCCTCGAGTTCCCGACAACGGAGAACGCGCAGGTCCACCGGGATGGAGGATGGCACCCACGGCTGTGGATCTCGAAATGTTGTTAGGAAGGACGAGGAAGCTGTTCTTCCCGGGAATGATACGGAGCCCAAAGCGCTCGCCAAGACTAGAAAACAATGTAAGTGGTTGTACACACAAGTCGTGAATCCCGTTACCTGTCAAAAATGTGGTTTTGAGCTTCGGCGGCTTGTCGCCTCGCCCAAGGTCTGACTGAACCGTCCTTCGTCTCTCCAGTCCAGTAGCGCCATACGACCGAAGCCTCACGTTCCTCGACGAACGATCCAGGGGTTCGCTCAGTGAACTGAATAAAACTTGTCAACCGATCAATATCATATATCAAGAAAAAGGGCACAGACATAGTGCAACATTTCCAAGCAAGCATTTTTCCAGGACATGTCAAGGTTAGACACCATGTTCAACCATTCACCAGTGTTCTTGCGTGCGTTCGGACGAGGACGGATGAAGCATCCATTTTCAGCGCTGCCAGCCGCACGTTCAGCGATCACTTCCGAACCAAACAAAAAACGGGCGTGTTACTCACACAATACCAAGTTTAGGTATTTTCTCTGCCACACGGTCCAGGACGCCCTTGACTTGAAGCCCACTCAAAAGCCATACTTCGTTATTCTTATTCTCCGCGAGAGATTTCAGGACGTTGAGCGGCTCTTCCGGTATTTCAACTTCGCCCGCCATCACTGTCGCCAAACCTTCCTTCGTGAGATCTCTCTTCCATAATGTTGCCTCAAAGTCAACTACATAACTGTCAGTCAATAAACTAAGAGGTCAGCCATCTTACGAACCAAGAATTATTCTTCGACTCGAGTGTTTCCATCTAGGAATTACGAGCGGCGCATCAAAGGTGGGCACTTCTGAAAGGTCGTGCAGCATGTGTTCCGTATGAGCCCGGACGCAGCGCGTCAAGAAAGATGTGACAAACGCCTGTGCCGTTTGGGCAACGACATGGCTATGAAGTTCCTAAAACCAGGTTGTTCTGAGAAAACTTGTAAGTTACTTTGGGGAAAAATCACCTCCCACGGGTCTTCATTTGCTCGCGATCCATGGTGAAGGCCTCGAAGGTGCATCAGCAAAACGGATGCGAGCGAAGAAAGTTCTGGAATACCTGATGTATAGCATTCGCGGTGTCTCTTTTGTCCCATGGATTAACCGCGATGCAAGATCTGAATCCGCTGTAACTATAACTGCCGGTGAACTAAAGCTACACTGAGCGTCTGCGTATGAAAGCAGTATGAAGGCCTACCTCGGACAAGATCAACGGATGGTAGTTGCCTTCCTGACAAATGACGTATTCATGCGTGCGCAACGCCATTCCTTCTCGCAGACTTGTCACCATGAAAGCATCCGCAACAATCAAAAGCGCAAGATATTGGCTGAAAGTTAAATCCTGTACACGACTGAGTTCGAAAATCCATGTGAACGGGTCATGAATATTACCTGAGTGTGCAAGAAAATCACAGGTTGATATGTCAGCGTCGAGTATCTCGAATTAATCCTTGACACGACATCGCCACTCCGCCATGAAATTCGTTAATTTCAGTCGTTTGAAGTGCAACCTGTATAAGCACAACCTGTCAAGAAAGTGAGTCAAAGTATCGATTAACGAAGAAGAAGAAGCACACCTTCTCCTGAAATTCTGGATTTTGGTCCAGGAACCGTTCAAACGCCAGAATCTTGTGCCGTACACCCTACCCGCTGGTTCAGCAGATCTATATAACTCATAACCTGAATATAGTACCTGAACTTCGTCCAACTTGTCTCTTCCAACGATAATCTTCTTGCCTGCATACCGTTGCTTCAAAACCTGAACCCATTCACGTACTTCGGGGTTCTTCCTATGAAACGAACAAGTTAGCATCTCTCTAATGAAAACCGGGCAGCAGAATCTTACTTCTTTTCCTTCAAGGCCGTTACATCGATTCCCATAGGGAAAACGCCGACGTCAACAAACCGACCCATGCTAGCTGTTCCCATTCCAGCTTCATCTCTAGTCTTTCCATTCCTAAAGTTGTTCGCTTCGGTTTGATCAGTTTCGGTATCAGTAATGATTTGAATTCCTTTGGGCAACGCTTCATAAGCAAGAATACGGCTAACAGTCTGACGGAAGTGCCGTGCATAGTTGGCGGTTTGGAAGCCAACGAGATCTGCTCCCAGTATTCCGTTTAATAGCGCCTCACGGACACTAAGACACCGGAAAATCTCGGAAGAGGGGAATGCGACGTGCATGAAGAACCCGATAGCATGTGAGGAGGAATATTTGGGGTGATTGCGGATGAGCGCAGGAAGAAGCATAAGGTGGTAATCGTTGACCCAAACTACATCACGTTCAGCCGAAAAACTAGCTGTAAGAATGAAGGCAACATACTGATGTCTCCGTCTCGGACGTGCTCCATGATGACATCTGCAAATCGACGGTTAACAGCGACATATTGCTTCCAGGTCGCAGACTCGTAAAACAGTTTTGTCTTTGGAGCATCGGGAACTGCATAGTGCAAGCACGGCCACAACACCTACCAAACATGAGTCGAAATATGGCGGAACAAATAGAGTGACAAACCTGATGACAAAACTCGTCGTAAAAGCTGTTAAATTCGTCGTCTGGGATCCAAACAGGGACACTGGAGCGTTCTTCACTCATTCTGGTATCGATATCGTTCCGCATAGCTTCGCTAAAGCCGTCGGTATGGGTACCGAGAGTGCCAACCCACAGTAGATTCTTCAACTTGTCAACACTTTGAATAGCGTTCTTGAGCCCTCCATTGCAGTGGGAGTTGTCTACAAAGTGCCAGGCGTTCTCATTCCCGCCTTGATGCTGTTGGCGTAAGAGGAAACGTTCGAAACAGAAGCGCGCAAAGAGGTGGCCGTATCCGTGTCCGTGACGCGTCGAGAAGACGAGCGAGACTTTTTGCGCTTAACACGGGTCCGGAACCGAGGTCAGAATGGGTGGTTATATGCCTGCGTGAAGCAGACCGAAAGCCGGCTCCAGGAGAATCGGAAGGAGGCACAACGTCAACGGGTGAAGAAACTGAGTCGCCATCAACATCATGGATCTCTTCAATTGTCTTGCCCTGCCGCGTTGACGACGACGTCTGTGCTGAACCTAAGAACTTTGGCAAAGGGATTGGCTATTTCCGCTGTGGGTGAGCGAGAACTGGGTGGGGAAAACCTTGTCTAGAACAACAAAGTGTTTATCTGTGTTGCGTATATATGCTTGAATAGTGTGCGTACCTTGTCTTTGAGATCATCGACGATACTCTTCAAAGGGCTTAGGCTGCTACCGAGTGCCGCGCCGCCAGAGTTGCTGGGCTTCGAGAATGGGTGGCAAAAGAGGATCGCTTGGGAGCAGGCGAAGTTGGCGGAACACCGAGCTTGATACCTCTGTTCCGGGTAGGCCCGCGGCGACAGCAGAAGCGGCAATGGAGATTGAGATAGGATAGGAATATGAGAGATCTGGGGTGGAAGGCTGGGATTCGCCTTGAACGGCGGTGGTTGGGAGGAAGAGTGAGGCGACTAGGACGCGATGGGTCTTGAAGGAAGACATGAGGGATAAAGACTAGGAAGCCATAGTGAGCCTTTTTACTAGACGTCAATTGTTTCAGTGGTCGTCCTTATTTGGGTGTTGTTCCCAGTTTCCGCTCGTCCTCGATATATTTGGCTTGGCAATCGGATCCTGTGGCAATGAACGTGCGACTGAACCTCCTAAGTCGCTCATGCGGTTGTCCTTATCCTTCTGGCGCAGTCTAACTGCGTCCTCGCTATTGTGTGCACTTATACTTTGCTCCACCACCGCCTACCACCAAATGGATCTAGACTTCTCGGTCTCCCGAAGAGTCGTTCGGGGAGCTTGATATATCCGTCTCATTCCGACGCCATCAACCCATCAGCGCCACGGTAATGTCCGTGACGCTATTTCTGTTCGTAAGATAGGCCCTCGGAAGACTACACTAAAACGCGTTAGGCATAGATAACATGTCGATAAGTGCGTATCGAGCGCATCATAGTCTATGGACTGCTCACATACACTGCAACAGTTAACAGTCCTGAGAGTGACAAAAAAATATTCGGATACGGGGAATCGAACCCGAGCTGCCGCGTTCCATCTCGCAATATGAGAGGCGGCAATGTTAGCCGTTACACCATATCCGACTTGTTGATTGAGCTTACGCCAATTTATTACTACCATTACGTTGAGATTAGCATATGCTGGTGATATGCAGCCCAAAAAAGCTTGCTGCGCTCATGTACATAATACGATCGAAGCAGTTTCCTTTCGTAACCTTACATGTTAGCTTAGTCACAACTAAAGTGATCGCCTCGTCGTCCATCATTTGCTTTTATTTTTGACGCAGTCCTTATCACCATCTCCCCGACAAAAGCGCGAACTGACAGCTCAAAGAAGGGAAAATGCCGTCGAAATTGAGTAGAATGGAAGCGAGTGGCGGGCAAAACGTGCTTCACAACGAACTATCGGAATTGTGGCACGAGAAGAAGGCGGGTGGCCATTACTAAGTCCCGAGGCGAACCATCCTGGACAATTTTTTATTGCGGGCTCGAGAGCTTGAGGAACAGTTGCAGCATAAGACTCACGCGTGACACCACCTGCAGGTTCAACATTACCCAGTCACGGGTCCTCGCCCGTCCTATACCCTATGCGATAACAAACCCATTACAACGAACATTACGTCCGATCACGGAATACTACGCGACGTGATAGTGGGTAAAGTCATCCACTATTGGGATTTCTCGTGAACCATCCGTACTTTTTTTGCAAGGTCTAATTATTGTCAGGTGAAAATTGTTGCATTTTGGTAAACCATGACAAACCACCAGTGAAAAGTTCGACATATTGGGTAGAGTCCACCAGGTTCACTCGCTTTGCTCCTTACACTCGTCTTCACTCCTAGCCTTGTCCAAAAATAGGTTCGTTTATCTCTTGAGCCTTGATCTCCTTTGACATGGACATGGACACAGAATTGACATGACTGACCTATTTATAGCCGTAATACATTTCTTACTGAGCTCGTTACGCAATGATGGTATCTCTCTCCATGAGATACTATGACAGCACGTGTCAACACGCCATGGAACCTCTTGCGCCAATGCCTTGGTATGCGTATCCGAAAAGGTCCGGAGGTGCTCTCAGGCTACATAACGAGCGAAGGAGCCGACCAACTTTCCCCGCAATCTCCTTCAATGCTGCCAGCTAGCCTAACCAAGAGCTCCCAAGTGGACGTGCTGATCATCGGTGCAGGACCCGCCGGCTTGATGGCGTGCAACGCGCTCGCCAGGGCTGGTGTCAAGGTCCGGATCATCGATCAAAGGTACGTTCACCGCGTAATATATTTATTGGTGGGCGCGTTCTTGACAACTTGATGATAGGGCAACTAGAATCATGGCGGGACAAGCTGACGGTATCCAGCCTCGCACTATCGAAGTTATGCAGGTACGTTAAACTTTAACGATGATAATTTCGACCTGAATACACCAACAAGAGCTATGGGTTGGGAGAAAGAATACTAAAAGAAGGCAATCAGATGCATTGCATGGTATGCTCCAAGTTCCGTTATCGCAACCAGAGTTCCGACAGTGACATCTAGACATTCTATCAACCCGGTCCAGATGGAGGCATTCAGGTCGGTGTATTGCTCTAAAATGCTTACTGAAAGTTGCTAATTCCTGTTTCTCCAGATGGTTGACATGGTGCCAGATATCTTGGCGCCGACAGCACGCTATCCATTCGAGGTTCGTATTTCCACAAAGCTTCGTTACGATCTTACAATTCCTCAGATCACGTTACATCAAGGCGCTATAGAAGCTATGTTTTTGGATTCGATGAGAACCAATGGAGTCGAAGTTGATAGGGGTATTGTGCCGACATCCATACATATATCAAAGGATCCAAAACTTCTGCAAGACCCGGCATCATACCCTGTGCAAGTAAGCCATCCCAGATCTCCCACGTATTTAGACATGTCAACACTTCGCCTTAGGTGACGCTTAAACATCTGAACGCGCCTGTAGACCAACCTAGCACGGAAGCGGTGAACGCAAAGTTCGTCCTCGGGACAGATGGCAAGTGTCAACATACATCCGCCTTATGTTTGCACTCATTTTTTATCAAGGCGCGCATTCATGGGTTCGCAAGTCACTGGACATTCAAATGGAAGGAGAGCAGGCAGACTTTGTCTGGGGAGTAGTCGACATGAAGGTCGAAACAGACTTCCCCCACGCTCGTACCAAGGCTGCCGTCCATTCCAACAACGGCTCTTGCATCTTCATTCCGCGGGAAGACGATATTCTACGGTTGTACGTGCAGCTTGGTTCAAAAGATGCCATCAACGATACGACGGGAAGAGTGGATAAAAATAAACTTGGTCCTGATAATATATTGGAGGTGAGCGTTATTGTGTAATGACGTCGAGGAGCCAGTTGTTGACGCGATAGCAGGTGGCAAGCGAGTCGCTGAAACCTTACACCATCAAAAAGCCAAAGAAGTACGAGTGGTGGACGTTATACCAAGGTACGGCTCTCTATTGAACTAAGGTGGAGAAATTTGACTCAGGATCGTAGTCGGCCAACGTGTAGCATCCCAGTATTCCATGAACGAACGTGTTTTCATTGCAGGGGATGCATGTCATACTCACTCTCCGAAAGCAGGTAGGTAAAGTCCTATCATATCACTTGTGATCAAGTAAATGACGGAGCATAGGTCAGGGAATGAATGCCAGCATGAACGATACCCATAATCTTGGTAAGATCTCTTGATCACGTCGTGGGGAAGCGTGAATTTATGACCTCCCATCAGCCTGGAAGCTTGCGTACGTTATTCGAGGATGGGCGGACATGTCTTTGTTGAAAACTGTAAGTTGCGCTTTACTTCCAATAAGAAAACAACCACTAAATTACTTGAAACACTAGTACGAATATGAACGTCGGAAATACGCTCAAGATCTGATAGCATTCGACAGAAAATTTTCCCATTTATTTTCCTCAAAACCTCAGACGGAAAACAACAAAGAGGGCGTTTCTCATGAAGTCTTTCGGACGTGAGCACAAATTCGACATTGCGATTCGAACATCTCACTTATTCCTACTTGCACCGACAGCACATTCCAAACTTTTGGAGGGTTCACGAGCGGAATCGGTGTACATTACGCCGACTCGGCGATCGTCAATTCAAAGCATCAATCATATGCGCAAGATTTAATCATCGGCGAACGTGTACCTCCACAAATACTGGTCCGCGCTGCAGACGGGAGACCATATGAACTGCAGGACCTTTTGCCCTCAGACACGCGATTCAAAGTGCTCGTGTTCGCCGGTGATACTTTATCTGCAGATCAACTGAGCAGACTAAACGTCCTCGCGAGCGAGCTATTGGGTGAAGATGGAATCTTGAGGCGCTACGTCCCGCGCGATCAAGATCTCTCTTCCGCCTTTGACGTCTTGACTGTGAGCACCGCAACGCTCAAGACGGTCAGAGTTGGTGATCTGCCGGAGCTTTTGCGGCCGCATTGGTCAAAGTAGGTTGTTTTGAATATAAGATCATGCATATTTGACTAAGCGTCGTCGTGTTCAGGGTGTTTGTAGATGACAAGGATATCGTAGGAAGACACGGCGGCGGTGCGTACGCCAAGTTTGGGATCAATTCCAATGGCGCAGTGGTCGTTATTCGGCCAGACGGTTATGTCGGGATGGTTGTGCCTTTTGATGGTGTTCACGAGATTGATGCATATTTTTCATCTTTCATGAGTCGTGCCTCATAATGACCTGCCATCCCTGCAGAGAGTGTGACCGGATATTGAATCAATGTAATATAAATGGTACTATAGAATGTACAAGATGCTGATAGATTATGGATGTCCTTACTTCCTCTCGCTGCAACCTCTTAATCGGAATTCGTTTTGTCGTTTGCTTTGTGGTTAAAAGCTTACCGAGAAGCGCTCCGCTGATTTCATGTTGCCCATTTGGTGGAGTTCCAAATAATCCTTTGATGCGCATAACCTATCACCCGAAAGACAGGATCAGTCCGTTAGAGAGTGTCCAGAGCCCATGATTGCGATATCAGTCGCCGCTCCCGGGCCGCCGACCGTCGTGAACATCTTACGTTCTTACTGGGTTGCTTTATTGGGTCCGATCGAGCTGGCAGGATCGTAGGAGGATATATGTGATCGTATACGGACGCAGTAGTTAGCTCACAGGAGCGCCAAATGCCAGATCAAAGGGTGAGAGAACGAGGAAATTTGTTAGTGACGATTACTAATCACATGCCGCAGCTCCTTCTGCGTGCTCTTTAACTTTCAGGCTCTCCGTTCTTTACCTGTGCTTATTGCGAGCATCTCACTAGTATTTGCTAGATCAAACAATAGTTATGGCAGACTCGGAGATCACCGATGCACATCCGAGTCGTCAATCAAGGCTGGCAGAGATTTCAAAGTTAAACTACAATTCCGGCAAGGTGTCCAGTGAGTTTTATCATCAGTTGTTTGGATCTGAATTTGACTTGCTAACCGATGCAGACTTCTTGCTTAGGACACTTAAAGATCGATACAGATGCCCCTATTTTCGTATCCTTGTCATAGGGAGGGCTAATGCTGGAAAAACAACCATTCTTGAGAAGGTTTGTAGTGTGGCACGGGGGACAATCTCCATGATATATGACCAGAATGGTAAGCTGAGCTAAAATAAAGGCTTCTACTGTTGTGACATTCAGGATTTTTAGGTGAAAAACTGGAACCCTCTAAAACACATTTGATGCCATCTGCTGAAGTGAGTCAAATAAAGGAATATGGATGCTTTCATGGATTGCAACAATCTTCAGAGGGGTCTCCATGAGATTGAGCACCAGATTACTTATAAAGGCAGCAACTTTGTCTTCCATGATTCCCAAGGATTTGAATCTGGTGGTACTGAGGAGCTGGAGCTTGTTTGGAAATTCATTGAAAAGCGTTCTGCTTCAATTGAGCTAAGAGATCAGCTACATGCAATTTGGTATTTTATTCTGGTTCTTTGCATTGCTGTGAATGAATGAATTTTCATAGGTATTGTATACCCATGGACAGCCCTCGCCCTCTCTTATCTGCAGAACTTGAATTTTTCAGCAAGGGAACTGGGAAGGGTAAGTCCTGTCCAAGGCCAACTGCAGTCTACATACATATAAATTTCATCTAAATAGTCCCCTTGGTGACTATATTCACTAAATTTGATGGCCAAATCATTGCAGAATATGGAAAATTGTGTGATTCAGGAGAAGATAAAGATAAGTGGGGTGAAGCTAGGATAAATGCTAATGCTGCTTTCCAGCAAATTTATCTGCCCAAGGTTTTGAACACTAAACATCCTCCAAAAGCATATGTACAATTGGAAGGGAGGGAAAACAAATAATCCTTGTTGCAAAAGTAATGATTTTTGGCAGATATGGATTTGCCAGAGAAGGACTGTCCTGAATTAGCTACAGTGACAGCAGAAGCAATTGATGATAGTAGCCTACAAGAACTCTTTGTCTCAACACAAATGAACAATCTTGATCTTTGTTCAAATACTGCACTTCAGTGAGGATCAGATTCAGAATGTTAATTTCAGATATTAACTACCCTTAGACATATCTTGGCTCAAAGTGAACTCTCATGGAGTACAGTCATGAGCATGGTTCTTAGCAAGTTTCCCCATTATTGGGTAGGTTTGCAAAATATTGTGATGTGGATCTACAAAGCTAAGTAAAAATCAGGTAGACAGAAATGTGAGCTCCATTTGTGCAAAGATGCATGGACTGTTGGGAAAATTGAAATAGGACGTGAGTATGATTTTCCAAAACAAATGCTTGGTTGACTGATAATCAGGATGTATGTTACACTTTTCCCTTGACCTGTAGGAAGGTCTGATAGGCAACAACATCTTGAAAACAGGATAATGAAATGAATGTGAGTGAAACTGCAACATTTTCTACAGTTATCTAATGACATTGATAACAGTGGGTAAGAAGTAGCCATGACCATGATACTAAGTGTTCATCTTACCATCACCAGTTTGTGAGTGACATGGCCCATTTTTCTGCCATGCTTTTCATCCATGGCCCCACCAGAACTCCAGTGAGCAAAATTATATTCTGATAGGCCATTTGATTACATAAGCATTGTACAACAAATAGAGAGTGTGTTATATTCCACACCACACATTATCATGCTATCTCAATTCCAACAGACTGTAAGTATCACTTTTTTTTCTGCAAAGATGCACCATGCATATCCTAATTTGCAACTGAATAAAGTGAGTATACCCACATTCTCTACCAGAGGCTTTGCATCTGATGCCACATGACTAAAAGGCAGTGAGTGGTGCTGTACATTTCACTGCTAGGAACATCTGGCATCTCATTTGAGTCACTGTGTGACTAACAGACAGTAAGTTTACCCTGTTTTGTGTAGGGATCTCATTTCATTTTATCCTATTGTCAATAGCAGGTGAGCATACTTTGTTTTAATCACTTGGACTGCATCCCATTTCATGACCAACAGCCAGTGAGTGACTTTGTACATTTCTCTTGGGTGTTCAACATTATGCCAAATAGACAGTGGGTTTTTATGTAACCCTTTATTGTAGAACACCTGATCTCATTTCATGACCAGGAGGAAGTGAGTATTAACCAATAGAGTCTCTGCCAAGCACTCACTCCTGACCTCATCTGATCACAATAGTTTGTAAGTGAATCTGCACATTTTTTCCGGGCCATCTCATCATGTATATCACCAATAGAAAGTGAGTAACACCAACTGTTTGCTAGATGGCAGCCTCACTGATTAAAATGTTGTGACTAATAGACAGTGAGTCACACTGTTATTTCCCATGAAACACTGTTCCCATGCCACATGATGAATAGCTTGTAAGCATACAATTTGTGGTGGTCAGGCAGTTTTCAGACTATGAGCCAACAGTTTGTGAGTGGTACTGTAGATTTGTTCTACTGCAACCTCAAAGATCTTGGCATACACTGTCATAACAGTCTGTAAGTGGGCTGTGATCTCTCAGGCAGTCTCCATATCTTATTCCAACAGGATGTAAGCAATGCTGCATCTATTCCTGTCAGACAATCTCATCTGCCAAATTTTGTGGTCTACAGAAAGTGAGTGATGTTATGCACATCTCCTTAGCTAGTCTAAAGAATATATCATTCAATGGCAAACAGTTTGTAAGTGACATCATGCCTAACCTCATGTTTTTATGATTTTCTTTGGTCATAGACAGTCAGTGATATGTACATTATATTTTTCTTTTTTAGTCTCATTCTATTAACAACAGACAGTAAGTAACTCTGAGCCTCATTTATAATATCATATCTCATACATTGACCAACAGAGAGTGAGTGGTAGCATAAACTTTATGGCAGATGGTCTTATCCCATGACCAACAGACAGTGAGCATCAGTCCATATCTCTCAGATAGGTTTATCTGAGTCATGTCATAAATCAAACAGAGAGTGAGTGATAGTGAATGATAGCCGCCTTGTGTTGTGTTAAGCAATGTGCATTGTGAACAGTATGTAAGTGGTGCAGTGACACTGGTTGGCAAGTTTTCCCATTATGTCTCGTTGCATTTCCAACAGATGGTGGTAAGAAGGAATCTTTCTTCAAATAGTTTTGTCTCATTTTGTCCCATGGCAACAGAATGTAAGGAATGCTGTAACATATTTCTATTGATTCATTTTTACTGTAATATGACCAATAGCAAGTAAGTGTTATCAATTTTTTCTGAAAGGCAGTTTTTTCACATCTCACATCATACATGACAGCATGTGAGTCAAATTGGACATT
This sequence comes from Amanita rubescens, assembly GCA_015039365.1. Lineage (NCBI taxonomy): Eukaryota > Fungi > Basidiomycota > Agaricomycetes > Agaricales > Amanitaceae > Amanita > Amanita rubescens. Next base: position 163,597 of record WION01000086.1, on the reverse strand, counting down.
TCCCCACCAGGTGATCTTTCAACAGATCAATAGGGAGCCACTATGGTAAGTGATACTTTACATTTTCCTCAGTTCATCTCATTGCAATACAATGAACAGCAAGTATGCACCACTATACCTTTCTTTTTTTGTTAAACACACTCACCTCATGACAAAAGCTTGTGTGTATCACTGAATATCCTCTTTCTTTCAACTTAAACAGCTCATGACATGATTGACCCTCAGAAAGTGAGTAACAATGCATTTTCCTTTTCTACATAGTTTTATTGCATGACCAAAAGAGTGTAAGTCATATTGCACATATTTCCACTTATGTAGTCCAAGTCTCATCCATAACCAATAGATGGTATGAAACATATATCTTTTACCAGGCAAACTCCTATCCCATACTAATGACCAGGCAGTGAGTGACACCAGCATTGATCTCTGCACATTCTCATTACTGTATGTAATAATTGTCAGTTTGTGAGTGATGATGCATTTATTCTGCCAATTAATGTCATCACATTCAATTCTATCATGAACAGTTTGTGAGTGACACCATATTCCTTTCCTCAGCTGTCTCATCATAGTATTACATTGCATTGATGGAGTAGGAAGTAAGTGATTCTGTCATTTTGGAAACCTTATCAAATGTGAATCCTCATCAACAGGAAGTAAGCAATATCATATTTTTATTGGACAGTCTTAATTGATTCCAATCCAATGTCCAATAGGTGGTAAGTGATTTTAGACAAAATTCTCTTGAGACTTATATCTTATCATCTCATCCCATGACCATCAGGAAGTGAGTAATACAATACGGTCATGCCAACTTCTTATTACAATTTATCACCTGGAAAAGGAAGTGAGTGCCACTGTATTTTTTCTCCTAGACAGTGTCATTATACTGCATTGCATGGTGTTAGGCAGTGAGTGCCACAATTCTTGTTTTATAGGTAACTTCAGCACATGATTAACAGGCAGTGAGTGGCAATGCACACACTTGGGCATGAATATCTCATCCATTGTCAATAGGAGGTAAGTGGATCAAGTTTTTCCCAAAGTGTACAACTTAGTGACATGTGTAAACTCATCAGAAAGTAAGTAAAGACTAGCCTACTCATATTTTTTTTCTTCATTGATTTTACTGCTGTATATTCATAGATTGTAAGATATTATTTACACCCCTTTGTGACAGATTTATTCTTTCACCCCTTTAGGTGAGAAATGATATTATTAATGGTTTTAATGAACATGCTAATTCATCTCTTACATAGCTGGTATGTTCACATCTAAATTTCAATTGAAGAGTATTGCCCATCATCATTCAAAGTCTGAGCTTTTCTCTTCATTTGGAGATGCAAAAACAAGCTTTTTCAAGGATGTAAGACCTACATATCTTTGATATACAATATGCAATTAACCCTCTTGTGATCAGATCACAGCTTGCCAAATCCTAGTTGGTAATGTGTTCAATTATGTTGGATTTACTTGCTGGGCTAATATCCAAAAGCAATCAATATCATTGCCAAGCTATCATTCTTTATCAAGAAGCCAATCCAGGCTTCAATCTTGGATGCCTTGGACCAGTTCAAGACACAAGACTGTGCAGAGAACCTGAAGATTCAGATGACTTCAAAGTCTATACCCTCTGATGAGGATGATTTGTATACATTTCTCTATGAACAGATTACTACCCATGTGACCCAGTGATGGTGTGTGCATGCACAGTTTGCATGGGAAATATGCTCAAATATGCTACAGGTCAGAATGGGATATTAAAGACTATGACATGTTCAACTACCTATCTTTCTTCCCAGTCTGCCCATTTTGTTTGTCTGTATATCATTCCTTTGTCTGGCATCCATACATTTCATTTAAAGCTGTTTTTCTTTTCAACATGGGTACTGCAGCCTTTGTTGACTTGTATATTGATGCTCTGCCTTCAAGTTTGTAATGTAAATGTGTCCCTTTTGAAGCGTTGATCATCACGACCAGCAAGTAATCAATCTATAACTTCAGCATTGGCTGACACATGACGGGTTGCGAGAACTGAGGTTTTAACGAAGGTAGAATAGCGAGCTGGGGTGCTATAATTAAAGTAACTACTATTCAATGGACACTATACATATAATTAGGTTGTGCCAGTGTACGATTAGTTTGAACGACATCTCGACCCACCAATCTCCGAGTTTACGCTCACTACGCGATAATAACAAACCCTGCTTCGGTTTTGGCAAGGACCGATTTCTCCATCAAGTCTCGCCCTACTGTGGCCAAAAGGTATAGTGACTGCCGGTCATCATTTCCCAAGGGCATAGAGTGGTCCACTGGGAATCCCCGCCAAACATATCCGAAACGGGTGGCGAGACCAACGAAAAGAGTAGCACCGACAGTTACGGGTAAAGCCCAGAGAGCAGTTGCAAGGAACGCCAAAAATATCATAACGAATTGATGGCCTACGTCCGCCCAGTGCGCAAACCTGCGTATGCCTTGCGTAGAATCCATATATCCGGCTTCGAAAGCGACCTGCTCCAGTTTATCGGGCCATAGAAGCATCGATCCGCCAACACAGATACACCAAGGAACGAAGCAAATGACTCTTGTAATCGATGCTGTTATATCCAGAGAAGAAAAATGTTCGGGACGAAGGAACCATAGCAGATCTTCATCGGCGAAAGCGAAGTCGTCGCCAGGAGTGCAGTCTTCTGTCGCTGAGGAATCAACCAGTAGTATATGCGTCCCATTATCTTCCGAGATACAAGCGTCCCGCGTATCGTCCATCGGGTCGAACACAGAAGAACTCTCTGAAGCTGAGCGCCTAAAATGCCGGGCTTGTACACCGATAGGCGAGTTAGGCAAGTTGTATATGCTCTATCGTCTCCGGTATTTAGGACGGGATCGGGTAATTCATAGGTGCTTACCTTCTTGCGGACGAGCGTGTCCTCGGCGGGCGTACCGATCGCGCTGCATACACGCGATGTTCCTGCATTCGTGTAATCCGAGGCAATGTCTTCACCCGTTAACTTGCCCTCAGAGCTCAACTCGCGGGCCATCGACAAGATAGGCGAACCATTTCTCTTGAATCTAAAATAGTCGAGGAGAGGGGCGTCCCCAGCCCCAGCGAGAAATCGCAACGCCGAGCCTGCGGAAGTCGAGGTGTTCCTCAGACTAACGTCATCCGGATCGAGAGGCGTCGCAAGGCTGGAACCAAATGGCGAATCTTGCGTTTCTTGGGAGTCGTTTGAATGACCGCGTTTCACAGGATTCCGGTCAAATCCTTCCCTAGACTTGAAGTTATATGCGTATATAACGCGTCAGTGCGACGAAAATGCTGGAGCCTTTGCATAACATCGTACCTGGGCGAGAGCAGGGGTGAGCGTACCAGACATGGATGATGCGAACAAACACACACAGACGTACGCAACGAGTCTGATCGGAATATGCCGCCATGGCACTTGCTATCTCCGACCACATGAGCATAAGTAATGCGATCATCGAAGCAGTTTCCTTTCGTAACGCGTAACCTTGCATGTTAGCTTAGTCACAACGAAAGCGATCGCCTCGTCGTCCATCATTTGCTCTTATTTGTGACGCAGTCCTTATCACCATCTCCCCGACAAAAGCGCGAATTGACAGGAGTAGAAAGGAAGCGCCGAGTGGCGGGCAAAACGTGCTTCACAACGAGCTATCGAAAGTATGACAGGAGAAGAAGGCGGCAGGATGCCATTACTAATCTTGAGGCGAATCTTGTTATTACGGGCTCTTCGATAGCTTGCAGGTTCAACTTTACCCAGTCACGGGTCCTTGCCCGTCCTATACCCTACTATGCGATTACAAACCCATTACAACGAACATTACGTCCGATCACGGAATACTACGCGACGTGATAGTGGGTAAAGTCATCCACTATTGGGATCTCTCGTGAACCGTACTTTTTTTGCAAGGTCTAATTAAAATTGTTGATTTTGGTAAACCATGACAAACCACCAGTGAAAAGTTCGACATACTATTGGGTAGAGTCCGCCAACCTCGCTCTCTTTGCTCCTTACACTCGCCTTCACTCCTCGCCTTGTCCAAAAATAGGTTCGTTTATCTCTTGAGCCTTGATCTCCTTTGACACGGACATTTACACAGAATTGACATGACCGACCTATTTATAGCCGCAATACATTTCTTACTGAGCTCGTTACGCAATGATGGTTGGTATCTCTCTCCATGAGATACAGCACGTGTCAACACGCCATGGAACCTCTTGCGCCAATGCCTTGGTATGCGTATCCAAAAAGGTCCGGAGGCGCTCTCAGGCTACATAACGAGCGAAGGAGCCGACCAACTTTCCCCGCAACCCCCTTCAATGCTGCCAGCTAGCCTAACCAAGAGCTCCCAAGTGGATGTGTTGATCATCGGTGCAGGGCCTGCCGGCCTCATGGCATGCAACGCGCTCGTCAGGGCTGGTGTCAAGGTCCGGATCATCGATCAAAGGTACGTTCACCGCGTAATATATTTATTGGTGGGCCCGTTCTTGACAACTTGATGATAGGGCAACTAGAATCATGGCCGGACAAGCGGACGGTATCCAGCCTCGCACTATCGAAGTTATGCAGGTACGTTAAACTTTAACGATCATAATTTCGACCTGAATACACCAACAAGAGCTATGGGTTGGGAGAAAGAATACTAAAAGAAGGCAATCAGATGCATTGCATGGTACGCTCTAAGTTCCGTTATTGCAACCAGAGTTCCGACAGTGACATCTAGACATTCTATCAACCCGGTCCAGATGGAGGCATTCAGGTTGGTGTATTGCTCTAAAATGCTTACTGAAAATTGCTAATTCCTGTTTCTCCAGATGGTTGACATGGTGCCAGATATCTTGGCGCCGACAGCACGCTATCCATTCGAGGTTTGTATTTCCACAAAGCTTCGGTTACGATCTTACAATTCCTCAGATCACGTTACATCAAGGGGCCATAGAAGCTATGTTTTTGGATTCAATGAGAACCAATGGAGTCGAAGTTGATAGGGGTATTGTGCCGACATCCATACATATATCAAAGGATCCAAAACTTCTGCAAGACCCGGCATCATACCCTGTGCAAGTAAGCCTCCCCAATCACCCACGTATTTAGACATGTCAACTATCGCTTTAGGTAACGCTTAAACATCTGAACGCGCCTGCAGACCAACCTAGCATGGAAGCGGTGAACGCAAAGTTCGTCCTCGGGACAGATGGCAAGTGACAACATTCCGCCTTGTGTTTGCACTCATTTTTTATCAAGGCGCGCATTCATGGGTTCGCAAGTCATTGGACATTCAAATGGAAGGAGAGCAGGCAGACTTTGTCTGGGGAGTAGTCGACATGAAGGTCGAAACAGACTTTCCTCACGCTCGCACCAAGGCTGCTGTCCATTCCAACAACGGCTCTTGTGTCTTCGTTCCGCGGGAAGACGATATTCTACGGTTGTATGTGCAGCTTGGTTCAAAAGATGCCATCAACGATACGACGGGAAGAGTGGATAAAAATAAACTTGGTCCTGACAATATATTGGAGGTGAGCGTTATTGTGTAAAGACGTTGAGGAGCCAGTTGTTGACGCGATAGCAGGTGGCAAGCGAATCGTTGAAACCTTACACCATAAAAAAGCCAAAGAAGTACGAGTGGTGGACGTTATACCAAGGTACGGCTCTCTATTGAACTAAGGTGGAGAAATTTGACTCGGGATCGTAGTCGGCCAACGTGTAGCATCCCAGTATTCCATGAACGAACGTGTTTTCATTGCAGGGGATGCATGTCATACTCACTCTCCGAAAGGAGGTAGGTATAATCCTATCATATCACTTGTGATCAAGTAAATGACGGAGCATAGGTCAGGGAATGAATGCCAGCATGAACGACACCCATAATCTTGGTAAGATCTCTTGACCATCGTGGGGATGCGTGAATTTATGCCCTCCCATCAGCCTGGAAACTTGCGTACGTTATTCGAGGATGGGCGGACATGTCTTTGTTGAAAACTGTAAGTTGCGCTTCACTTCCAATAAGAAAACAACCACTAAATTACTTGACACACTAGTACAAATATGAACGTCGGAAATACGCTCAAGATCTGATAGCATTCGACAGAAAAATTTCCCATTTATTTTCCTCAAAACCCCAGACGGAAAACAACAAAGAGGGCGTTTCTCATGAAGTCTTTCGGACGTGAGCACAAATTCGACATTGCGATTCGAACATCTCACTTATTACTACTTGCACATAGCACATTCCAAACTTTTGGAGGGTTCACGAGCGGAATCGGTGTACATTACGCCGACTCGGCGATCGTCAATTCAAAGCATCAATCATATGCGCAAGATTTGATCATTGGCGAACGCGTACCTCCACAAATACTGGTCCGCGCTGCAGACGGGAGACCATATGAACTGCAGGACCTTTTACCCTCAGACACGCGATTCAAGGTGCTCGTATTCGCCGGTGACACTTTATCTGCAGATCAACTGAGCAGACTAAACGTCCTCGCGAGCGAGCTATTCGGTGAAGATGGAATCTTGAGGCATTACGTCCCGCGCGATCAAGATCTCTCTTCCGCCTTTGACGTCTTGACTGTGAGCACCGCAACGCTCAAGACGGTTAGAGTTGGTAATCTGCCGGAGCTTTTGCGGCCGCATTGGTCAAAGTAGGTTGTTTGGAGTATCGGATCATGCATATTTGACTAAGCGTCGTCGTGTTCAGGGTGTTTGTAGATGACAAGGATATCGTAGGAAGACACGGCGGTGGTGCGTACGCCAAGTTTGGGATCAATTCCAACGGTACAGTGGTCATTGTTCGGCCAGACGGTTATATCGGGATGGTTGCGCCTCTTGATGGCGTTCACGAGATTGAAGCATATTTTTCATCTTTCATGAGTCATGCCTCGTAATGACCTGCCATCCCCTGCAGAGAGTGTGATCGGATATTGAATCAATGTAATATAAATGGTTCTATAGAATGTACAAGATGCTGATAGATTATGGAAGTCCTTACCTCCTCTCGCTGCAACCTCTTAATCAGAATTTGTTTTGTTGTTTGTTTTGTGGCAAAATAGTAGATCTTGATCGGCGAAAGCGAAGTCGTCGCCAGGAGTGCAGTCTTCTGTCTCTGAGGAATCAACCAGTAGTATATGCGTCTTATTATCTTCCGAGATACAAGCGTCCCGCGTGTCGTCCATCGGGTCGAACACAGAAGAACTCTCTGAAGCTGAGCGCCTAAAATGCCAGGCTTGTACACCGATAGGCGAGTTAGGCAAGTTGTATATGCTCTATCATCTCCGGTATTTAGGACGGAATCGTGTAATTCATAGGTGCTTACCTTCTTGCGGACGAGCGTGTCCTCGGCGGGCGTACCGATCGCGATGCATACACGCGATGTTCCTGCATTCGTGTAATCCGAGGCAATGTCTTCGGCAGTTAACTTGCCCTCAGAGCTCAACTCGTGGGCCATCGATAAGATAGGCGAACCATTTCTCTTGAATCTAAAATAGTCGAGGAGGGGGGCGTCCCCAGCCCCAGCGAGAAATCGCAACGCCGAGCCTACGGAAGTCGAGGTGTTCCTCAGACTAACGTCATCCGGATCGAGAGGCGTCGCAAGGCTGGAACCAAACGGCGAATCTTGCGTTTCTTGGGAGTCGTTTGAATGACCGCGTCTCACAAGATTCCGGTCAAATCCTTCCCCGGACTTAAAGTTGTATGCGTATATAACGCGTCAGCGCGACGAAAATGCTGGAGCCTTTGCATAACATCGTACCTGGGCGAGAGCAGGGGTGAGCGTACTGGACATGGATGATGCGAACAAACACACACAATCGAACTCGGACACGGCTTGACGTACACAACGAGTCTGATCGGAATATGCCGGCATAGCACTGACCACATGAGCATAACAACAGGCGGACTTGATGCAGGCAATCACAATGCCTCTGAACACACCGGTGGTGGAATGTTCGACGATTATTGGGATGTCACTTGACGCAGTTCTTTTTCGCATTCATTCAATTGTTTGACAGGTCGACTTGATGCACGCTCGGCCCGTTTGCCACGGGAGTGGTCAGCTCGACCACTTCGATAACCATTAACCTGAATGCGGATACAAACACATACAAACAACTTTCAACGGGCGAGACGGGCAACGAGGTTACGCTAACCATACTACAGGAGAAACGTTGTTAAGAAGCCATTTGCTAGTCTCATGTTACCTCCGCACAAGATAAATTCCGCATTCAATTGGTCTTGGCAGAATCAACTTCAAGTTGAACCTCAAGTTTTTCATACGAATGAGCAGACCGCTGGAATGTTGGCACCCTATCGGAGAAGTTAAATGTCACTTGACACCATTGCTTCCCCGCCTCCCTTCACATCGTTTGACAGAAAGACTTGATCCACACCCGGCCCGTTGGTCTAAATGGGCACCGTCCTTAGTTCGGCGTCGTACATTCTCATCGACTGACAAACGTGCTGCTGTGTTCAGCCTTTCGAGGGTCGTACTAATTTTCACCGCTTTTCACCGCGTGTGTACTACAGTTATCTGACAGTTTGAATGTTCTGACAAATCCACAAGAGGCTTTTTCGCATATAAATCTTGCGATAGGTACCCTTGAGCTCCAGGCACTTTGCATTACCGCCCCATCTCGCAACAACCACTTCGCATATCTCACATCACTCGAACAATGTCTGACGGCTCTGATATTCCGCCTACTTCAATGGCTGACGAGGTAGAGTCAATTTCCTTGACCAAAAAGTTGCGACTAACGTCAACATTAGGTCCAGTTAACCGACGCTGGAGAGGTATTTCACTATTCATATTCGTAACAAGATGTCGTTAATGCTATCGTTAGATTATCGCGAAAGCCGAGGAAAAAAACGTTCAGGTCGACAACCCGGCCAAAGCGGTCGTTGAAATCAAGAAAGCGGTTATTGCGTACCTCAACAAGGAACAGTATATCACTGGGACTATGCGCAAAGTGTGCATAGAAACTGTGGGCCCTTTAATCGACAGCTTTGCAAACCGGAACAGGGACAACAAGGTAGTTGAGAACGGGATTATCGTTCAGGAACGTAAACCAGGGGATAAATACAAGGAGATGGGGTTCGAAATCGACTCGGATCCACTGAACAAGGCCCGAGACCAAAAGGCTCACTTTGGCGCCGAGATTTATTGGGGAAAGGATCCTAATCGAGACCATCCGGGCGAAGAACCGTGGCGCTTTGGTACTCGAGGTTTCAAGATGCACGCCGAATGTCTCAAACAAACGGCTCCGTACTGGCGCCATCAGGATAAATACACGGAGACTGAGGTCGGACCAGAGAAGGAAATGAAGGAGAAAATTTATAGAGTTGAGCGTTGGGAGACGACGAATCATCCCCGGTGAGAAATCTTCGGGTGACGGCCGCTGACCCAGCCGCGCTGCCCTCGTGTATCCCCTTCTACCAACTTCTACCGTATGTACCACCATGTCCATGTACGAAAAATGCCAAAATTTCCCACGTCGAGAAGCACCATCAGTAAAGGAGCTGCATAAGGAACGAGCCGGAGTTCGGACGGTGACAGACTCAAAAAAGGAATCCGACGGATCGTGTGACTCTGTGAGATTTGTCACGTTGGACTGGCCTGCCTCCCGCCTGATCAAAATATTCATGTAAACTGCTTTTAAAACCACGAATCCGTTAAAGCGCATGAATCAACTGCGCCCATCCCACCTTGTGGCAATCATCGTGTCCATTATACCGTGCGACCGCAGAAGATTGTCTGGTCATGTTGCAGGTGGTACGTAGAAAAATCCCGGCATATTCCCCCGTTATACCTTAAGTTCCATCGCCCGTCTTTTTTCGAATCCTGCAACAACCCAACCATTTCCAATCCAAAGGGCTCAAACCCCAGCTCAACAAGCGTTCACCGCATTGACGTCCAGTTACCGCGACTACCTCTGCTTGCTCTACGCCGGGCTGACAAACTCCAACCTCTCTACCAGGACAAAATAACCTCAGACAGGCACGAGTGCTTGACTCAACGGCGGAGCTGGAGGGACCTTTCTCCCCTGTATCGAGCGCCGTCCGCAGGGCTCTTCCGCCAAAGTCTTCGGAAAGGCCATCATAAAGCCGTTCACGCAGTGAACCCGCTCCTTGTAGCAACGCCGATTCTGACTCTGACTCTAAACAGGAGGACGCGACGACGACCATCAACGAGGGGTAAAGCAAAAAAAAATCAAATGAACGCCGTGGACGAGGACGAAGTCACCCTCAACGACCCTAAGAACAAACAGGAGGCAAAATGGTAGATGCTCATCGGACGTATTGTGCCTAACCCCGCCCCCTAAACTAGTCGTGGAGGCGCTTAGGCAACACCATTTGGGGAAGCCTCAGTCGGTTGATGGGAAACAAGGGGGTTGTCGAATATGGAACAACTTTGATTTGACAGGAGGTGCGTTTTTTGTGATCCGGGGCGAGGACGGGTCTAACTTGAATGAATTTTGGCAGATTGATAATCTTATTAATAACCCGCATAACGTGCATACTTGGAAGGCTAAAGAGCAGGCGGAGGCGGAGAAAAAACATGCGGAGGAAGTGCGAGCTGTGTCGTGCTGCAGAAGAGAGAATGCACACCGAAGAGCTGTAACCTCAGCTCGCGGAGCTCAAGGTCCAGTTGGCAGGCAAAGGTGATGTTCTTGCCAACACTTGACGGTGGCGGTTGGCTGATGTTCGCAATTCTGCAGCCTTACTCTTGAGACCATGGATACCGTGGCGATGACATTCGTTCATTGTTTTTCACTTTTCATCATGACTTCTCGCATGATTACATCTACTACTAACAGACACTAGTATCCCTCGGGATTTGGACAGAATATAAACGATGTTTTACGACCATATTATGGCTTGTATTATGTATGAAGAATCTTGAGACTAGGAGGGGGGAAACGAACTTCAAAGGCACAACGATGCACCAATCCCACAGCCAGTGCCTCGAGGAAGAGAAGCTGATGCCGCGGCCGCAAGCGGTCAAATACCGTCTCACTCCAACCACAGTTGTTAAGTAATGGAACCTTGCGAAGGACAATATGTCAAGCAAGGTTCGAGTCGATATTTATATAACTTGAACGAGAACACAAATACTTCAATCAATCAACGATACCTTCGGAATCGGGATGCGACGGCCTACCTGTTAACCTCATGCTACCTCCCACCACTTGATCAGCCTGAGGCTGCGGTGCAATTCACAAGATCAATCCTGCATTCGATTGGTCTTGGCACCAACTTGAAACTGGCAGACTATTGGAAATTTGAATGTGGCGCTATAGGAGTTCAATGTCACTTGACACCATTCCTTCTTCGCCTTCTTTCATATCGTTTGACAGATAGGCTTGATCCACGCCCGGCCCGTTGGCATTGGAGTGGTCTGGACACCTATAAATGGGTACCGTCCTTAGTTGGGCGTCGTACTTTCTCATCGACTGGCATTGATTGACAAACGTGCCGCTGTATTCAGCCTTTCGAGGGTAGGAATGTCGTACTAACTTTTTCCGCTTTTCACCGCGTGTGTACCACAGTTATCCGACAGCTTGAATTTCCGACAAATCCGCAAGAAGCTCTTTCGCATATATACCTTGCGATGCGTGAGCCTTGAGCTCCAGGCTCTTGCATTACCACCCCGTCTCGCTACAACCACTTCGCATACCTCACATCGCCCGCACAATGTCCGACGACTCTGATATTCCGCCCACGTCAATGTCTGACGAGGTAGAGTCAATTTCCTTGACTAAAAAGTTGCGACTAACGTCGACATTAGGTCCAGTACGCCGCCGCTGGAGAGGTATTTCGCATTCTACTACTCGTATTCGTAACAAGATGTCACTTAATGCTATCGTTTTTAGATTACCATTCAAGTCGATGGTACAGACGTTAAGGTCGACAGCCCGGCCAAAGCGGTCGTTGAAATCAAGAAACAGGTTGTTGCGTACCTCAACAAGGAACAGCAAATCACTGGGACTATGCGCAAAGTGTGCATAGAAGTTGTGGGCCCTATAATCGACAGCTTCGCAACCCGCAACAAGGACAACAAGGTAGTTGAGAACGGGATTATCGTTCAGGAACGTAAAGAAGGAGGGGATAAATACAAGGAGATGGGGTTCGAAATCGACTCGGATCCAGCGAATCCGACCCTAAAACAAGAAGCTCACATTGGCGCTGAGATTTATTGGGGAAAGGACCCTAACCGAGAACATCCGGGCGAAGAACCGTGGCGCTTTGGTATTCGAGGTTTCAAGATGCACGCGGAAACTCTCAAAGAAACGGCTCCGTACTGGCGCCATCAGGAGGGGTACAAGGAGACTGAGGTTGGGCCCGCGACTGAACTGAAGGAGAAGATCTATAGAGTTGAGCGTTGGGAGACGACGAATCATAAGTAGGCAATAGGAGGTCAAAGTTGCAGAATATGTAATGTGCAGATTATCGAAATAGTTACTACTATGATCGTATGGAAAGCCACCGATTTGGATGGTATAACTGTCCGCCACTGAAGAAACAGCCCTTGTACAAATATCAAGGAGGCAGCCAAGTCTTGCCTCTCTTGATTGATAAGCGTTAGAAACGAGAAAGACCTCAGTCCGCAATGTCGTACTACTTGCCCACGCTTTGTCAAAGTGAATGCGTATTCTTACCTCCATAAGGGATCTTCTACATATAATTAGGCTGTGTACGGTATCGATATACTTTGAGCGGCATCTCGACTGCCCACTCCGCCTTAAATTTTCCCACTACTATTGTGTCACTTGACACCATTTCTTCTCCGCCAAGAATAACATCCCCCTTGACTGACATGAACGGTCAGATCTAGATACCGTCATTGTGATCATCACTAGGCAATAGTTCCCTGCTCGTAAAATGCATGACTAGCAGATCATCGAAATAGTTACTATGATCATATGGAAAGCCACCGACGGTACAGCTGATCCGCCAAAGAAACAGCCCCAGTTTGTACAAATATCAAAGAGAGGTTGTGGGCTGCCTCGCGAGCTAAGGTGTGCTCCTGCAATGCTCAACATCCTAACAGTTCGAGTAACAAACAATACTCACGATAGATTCTACCTTCTCAGCTAGCTCGAGAACTTTTTCATAGTATTTTACGGCGTAAGAATAGAGTCCTATGACAATGAATGGGTTTAAAGCTTAAGACGTTACACTCTCGCTGCTTACCCAACTGATGAAACGTTCTTCCAAAGTTGAACTCTACTTCTCCAATCGCGTTTTCTTCCTCCTTCCTCAATTCTCGGTATTTAGACAGGAACGCCATCCCTTGCGTCACGAGATGATGGCGATTGTCAGATTGTCTTTGCATCGCACGCCCAATGGACGCTACAGCTAAGCAGAGACATATCATGGGATCATCGGGGCAATAATCGTAAGCATGGAGAAGATAAACTGTCATTAGGAAAGCGCACAACGTCAGCTTCTTGTGAACCGGAAAGAAGCACTTGAGAACGTACATATCGCACTCTGGTAGCTCCGTGCAGCGATGCATATTTGCCCATAAATCGTGACGATGATCGGATTGTGCTTTGCTGGTATCTTCGGTGCACCGTCAATCTCCTGTGATTCTCCTCCGCCGGCACATGCAGCCGCATCATCTACGTCATCCTCTCCAGCATCCTCTTCTTCTCCCGCTCCCATACCGGACGTTTTGCCTTGTAATGCTGACGCGTATCTCTTATTGATAGGATTCCACTTTAATGATCCAGGATCCTTCACGGCGGCATCGGCCATTTTGATCTCCCTGAACAAATGCTTCTGAAGTGTGGATGTGATGAATGCGTCTGTAGCGCGCAGGCCGCTAGAAAGAGAGGCGAGCAATATGCGAAATGGTTCATTGTTGAACTGATGTGTTGTGATAAGCTTTCGAGCATGCTCCACGATTGCTGTGTGCCGCTCAGCATGAATAGCGCACGCTAAAAACCATCGTGAGGTCCATAACATTCGATAAATAATATGATTTACTTATCAACGCCAGCCGAATTGAGTCCTGCCTCTCCCTTGATTGATAGGCATTGGAAACGAGAATATGTCGAAGGACCTCATCTGCGATCTCGTATTGTCCGCGCTTTGTCAGAAGAAATGCATACTACGTTCATGTCAGCCAACTGAAATGAAACATGACGTTATCCTTACCTGCATGAATAACCTTAGCCAGTCATCAAAGTTGACGCTACGGAACACCTGAACGCCAATAACCTTACTCTTTCCTGCTCTTCGCGACATGCTATCGTACTCTAAGTAGACCCTATTAGCCATCCCGCAACTCTAGATCCGCTGAACACATACCAAGATTGAGATGCAACCTCGATGCCATCCGCTCCTCAGCCGCCTCTCTCTCCGCTTCCGCTTGCTGTTGCCTGGCAGCTTTACTCCTCGGAAACATTCCCCTGAATGGCAAGTTCTGCGATGTGCCGTATTATGGCTAATACGTCCAATCGAGGCAACGAATCAACTCACTCTACTTGTCAAAAACAAATTCCTCGTCTCCCTAAACGTCTCCACCAATTTCTCCGCCTCGAGCAACCACTCCCTCTCCTCTTGCGTGGGCTCTTCTCTATGCATACTCGTCAACGTCTCACTCCACAAGTCCTGCACCCTTGCCCATGCCCTTAATACCTCCCTTTCTTTTTCGGCCTCTAGCTCCCTTAACTGCGCGTGAGTAAGTCGATTTTGAGGACGAGCGGCGGCTCCACCGGTCGTTTTTGTCTTCACCATCATGCGGTCTTCGTGAAATAGCGATGTAGATGCTGTTCCTGTAGAAGGACCGGCTGTCGCTGCAGAAGCAGCTTCTCTTGGCCGTTTTTTACGAGAGTCAATTACTAAGAATAAAAAGTTGAGCATTGAGACGAGTCAGGTATAAGAGATGGGGAGGGAGAGGTCATTTACCTTCGTAAACGAGCTCCAAAGCTCTGCGAGGTTCATTCATGATCTCGTATATCTCCGCCAATTTCATTTTGGCATCGTTATTCGTTGGATCAGCCAGTCGCACTGTTTATAACTAAAATTATCTGTCCATGACTGGTCAGAGATGTACGAACCATGCTCGTATACTTCAGCTGCCTCCTTCAATTCGTTCAGCATGCGCAGGCATGCAGCTGTTTGCAGTAAAATGTATATGCTACTCGTCTTAGCATCAGGAGAGTTAAAGTCAATTTGCGATCAATTAATTGGATATGAACGATACGCACCGCAACATCTGAGCCGAGCATCTCGTATATCGGTTTAGCCTCCGCATACATTTTGCGATCAAAATAAGCATCCGCAATTTCACAAAACAGGGGTGCGTAGTCCAGTACGTCTTGCGACAAGACTACATTGGCATGAAGCTGACGTCGGGACACGAGATGAGTTGGATATCGCTGCAAAAAAGAATATCAGAAGCAAGTACCTTGCCCTCGTCCACGTCCCCCATCTTGATCCTTCCCACAGCCAATCTGTGCCGTGCATTAATATCCAACAAGTAATGTCCCTGTTCGACACCCGCGACACCCTCTCCCATTATGCTTCTCGTCCCCAGCGGAATCTCTTCTCCGTCATATTCTCTATCATCCCCGCACAGGTCCCAATACCGTTGATCTGCGCGTCCCTGTAACCATCGACAACCTTTTCTGATGGATACTATTGCCTTTTCGTACTCCCCTTGCGTATTGTACAGGTCCGCAAGTACGAGGATCTCGAGAAGCGTAAATCCACCGCCAGGAATATCGCTAGCAGGTGTCGACGACATGTCTATGAGGCGGCCCGAGGGATACATCGTCTGGTAATGATCGAACGCTTGTTGGAAGAGGATAGTGCAGGTTGGAAGGTCAGATAGTTCGATAAGGATTGGTCGGAGGGAGGTCAGGACGGCCATGTCATGAGGTATTTGTTTGAGGATACCGATGTATGCATTGCGTGCCTGAACAAACGATGAGTTCATGATAAAGTAAGAACGCGAGAAAACGTACTGTTTTGAGTTCCCCCATCTCCACGGCTAAAGAAGCTCTATCCCAGAGTGCATCTACGTTTGTTGGGTCCAGACTGTACACTTTGCGATAGCAATATAAAGCCTGTTGTTTGAGCCCCACGTCTCTATGAGATTTATTAGGGCGAAGTCGGAAATGTAACAGCAACCAATTCACCGTGACTGCCTGGCCAAACGATCCCACTCCTCCGCATCATGTGTCAGATGAGCCCCCATGATTCTCAACTGGAGAGCCTTTTCTTGTTGGTTCGTGTCAGAGTAGCACTGCGCAAGGACAGACCAGGCCGCTACTGCCCGTGGCTCTATCCGAATGACTTCTTGCATGATGCGGATGGCTTCGGGGAGGTCGTTGTCGACATAAGCTTGGTTTCCTTCACCGATCAAAGAGCGGACTTGGAGAGACAGTGTTGGCCCTGCGGCCCGCCCTCGCTGCTGCTGTTAGCAAATAGTAAATTGAAAGAGAATTGTAACGCACCTTCTTCCTCCTGCGTCCAATACCAGACGCTTCGCGAAGGTCATCCCGAAACTCGGCCTCTCGCTCTTCGATACTGATGTCCCAATCTTTCGCCAAGACACCCGCAGTTGACGCGTCTCTGAATCTAATACTCTGCACAAGTCGACTTGAGATCGGTTAGAGTCCAATGGAAGGTGAAAATAGATATGATGAGAACACACTTGAAGTCTCCCTCGATTTCCCTCTCGGCGCTTGCATCCGCTTGGTCGAACTCGCTCTCCTCACTTTCAGACACTTCACTCTCGCTCGACCCTTATAGAGTGAAATTTAAATTCAAGCCATTGAAGCGAAATGCACACCTAGCGCGTCTTCTTCACTGGATTCAAGGCTGGCGTGTTCAGGCTCCGATGAAATCATATCATTACTGTGTGACGTCCGTCACGGCCACATAGCCACCACGTTTGACTTTAAGCGCTCCAGGTACTAGTACCCTCGTCGTGCTATAGATGTTACTAGCTCTCTGTTGCCTTCCGGAAATGCCCTACTCCCTCTCTTTTGAGGCAGTCGGATAATTTTCATTCAGAGTACTAAATCTGTTTACTCCCTCAATCCCACGGTGATAAATAAAACAGTTCTTTCCTCTCTATAACGCACGTACACAGTTCCCTCCGGCTAACCGGTACATGCTCATCACATCCCTCCTCTTCTGCCCCCGCCCGTAGAGTCGTGATACACTGCGTGTTCTGGTTTACTCTGGCAGTGGCTCTTGCCGTCATTTCTCAGAATAGCTCTGAAGCAGACTGCAAGATTGAGGTCTTTACTGTCCCCCCCCTATTCCGATCGGAGTCCGATCGGAGTCCGAGGAGTCCTATAGGAGTCACATCGGAATTTATTACAAATAAGATTACATTAACATTACAAATTTTTTAACACTACATTTTTCAATCGGACTGGTATCGGATGAATAGGAAGCCTTCCGACGGACTCGAATAGGACATAGGACTCTAATAGGACTATTCCTATAGGACTCCGACAATTCTGCGCTTTTTAATGTAGTCTTTGTAGTCTCATTTGTAATACTACCATTTGCCAAGAGTACTGTGTGACCGTGGGAAAATTTGGAAAAAAATGTGAAAAATGCAGAAAAATCATGTAATCAGATTAGTGTGTAAATGAACATGCCAAACAATGCCAAACTCAAGTTATTTGCAAAATACTGTTTTAAACGCTTCATGTTAAAAAATTGAATGGCTGCCAAAAATCTTGAAAAATCTGGAAAAATCATGCGATCAGATTAGTGTGGAAATTAACATGCCAAACAATGCCAAACTCAAGATATTTGCAAAATACTGTTTTAAACACTTCATGTTGAAAAATTGAAAGGCTGCTAAAAATCTTGAAAAATCTGGAAAAATCATGTGATCAAGATGGTGCAAGAATCATGCTCTAGAACAGAGCCAAACCCAAGATATTTGTAATTTATTCTTCAGATATAATGGAGAGAAAATTGATAGGTTGCCAAAACATCTTGTGACTTTGTACAAGGGCCCCTGGTTATGTTGATAAGACAATTGAACCACTGGGGGTGTGGGGTCAGAGAAACTTCAAACATATTAGGTAAAACAATAGAATATCATAGTCTTAGGTTTGAGGCAATTCTGGAACAGAGCATGGACAACCATAAAGTTATAGTACTAGTAAAGGTGAGACTGACTGATATTGGCCTAGGCACTGTACTTAACTTCAAATTACTAATAGTACCTGTGATTGGAGGTAGCTGATAATGATCCATAGTAGGGCACTCAGTGTGGCAGGTCACAGGTGCCAGATGTCACTGCCACTGTGATTGGAACTTGAAGTTGATACTAGCCTATTACATGTCACTGAGCCACCATTCTGTTACTAATAGTATTGACTCCCACATTATGCATGCCTGATTAGTTTTGGAAGTGACAGACCCACTTATGTATCTCTACTTACTCATCATCAAATTATCTATCATTGTCCACACTCTGTTCAATTTCTATCATCACTGTTCTCTTAGTATTTGAGTTAACCATTGCTGAGTTAACTTTGCCACCGTATGCTTCTAGTGTGGAAGCTTAGTACATCAGCTAACACAGCAAAAGTCTGATCACAGACTTGTCTGATGTTATCTGATGCTTAAGTGTCTCTCACTGCTCAGATGGTTAGATAGTCTGAAGACAAGTCAGACAACTTATGAAACACTGTCTGTCAGACAGTCAGATAATCTGTGTGTCAGCATCTGTCAGTGCCTATTAGATAGTCAGACAACCAGACAATTAGTGTGTTAGCATCTGTCAGTGCCTGTCAGATAGTCAGACAGTCAGACAATTATTAATATGCTTCTAACAACCACAGCTCACTGTGCCATACCATCCGACCAAATAACCAAGAACTCATCTCCACCTGCTTTCACCCCTTGACTTCAATACATACATAATCACAAATCCCTCATATTTACATACCTATGACAAATTGACAATCATAGGTGATTGGTGGTGAGTCATTGGTTGTTGCTGGCAACAAACATGTGGGATTGTGGAACTAAAACTAGATCATCACTTCAACTGGCACTCTGCACTGCACCTCCTGTTACAAACACGGTACGGACTCCTACATTATGATTACATGACACGTCGGACATGCTTACTTTTTCGTATATGCCTACCCCTTCGTCACATCCCCATTATGTTCATCAAACGGACTACCTCGTTCCCTTATCGATCCCCATTTCGTTTACCCTATGCCCAACCCCTTGTTCATACGCGTACCATCCCCTATGCCCCCTGTTTTACCTATACTTGCTATCACCCTTGTTCTACTTACGATACGGCTGTGTTTCTGTACGTGTATATAAACTGATGTACTGTAACATCGAACCTTAAGTTCGACTTAGTTGTCTTTGTCAATATCATCTCCATCTCGCCTAAAGAACGTCGTTTCTACTCCGTTCATTATCGCTCTCAAGGATAAGACTACTTCTAGTCGTCTTATCACTTAGCTTATTCGTTCACCTATTGTTTGACTTGTCCGTTGGACTTAGTCTACTTTGTCAAGCGCTCTTAGCGTGGACGCATCGTAGGTGGAGATTGACGTGATCATAACAATTAAGTCGAACTTATCAAAACGATACCCGAGTATTACCTCGTTGGTGAAACACAAGATAACTATCGAACTTCCGGAGAACCGGCCCGTAGGTTACCGGTCACCTTGCAACAATTTCGGATCAACAGAGAACACCGCCTAACCGTGCTACAAGAGGAACAAGAGGACATTACTATCTAGATCATATCGCTATCTACAATGACCCTAAGGACCACCTTTGGAAATATTCGAAAGACCACAGTCTCGTACCAACATCAGAGTTCTGGATACCACAGAGAGCCAACAGACCACCCAACAACGCATTCTATCATCGATTCAACAACAAATACTACCTCCTAGGATTTGAAGTCGAATTTGACGAAAATACCAAACGTTGGGGAGGATATAACCCAGGCCCTGAATCAGAACTTACATACGAATTCGTACCAGACGATTTCTTCAAAGGACCAAAGTGGATAGAAGGAAACCCAGATAACTTGCCCGAAAACCTACAGCACAGAAGCGCAGTCTCTACACCGAAAGCAGCAGTCAAAACTACACCAAAAGGTAAAACTTTTTGTTATGATCACGTCAATCTCCACCTACAATGTGTCCACGCTATGAGCGCTTGACAAAGTAGACTAAGTCCAACGGACAAGTCAAACAATAGGTGAACGAATAAGCTAAGTAATAAGACGACTAGAAGAAGTCTTATACTTGAGAGCGATAATGAACGGAGTGTGTATGACATTCTTTAGGTGAGATGAGATGATATTGACAAAGACAAACTAAGTCAAACTTAAGGTTCGATGTTACAGTACATCGGTTTATATACATGTACAGAAACACAGCCGTATCGTAAGTAGAACAAGGGCGATAGCAAGTATAGGTAAAACAGGGGGCATAGGGGATGGTACGTGTATGAACAAGGGGTTGGGCATAGGGTAAACGGAATGGGGATCGATAAGGGAACGAGGTGGTCCGTATGATGAACATAATGGGGATGTGATGAAGGGGTAGGCATATACGAAAAAGTAAGCATGTCCGACGTGTCATGTAATCATAATGTAGGAGTCCGTACCGTGTTTGTAACACTTTTGGAGTAACAGAAGAAAGCGAATCAGGAACCGAATCAAGTGACGAAAACCCCGATCAGCAATTCGAAAGTTCCAGTGACCTTTCCAAGTCGGAAGACAAAACTGTTCCAAACTTACTTAGCCCAATCAATTTCAACCCGTTTGAAACAGAACAGGAGAAACCGAATTCCCCAGGACTTCAATACATAGAAGTCGATCCTAAACCCGATCTTAGTCCAGTACCACCACAGAAACCGCCTACACCACCTCCAGAACCGCCAATAGCTCCAATGACAACGCCAGCGATACAACCGATTCCTAGTCTCTTAGGAGAAATCCCTACCTTCACAGGAAAGCGATCTCAAGCACAGGATTTTATAGATCGAATGGAGCTATTCCTAGATCTCAATCCAGGTCGCATCAACACAGACAGACTTAAAATCGGACTGACGTTATCTATGATAACCAACAAAGCTGAGAACTGGAGACGCAATCAAAACGACGATCTTAACGATGCAGCAAAGATGGAAATAACATGGAACGACTGGACAGGATTCAAAACCAGATTCCTCAACAATTGGCAAGAAATAGATTCACCCGGAAACGCGTACACAGAATTAGTACAGCTACAAAAGCGCAAAGACAAGAAAGGAAAACGAATCTCAATCCCAAAATACGTTGGTTTATTCAAAGAACTTATAAAGAAAGCTGGAATCACAGGCAGTGCCGCTACCCACATGTTCGGACAAGGACTCGACGCCAACACATACAGAGCAGTCGTAATGAGAGACCCCAAAACCTTGGACGAATGGTATGAAGGAGCACTCAGAGCATACAACGCCGAAACACGTATTGGCATTCTAGCAACCAACAGAGGAGGGACATCTTCACACAAACCCCCTCGAAACGAATGGGATATGGATCTTGATGCAATAATTCTTGGCGCGTTATCAAAGGATGAACGAACCCAACATATCCGCGATGGACTTTGTTTCATATGTCATAAAGCGGACCACATGTCAGGACAATGCCCCATGAGGAAGGACAAAGGATCTTACAAAGGAAAGAAGAAGTTTAATGGAAAGAAAGGAAAGAAATTCGCACACGGTCGTCATATTTGAGCAACCGAAAGGGATGACGATGGCAGTAACTATGAAGACGTCGAAGAGTGAGCACTTCGCGATCCCCCCCCAATTCCGCGCGGATTCCGTGCTCATATATTTTCAGTGAGCTTTGGCTAGTCCGCCCTATACACATTCCGCGTGGAACGCAGAATGAGCGTGGAATATTCCGCACGGCAATGTCCGAGCCGCGACTTCTCACGCCTCAGCTGGGAGCTGGGCATTGCCCAGGTTTTCCCACATCGTGAAAAGCACGCCGCCATCGTCCTGCTCGCTCTCCACCGCCTCATCCTCACAAACACGCCAATCAACCTCAATCCACGCCCCAAGACCCCAGCACTACCCTCAATCCACCTCAAACACCCACACGCACCTTCGATCCGCGTGCTTGGCCAGCCCTTACCCCGGCACCTTGCTTCTCCCATTGGCCACCATCCCACGCATTCCACAGCGCGTAGTCACTCTAACGTACCATATACGTACCTTCAAACCCCTTCTATGTGCCCAATTCGGAGTTGGTGACTGGTAAGCCCCCCAGTCTCTCGTTTTTTTTATACTGACGGTTTCACACCTTCTCTACCACCCTCGACGACCCCACCGCGCCTCAAACACGCCCGCTACTCCTCCCGAACTTGCAAGAGCCCAACTGCGCCCAAGGAGACGGCTACAATAGTAAGTTGATCCACCACCCGTATTTTCCCATACTCACAACCCTATACCCTGCGCTCTGTGCCATATCACTCCACCGTGCCCCGAGAACACGCTACACCCTTCCACCACATCCCTCGAATGTGCCACACGCCTCCGAGACAAGTACATGGTAAGATACCCGCCCCACACCCGTATTCTGTGCACTAACGGCCCGGCTTCCCCCACTCCTTCAATTCCCGCTGTACCACACCTCTCCAGCTTACCCCGAAGACATGCCATGCCCCTCCGGCCTACTGCTGCACCCCTCCATGGCTCTCTGCAAACAGGAGCCCGATACCCGGTGAGCACGAGCCATCACCACCTGTATCTTCCCCACTAACGACCCCCACTCCCTCTCTGCCTTGCCCATTGCGCCACGCAACTCCACCGCACCTCAGAAACACGCTGCATCCCTCAACCACCACCACAAACGTGCCGGACCCCTCGACTGCCTCCACAAACACGCTGGACCCCTTCGGGACACCCTTTAACAACACCAGCACCCACACGCACCCAAATAGACGCGGTCGCACCCCCAGGAGACAACTACGTGGTAAGACCATCCACCCGCCCTTCTCATTCGCGCTAACGACGCTACACCTCTCGCTGTCCACTGCCAACATGCCACACCCCTCCAACTATCTCCCCTGTTCCCTCGACATGTCACACTCCGGCGAGACAATGCACCGGGTAAGCAAACAATTCCCGCCCCCACTTTTTTGGTTTACTGATGCTTCTCTGCACACGTAGTTCCCACCTGTAGGCTATTCGGTACTTAGTCGTGTAATGTACTAGTCAGTTTTAATGTAATAGTACCTCCCTGTCCTCGTCTGCCAAACCCTTGACCCTGGGTTGAATGTAACATGTCACATAGTCACACGCGAGATCAGATACTGTCATGGCCCGCACCTGAGCACAATCTAACTCCAATGGCTCACCCCCCAAGTCAAGTACTGGCTGAAAATGTGGGGCATCAGAGGCATCAGAACGATCCACCAAGAAGAGAGCAGCAAAGAAACAGCGAAAAGCAACAGAGGGAGATGAGCCTGAGGATAAGGGTTCAAAGAGGCGTGGAGGGGCAAGGTGCGTGGCCTTGTTTTTGTACCCATTCACTTTCAACTGATATTCCTTCTAGGAAAACATCAGCAGCACGTTCTCGTGAGGATGCTACAGCTGAGGCTACCCAAGAAACTCGGGTGGCTACAGGGTGAGTTGCTACACCACTTCCCTTTTGTTTACATATTGACTTGTGGTCTTTCTTGTTCTCCTGTGATGTCCACACATCCACAGAGCTGAATTGGTATTAAGACAGAGTAAGACAACAGTTGCACCACCAGAACACATCCGACCTGCAAATATTTGTCTTATCTCATCAAAACCTAGTCAATCAACATCACGTCTTCGACGCTCTGATGCTCAAAGTGATTGGGAGGATGCAGTGAACAGTGGGAGTGAGTATGAGAGTGGCAGTTCTGATCATAGTGAGGATGAAGAGAGTGGGGATGAGGAGAGTGAGAGTGGGGATGGGGATGGTTCAGATAAGGGTGGTGATGACTCAGATGAGGGGAAAGAGAGCAAGGGAAAGGAAAGGGGCAAGAACAACAAGGGAGATGACTTATCACCCCAGGTGTGTTTTATGTATATTGGGCTGGAAATTATTAACATGCTCTAGGCTGACCTTTCAGCTGCCCTTGGTGAAAAGGAGGATAAATGTGATGAAGAGAAAA
Source organism: Amanita rubescens (assembly GCA_015039365.1). Classification (NCBI taxonomy): domain Eukaryota; kingdom Fungi; phylum Basidiomycota; class Agaricomycetes; order Agaricales; family Amanitaceae; genus Amanita; species Amanita rubescens. The sequence goes on along the minus strand of WION01000086.1, from coordinate 139,416 downwards.
ATGTTGAGGATGGGAACATGCTTGATGAATCTGGTAAATCTGAAAAGGTATTATTCTTATACTTCAATTTCAATTATTACCCTAACATGATCTAGACAAAGACTTCAGCTGGGCCTCTTGTTGGGGCAAAGAGTGAAATCTTGAGAGAGGTAAGCAATACTACTTATAAGTTTATATCAAGAGATTTACCTGGCATAATAGGAAGATGCAACTGCAAATTTCTTTGATCAGGATGAAGGTAAGTGAAGTATATTTTGTGCAAATCAGCTCTCAAACACTGTGTAAAAGATGTTCCCATGGAGTCTTCAGGTCTTCAAGGTGCTTCCTGCACCACAGGAGGGATTTTTCGTGGAAAAGCACAAGGAAATGTTTTCAACATTGGGGATGCTAAGGAAGTTATTGAGGTTCACAGCCCAAAGACTGGCAAGTTGAAGGTTTTCAAAGCTGGACAGGACCCTTCTTCCCAGAAGCCTCAGATGACAGTAAATGTAAAAGTTGGTGCTAAACTGGCTCCTGTGCTGAATGAGCTAGCAAAGCGTTTTTCCCCTATCAAAAGTAAGCATGTTCAGCTACTTATTTTAAATGGGATAATTTATACCTCCTTGGTAGACAAGAATAAGAGGGTCTTTGTTTATGAAGAAGGTAACTGGTCTGTCAAAGGCCGCTTTGACATGGCACTGGAGATAGATGATCCTGTTACCTGGGCCAATGAAGCTGGGGAGTATTGTTTGTTTGTTGCCTTGGTAAATTTTGTGTTGTTTTTCTGACAATTTCTGATATTGATTAGGAGGATGACTTGGAGGGAATATCTGGAGGCTCTACATCTATACCTACTCCAAAGGCTCCTCAAAAATTGGGGAAATCAACTGGTGCTCTGGCCCAACCCATTCAGGCTCACATTCAATCAGATACCAATGATTACAAAGATGAACTTATTCTCATTTTTTGCATTCCTAAGCACTTGGTCAGGGATGCCAGGGATGGAGAAGTAAAACTGTATTATCAGAAATACAAGGCATGCATCCAAGCCTTCTCAACTGCTGAGGATATGGCAAATGCAGATGAATGGGCTATAAGGAGGCCTACAGAGACTGAAATAATACATTTGTTCATTGGGAAAACAATGTGGCATAAAGACTTCACTAAACTTTTCCCTCTAGTGTCAAAATATCCAGAGATGAAAAAGTGGTTGAATGATGATGAAGGTGCAATGACTACTCTTGACATCTGGGGGAGAGAGAAAACATCATTCAATTTCCAAGATTTCAGGAGGTGGATGGATGAGGAGGATGACAGAGTTGCAAGGAAGGGAAAGGGAAAGGCACATGAAGTATACAAGCCCAAGGGGAAAAAGAAAGGTGGAAAGGATGGTTCTGATGATTCTGACTCTGATGACTCTGATGACTCTGATGGAGATAAGAAGAAGAAGAAGAAGAAGAAGAAGAAGAAGAAGAAGAAGAAGAAGAAGAAGAAGGCAAATGAGGAAGGAAGCTCCAAGAAGCATTTCACAAGGAGCAAGGGAAAGATGTAAGCCTAGCCTAAACTGTAAATCATTGAAATCTGTAGTTTATTGTGATAGCTCTTGTTTTATGTTTGCAATCTTCAGGTTGATGTCTATGGTCCAAAGTCACCAAATACTGAGACTGCTCTTTCTGTTATTAGTATTCATTCCCTTGGTCTCAGCAGCACCAGTGAATGAGCAACCATTCCCAGACATATCTTTCAAAGTGTTTAGCACATTCATTGAGCAGAACTTCAAGTCATCAATTTCATTGACAAGTGTGCTTGTCATCTTGTTCAGCATAACAGAAAATGTGCAGCTGCTGAGTTTACATGGCCGCCAGCAAAAAAAGCAGTTTGATGGAGAAAAATCTACACTTGCCACCTCATGGATAAGAGCCCTTGCTCGGCCACTTAGGAAAAGACTTGAATATAATAACAACTATTTCTTGAAGGAGAAAGATCTCCCAGTCAACCAGAAAGATGAACAAATTACAATTTCAGTTGCTTCAAAGCTTGATCAGTTGGCAAAGTTGCTGAAGCTTTTTCCATACAATACAGCTGGAAGGTTTACTGGCAAACTCAAACCAGTATCACATAAGGATGTGCAACCCATTCAGATCATATGTCCCAATGCTGTTGTCTGTGAGACCATAAAATGCAAACCACGATCCCTTCCCATGTCTACCAAGATAAGGGATATACCATTGGTGACTTTGATTAAAGGCTTTTCTGTCTATGAAAATGTGCAAGTGTTGGCAGGGTATTGTGATGGCTGTAAAACAACATACTATGCTGATCATGAACGCACACCTTCTGATCAATCAAGTGAATATGACAAGGTGTACCTGAATTCAGCAAAGTACCTGAAAATTGGTCAGAATTTATGGGTTGATCGCAAGTTCACTTCTGCAGTAATGAATGGTGTATATCACTTCCATGCATCCACTGCAGCATATACTGCATTTTGGAATGGTGTCTTTGGTGATGAAGTATCTAAGTCTGGAAAAGTGGGCCACAGGCAAATATGGCAGGCCTTTGTTCAGGAATCAATAAGGTTTATGGCATCCATGGCTGGTATCAACCTGATTTTGAGGGACAACCTTGCTATTGATGAAGTGACAAAAGGTGCATACCAGACACTAGGAGAGGGTGGCTTGATCAGAGCTGCTGATGGACATGCCTGTGAGGAATGCACACAAAAGTTCAGAAGGAGGTCAAACCAACCAGTAGCAGATGATGGATCAGGTACTGTTGGAATGGATCCTGCAAATAATATCATTGCAGAAGATGAATTTGAAGAAAGTATGGCACCAGTCAAGATGGTTGTAGTGGATGGAATTGTCATGGGACACACCATATGTGCATATCCAGAGTGCACCTCAGAGCTTGTGAATGCAAGAGGAGGTGTGTACTGTGCCCTACATGAAGATCAGTATGGAGGAATGTGTCATGCTGCTAATTGCCCAAATGTTATTGTTCAGGGCACACTAGCCTGTCAGGTTCATCAAGATAAATGGACCAGATTTTTGCAAAACCATAGACAGAGGGCTTTGAATGGATATAAGAGGGCACTTAGAAGGCAGGATGATAATTGGCCTTGGATGCATGTAAATCAACAAGTGCAACAGCCACATGATGTTGAAGCTGGCACAAACAGAGCCAAAGATGCATTTGTACCAGATAAAATTTATTGTGTGGAAACTATTTGTGCCCCATGTGGTGTTGTAGTAGCATGGGCAAAGTTTGCAAAATCAGAGTCTCCAACAAATATTCTCCAATTTTTAGAGCATGTTTACCCAACCAATGAATCAAAGCCTAATTATATCTGCATTGATAAAGCATGCCTTGTCCTGAGGAGTAGTATTGCCAATGGTAGTTGGAACAGATGGGAGAAGACAAGATTCATTGTGGATTCCTATCACTACACAAATCATCGGGCCACAGACATTCTTTGCCGAGACTTTTGCAATCCTGCACCATTGAATGGTTCAGCACCAAACCTGGTCATCACAGGGAGAAATGCTGATGGAGAGACTTATCAAAGACGTGCATTTAACACTCAAGCCTGTGAACAATTGAATGCTTGGTTGGGTGGCTTTGAATCAATTCTGAAAAGGATGAAACCAGGAAATTTCAATTGGTTGTTGCACACAATGCTATCTTATCATACAGTGCAAGTACTGAAAAGGCACAAACATTCAAAGGATGGCTCTGATAGCTCTGATAGTTCTGATAGTTCTGATAGCTCTGATAGTGAGTAGCCAGCTGTAGTATATGTACTTGGTAACTGCCTTCAGTTAGAAATACATTTATCTTATATCTGTAATTTTTAGTTCCTTGTAACAGTTTGTAATATGCAATACATGTCCAAACAATGACAAATAACCATCACAGTTGAAACAAGCAAGAAAATAACTTTCAGATGCATGTACATTCACTGCTAGTCTATTTTTGATGTGTAGCATGTGTACAAGCAGTGAAAAACAGCATTGGTGATTATAGTTCCCTGTAACAGTCATGTAATATGTAATCCATGTACAAACAATGACAAATAACCATTGCAGTTGAAACAAGTGAGAAAATAGTTCTCAGATACATATACATTCATTACAAGCCTGTTTTTAGATATGTACTACATGTACAAACATTAGGAAATGTCATTAATGGTCATCAGGATCAAAACAAGCAAGAAAAGAGCTTATAAATGCCTATACACACATGTATATTCCCTTTAAATGAGGTTTTAGGTGTGAAAACATCATAAAATTACATAATCAATATAGTAGGGGTGTTGTATACCATTATTTGTTAAAAGTAGGGTGTTATTCCGCAAAATTCCGCATGGAATCCATGGATTCCTCGAGGAATGGGGGGTGGACTGCAAAGTACTGCGAAGAGTCTAGCCAGCAAGAACAAGAAGAAGAAGAAGACACTAGCGACAGAACGATACACGCTATGTTAAAGAAACTCTCTCCAGATCAACGTATCAACCTCCTTATCAACGCGGATAAACCGGATTTTTGACAGTGGGACACATGTCAGTGGATGCCTGTCCCATAACTTCGGATTCAACTCCAAAGGACGATCTTTCGATATCACCTGTAATAGTACGTTCTATTTCAAGCAATCGATTATCTATTCCTCTCGAAGTTGAAACCGAAGACAACACTGAATCAATGACTGCACTGGTCGACAGCGGTGCAGAAGGTTTATTTATTAATTCATCAATCGCGCACAAATGGAGAAAGAAGAAACTCGCAAGACCAATCCGAGTCAAGAACGTTGACGGCACATATAATACGAATGGAGAAATTTCTGACAAGTGTTTGATCACCATCGATATCAATGGAAAGAAGATGACCGAATGGTTCTTGGTCACTTCACTTGGCGATCAAAACTTAATACTGGGGCTTCCGTGGCTCGAGAAGCATGACCCAATCATAAGCTGGAGGAATAGAACTCTGGAGTTCCGTAACTCCAAAGAAGACGAATGGAAGGCATCAATATGGAGCATCTTGCATCGACTTGATGAAGAAGCAATGCCTAAATGGGAAGAAGATGTCGTAATTCGGTATTTGTTGTCACACAAAGGACCAGAAGAAAAGAGTCTACGTTGGAAACCACCATTTGAAGACATAGGAAGATGGACTGAAGAAGATTATGACAAGATCACAATTAATTGCTATTCACCAGCTCAACAAATGGAACATAAGTACAACACCGATCAGAAGGAAATCACGCTACCTCCTGAGTATCTTGAATGGAAAGAGATATTTGAAAAACAAGCGTCAGAATGATTCCCTGACCGAAGATCATGGGATCACGCAATTGAACTTCGCGAAGATTTTATACCAAAGAAAGGGAAGATCTACCCAATATCGCCATTACAACAAAATACGCTTGACGAATGGATCAAAGAACAACTAGCTAAAGGATATATACGACCATCCAAATCTCCGCAGGCAGCGCCATTCTTTTATGTCGAAAAGAAGGATAGCAAAACACTCAGACCCTGCCAAGACTACCAATACTTGAACGAACATACGAAACCAAACTCTTACCCCTTACCACTCATATCCGATCTGATGCTACAACTTAAAGGATCACAATACTTTACGAAACTAGATATCAGATGGGGATACAACAATGTTCGTATCAAAGAAGGAGATGAATGGAAAGCCGCATTCATCACGAATAAAGGACTATTCAAACCGACGGTTATGTTCTTTGGATTACGCAATTCACCAGCAACATTTCAAGCTATGATGGACGATTACTTCAGGGACTTCATGAACGAAGGATGGATCGCCATTTACATGGATGACATCTTGATACACGCGCGCAACAAACAAGAACTCGAGAAAAGAACAAAGCTAGTACTCGCAAAACTAAAAGAACACGATCTTTACCTGAAACTTGAAAAATGCAAATTTGCCGCCGAAGAAGTGGACTTCTTAGGCATGATAATCACAAAAGACACAATAAAAATGGATCCAATAAAACTCGCTGGAATCAGAGACTGGCCCCCTCCAACAACAGTTAAACAAGTACGCTCGTTTCTTGGATTTGGAAATTACTACAGACGTTTCATATCCGGATTCGCGCACCTCGCACGACCCCTTCATGACTTAACGAAGAAAAACAAGATATGGGAATGGACACTAGAATGTAGAGTCGCCTTCGACTCATTAAAGGAAAGTTTCGTAACAGCACCAGTACTAAAGATGCCAGATGTCAATCAACCTTTCATACTCGAAACGGACGCATCTAAATGGGCTGTCGGAGCCGCCTTAATGCAGAAAGACGAAAACGGAGACTTACACCCTTGTGGATATCTCTCACACGCACTTACGCCTACTGAACGAAATTGGCAAATCTACGACAGAGAACTCTTTGCCATAATTTACGCCCTTGACGAATGGAAATATCTACTGCTTGGAGCAGAACACACACTCACTATACACTGCGATCACAAGAACTTAACCTATTACCGTGCACCACAACGTCTCACAGCTAGACAAGCAAGATGGTGGAATAATCTTTCAAGATATAATTACCAACTAATTCATGTACCTGGAGCAAAATTAACTCAAGCGGACGCCTTATCCTGCCGACCTGATCACACTAATGGAGAAGAAGATGACGAAACAGTCACAATGCTCCCTGACTCATTATTCATTCAAGTCATCGCCGAAGATCTCCGAGATCAAGTAAAGAACGCAACTCAAACTGATGAGTTTGCTGAAACTATTAGAAGATGCTTAAAGGAGAAAGGAACAGCGCCTCTCTGCACAGCAATCACCAATTGGACCGAAGACAACGGAATCATCCTATTCAAAAACAAGGCATACGTTCCAATGGACTCCGATCTTCGCCGATTTATTATTAAAGAATACCATGAAGCACCGAGTGCAGGACACCCTGGATTCTTCAAAACACTTAGCCTACTGAGGGAACACTACTGGTGGCCTAGAATGACAACACTTGTCAAAAGTTTTATCGACGGATGTCTTACCTGTCAACAGATGAAACCTAATACACACCCCACCGCCGCACCCCTGATGCCGATTAAATCCCACGCACACCGACCATTTCAACAGATCACTATGGATTTCATCACCGATCTACCGCCTAGTGACGGTTTTGATTCTATCTTTGTCGTGGTCGACTAAGGACTTTCAAAGGGAGTAATTCTATGTCCTAAAACTATTACATCAGCTGAAACCGCCGACCTCTACATCAAAGAAGTTTTCAAGAACTTCGGACTACCAGACATTATGATATCTGACAGAGGACCGCAATTCGCAGCAAAAGTCTTCAAAGGGATAACTAGCGCACTTCAGATCAAACACAAGATGAGCACCACCTTTCACCCTCAAACAGATGGACAAACGGAACGCTATAACGCCGTACTTGAAGTATACCTCCGCATATTCTGCGCCTATGAACCAGACAAATGGAATAAGATACTTCCTATCGCGCAATTCGCTCATAATTCTAGAACGCATGAAGAACTGAAACAATCACCGTTCTATCTCATGTATGGATCTAACCCTGTGGCACTACCCCAGGTTACAGAACAGTCAGCTACCCCTGTAGCAGACGAACGCATCAGACTCCTGATCAAAGCAAGAGAAGAAGCTCTGGCAGCACACGACCTTGCACGCCTCAAAATGGCACAACGAACGATGAAACACTCTAAACCGTTCAAAGAAGGAGAAAAGGTTTGGCTAGATTCAAAGAACCTACGCATTCCTTATCAATCACGTAAACTCGCACCTAAACGAGAAGGACCCTTCAAGATAAAGAAAGTCTTAGGACCTGTCACCTATCAACTAGACTTACCAAAACAATGGAAGATACACAGCGTTTTCCACGCATGTCTACTATCGCCATTCAAAGAAACAGAATTCCATGGACCTAACGACACACGTCCACCACCCGATCTGATAGAAGGATCAGAAGAATATGAAATAGAAGCTATTCTCGCACACCGAAAGATCGGACGTCAATTACAGTTTCTCGTCAAATGGAAAGGCTATGATACAAGCGAAAACACTTGGGAACCCCAAAAGAACTTGTCAAACGCCGAGGATATCCTTGACGAATATTCGCAACAGAAGCGATGATAACAACCCAATTAGCCCTAGCAGTCATCGAATCATGGCAGACATCACTCCCCTTGAACCTCAGACGATCTTTACGACATTCGCAGATTATCACAGCTCAGCTCTTATGCGAAAGACTATTGACGACATTAAAAGACTTTCCGGCCTGCCAATCAATTCTCAGGAACTGGAACGACTTACCAGACTCTGGCGCATTCTCTCAGACGCAAGACTCGCCAAGGCAATCATCGTCAACGCTCGAGAACGATACAACTATCACTGCGCAGATCTTATAGAAATCTGGACCAACCTAGATCGTATGGAATGGTACACCAAACTCTCTCATGGATGCACCATCCACCAATTTGGAATCGACCTCTTACGTCGAATCCTCACTTCTGACGTAGAACGCTTCTACGAACAAGCCATCTTAGACGTCAGGAATGAAATACACCCTCCATTCATCCTTAACGACGACCCCAACGATCTCGTCGCCATCCATCACAGCTCTAACCCTCACAGGATCGCACCAGACGCACAGCATATCTTGGAACTCACGAACAGAACCGAAATCGGAGCAATCGCCTTAGCAGATCTAGCAGATCGAATCAAGGAGATCGCCGAAGCTTCTAGACGGACTACCGCATGGACAGAAGATCTGTTTACCAAAGGAGCTAAACCGCAGCAACTCTCTCACAACGCCTATGAAGAAGTTGCTCACGTCATGATGGAATTAGATCTCCATCAGAATCTTATACCTTCCACGCCCGTCGCCCAGACCGCTGAAAGATTTAAGAACCTCGGACGCTCGCTCATTCCCCAGCATAACCTCTATCGACTATGGAAGGGAACGCAGAACAGACCCAACAGACCCCCACCATCTCCAACGGCGCTCCGACGTCCACCCCCACCGCCTTTAGCATCGGCGCCTTCGATGGTCGTCCAGCTTTTCGCCGCCACATCCTTACCATCAATGGTCCCTCGTCCCGACGACGAATCAAAGGAGCGCATCATCAAGCTCCTCAAAGAAGAGAACCGACGCCTCAAGGTTCTCCACAAGCTCCTCAACTCGCTTGAGGCCAACAACGAAGAACTCATCCAAACGTACACGGACACACCCACCGACTGGAACACAGGAGGATGGAACCAAGACGAATGACTTCGACGTCTTCGTCGACAACTCAGCCGGCTATCATCCTTATGACGATGAAAACGCCCACCACAACCTTGACACCTAGAGGATACCCGCATATTGTTGTTGCGGTCAACAACGTAGAGGAGAGCTAGTGTTACAAACATGGTACGGACTCCTACATTATGATTACATGACACATCGGACATGCTTACTTTTTCGTATATGCCTACCCCTTCGTCACATCCCCATTATGTTCATCAAACGGACTACCTCGTTCCCTTATCGATCCCCATTTCATTTACCCTATGCCCAACCCCTTGTTCATACGCGTACCATCCCCTATGCCCCCTGTTTTACCTATACTTGCTATCACCCTTGTTCTACTTACGATACGGCTGTGTTTCTGTACGTGTATATAAACCGATGTACTGTAACATCGAACCTTAAGTTCGACTTAGTTTGTGTTTGTCAATATCATCTCATCTCGCCTAAAGAACGTCGTTTCTACTCCGTTCATTATCGCTCTCAAGGATAAGACTACTTCTAGTCGTCTTATCACTTAGCTTATTTGTTCACCTATTGTTTGACTTGTCCGTTGGACTTAGTCTACTTTGTCAAGCGCTCTTTGACGAAGAAGACAGGTCTACGCGAGAGCGTATCCACAGCATGAGCAGGTGCAATAGCTTACCTATTGCGATATGATTAGTGATTCAAGGTCCGGTCCGGTCCGGTTTTTTTTCCTTTTTTGGAAAGACCGAAACCGGACCGGTCTCACGGTGTCCCTGATATCGAAAAGACCGGAACCGGACCGCTTAAGACCGCAAGACCGGTCTTAATTTAAAAAAAAGACCGGTTAAGACCGGTCCTGGACTGGTCCTGGTCTGGACCGGTCTTGGACTGGTCTGGACTGGTCTTGACTGGTCTTGACTGGTCTTGGACTGGTCTAGACTAATCCTTACATTAGTTTCTATGTCCCTATGTCTCCCATACAACAATTTAAAACTACAAAACTTCATAAATATCAATATGTTCCTAACCCTCACCCTCTCACACCCTCTCACACCCTCTCACACCCAGCTGCACTCAGATGAGACACATAAAACCATTTTTGATGATACCAGGAGACTGCCAAACATTGCCAAAGAGATTGCCAAAGAGATCACCAAAGAGAGAATGAAGCCCAGTGTTGCTGACCCTCACCCTCCCACTGCTCAGCTTGTCCCATTAGACCCCACTCCACCCCCTCACATCATCTCACACCCAGTTGCACTCCAGATAAGCCACATTAAACCATTTTTAATGATGCCAGGAGACTGCCAAACATTGCCAAAGAGATTGCCAAAGAGATCACCAAAGAGAGAATGAAGCCCAGTGTTGCTGACCCTCACCCTCCCACTGTTCAACTATGTTCCATTAGATGTAATAGAGCATACCTAGATTAGTTAATTTCAGAATACCTTACCTGGAGTGTTGCAACAACAGATGTTCTCAAAATTCACATGTTATATATAACTTTAGACAAACTTTACTACTGTGAACTCAAATCTCAACCGTTTTTTATGTTTCAATACTCAAAAAAAAGCTAAAATATAGGAGAACATGACTGTGTTGGTCACATGTGACAATTAGCGGTCTAGGACCGGTCTAGACCGGTCTTTTGCGGTTTTTTTGATTTTAAAAATTTAAAAAGACCGGAACTGGACTGCCCTTGGACCTCCTAAGACCTGAGACTGCAGTCCGGTCCAAATTGGTCCTGGTCCGGTCCGGTTCCGGTCTTTTTCGGTCCTGAGAGACTGGAAATAGAAACACTAGACAGTAGCGCCGGTTGTGGTTGTGGCTGTGGCGACGGTAAGTCGGGATTTAAGGCTATTCACTTGAGCGCGGAGATCGCAGATCTCCTCCTCAGTGTCATCTGCCGCCTTTTTCCATTCAATCTTCATATCCTCCACTTCCATCCTATCCTCATTTCGTCTTCCTGTGGCGTCTTCGATTTGGGCTTTGAGTTGTTGGTTCTCAGCCCTAAGGGCACCTATCTCATGGTTAGCTCCTTTAATTTCAATATCCCTACCTCTTAATTGACTTCTGAGATTGGCTTCTCTGTCTTCAAGCGTGGCGAATCTGTTGTTAGCCTTTCTAAGTAGGTGGTCGGAACCTGCCATATTTTCTAGAATTCCTGCAACCGTATCATCGCCGGCCTTGGTGGCGAGATCCGAGAGCTTGTACATGAATTGCATGAAGTCCATCTTGTCTCCTTCTACCCTGCAAGATCCGAAGATGTCGAAGATCAAGTGTCCCAAAGTACGCCAATTTATGAAGTCGGATGAGAAGTATTTGACAAAGTTACTGACATTTTCGATATCGATTTCGCCCCTTTGGAGGAAGCGAAAAGGGTTAGTGTCGTCTAGTATAGCTTTGGTGCCTTCGTGTATGAATCCCGGGATGGCGTTGGCGTTTGTTTCAAGACCTAGATCGAGGACAAATTGTAAGTTGCCTCTCGCAAGTGTGACAGTGTCATCTTCTTCGGAGTCTGAGTCATCCATGTCACTATCGCTGTCGTTATTTTCACTGCTGATACCCTTTCTGCTGCTGTGGTTGCTGCGATAGGATAGGCGTGAAGTTGTCCTTGTGATCGGGTTATGTTCCGAAAAGGGGTTATCAACAGGGTCCCTGGGCCTAGACGGCAACGGGTTGTATCGCAATTCTGATTTGGCTTTATCAATACATCCAGTTCTGGGCGTTTTGGGTTCATTCCAGATATCAATTTCCTCTTCATGCTCAGGGAAGGTGGAGGGGACAGGGGTAGTAGTAGGTGTGGGGATTCTGGATGGGGGGTCTGACGGTGCTCCACCTCGAAGGCGGCGGGCCGGTTGAGGTTGATCATGGGGGTGGGTGTATTGAGGTTCCCAGGTTTGGAACTGGGTGGTGATCATGTTGGTGATACTCGGCATGATGGCGTTAATAAAGTTAGCCATGAAGTCAGGGTTGCAAGGATTGATCAGAACTGCGGGAAGGGGAACGGTGTTATAACCCTGGGGTTGGGGGGTGTTGACAGTAACGGGTATGTGACATGGTGCATGGGTGGAAGGAGGGACGGCCTGGGCAAAGATCTGTGGGAAATCCAAAGGTGTTGCCCTGTGCAACGTGGTAGACACGTTTGCGTGTGCTTGTGAGGAGGGCAGTGAGCATCTTTCCTCTGGGAGGGACGAACCGTTCCCATCTGTGGGTGTTATGGATATAGAGGAAAAAAAGGTGGCAGCTCGCCTAGTGGTCGGCGATGCAGAGCGGGATCTTCGTTGACTGGCAAGACCAAGATGGTCTAGCAGGGGGGGTTCCCCCGGAAGCATGAGGCCAGAAAAAGGGAAGTGGATGGAGGAAAGGACGATGGAAGAGGTGGATGAGAAAAGGAAAAATGGGGAAAAAGAGTCTCAGAAAGCAATGGGAGGGCTTCTTGTGGGCTGGCAAGAGAGAATAGTAGTAGGGGACGTGGAACGTGTTTGACTCAAATAGGAAGGTGGTGGTAAAGGATCAAGAAGCGCGTTGGTTCAAGTACCTCAAATCTTCCGAGGTCCGTGAAGAGCTCGCCTCAATTCCGTCCCGAGGCGAGGATGAGCGCCAGAGGAAATCTAAAAATCCTCTCACCGTTACCCGTTTGTTCCTTGTCAAGGAGCATCGTCTTCAGATGGCCGAAGCGCTTCTGGGAAGAGTCCTAGTGATGTGACAGCTCGGCTCGGCCTGAAAGCCGCGGCTTAGGCCCGGCTTTGGGCGGCTCAGGCTATGAAAAACTTGAGCCTGAGCCATGAGTGTGGCTTATAAGTTATGGCCGGCTTCGGCTCAGCTCAGGCCCAAGCCATGGCCTCCTCACAAAGTTGAGAGGTGAAAAGCTACTATGACTTAAATTGTCTACATCAGCAATCCCCGTTTTTGATGGGAGCGCACCGCTTTTTCATGACTCGCAGCGAGACAATTGGAGTGCTCCAGAGAATTAGCTAATTCTCACCAGAGCTCCTGCACACTACCCACCTCGGCATTCTCCTCCCAGTCGCTCAGGAGCACCAAACTTATGGCAGTGAGTGTTCCAGAGTTTTTATTACTTTTTGGAACTGCCAGCAGTGCTTGAAGCAACCTGGAGCCTTGGATGAGCTGCTCTGCCGATGAGGTCACAGATCATGATCAGCGTGCAAGCAAAAATGTATTATTGTAGTTTAATGTTTTGTAGATAGATACTCGAATAGAGTAGGGGAATCATCAACTGGCACCAACCAACAATCTCGGTTGGTGCGCAATCCTCAGAGCGAGTGACAGTGTAATAGTCAATCTTCCCGTCTTTCTGCGGGTCGAGATAGGTGTCCGTTAGTCTGAGAAGATGGGTAATGCGAGCATCCTTGGCGGCGTCAATGAGTTTCATGTATGCCTCTTCATCGTCAGCTTTGAGAGCCTTGGGATGATCCTTGGCGAGCCACTCTATCCGTTTCTGCACCTTTTTTTCCGCGTGTGATAAAATGAGAGCGCAGTGCGACCAAGGCGAACAACATGGTCTTGTGCATAGGAGGGCGAGAGGAGGGGTTGAATGGGAAACTGGTGGCAGTAGCTGGTGGTTGTTGTGCTTTCGACATATGCGAGGGGAATCTGGCCAAGTCCACTATTTGCTTCTATTTATGACACGTGACATGTTCAACTTGATATATGACGTGGCCTCCTACGCACTTAGACTCTCAGCTTCCCCACCATTGCAGCGACAGGCCGCTGAATTGTACATCCACCACCAACCCTCCCTGCCACTACCATCACCCTACATCACCAACCCTCCTCTGCACCACGTTGGTCCAAATTCCCAGCACTAGCGTACCGCAACGGACCCGTTGGTCCGTTGGTCCGTTGTTCTTTTCTTTTTTTCTCTTTGTATTCTAATTTTTGTGCCATACCACCCTTCACCAATGCACGCTGCACCACTAACCCACTCCTGCACCACCTCCTCAACTTGCATTGCACTACCAATGCTCCCCAATCATCGGCCGCTGAAATGTACCACAGTCACAGTATGTTTTTCTTTTCAATTTTTTTTCTAATCTAATGGAACTGAGGTTAGGTGCAAGAGTGATGCCGATTTATGGTAGGAGTGACCGAGGACGAGAGATTTGGATGGGACAGGTGTGGACTGGTAGATTGCACGGAGCGGCATCAGATGCGTCATATTTCGAGCAGCTGGTCAACGAGCTGTTTGGGTCGTTCAGGATGAGTGCTGTCATGCTAGCATTGTAGTATAAATTAGCCATTTAATGGATTGTTTTTGTTGCATGGTAACTAATAGACATTGAGACCAACTTCTGAGTGCTCTGGAGTGCTCCAGATGATGTGAACTGAAGCAGCTGCTGTCGCCAGCATGTTGAATTTAGCTGCACTCCAGAGCTATAACAAGAGAAACATAAATTAATCCTCAACTCTGGAGCACTATGTAATCCAGGACCCATGCTACACGAACTTCAGCACCTCATTGCACTCCGGAGTGCTCTGGAGACCTCCAGAGCAACCCCCAGGATTGCTGATGTACCTACTCCTTGTCTAGTACAAGCAGCTGGTCCTATGTAAACCCACCTTCAATGTTATCTACATCTGTTGCCACCAGTTCATCCTCAAGCTCTGCTTCCTCATCAGGAAAATGGGTTCTGACTTTTTCTACTTGAGACACCTTTTGTGTCTTATTTTACTTACAACTTTTTTTCATTAAGTCACTACATTTACATCTAAGCCAACTAAGAAGATTTAAGTCAAGGGAGGAGCAGCCAAGCCACTTAAGTACTTTAAGTCACTAAGTCCAGCGTGGGAAAGTTAAAAAAACACGAATATCTCATTAACTAAGCCATATTTGGTAATTCTAATTTTAGATTCGAGTTTTTCAACATCAAGAGTACCATTTTGATGTCACGTGATGCTTACATAATATTTCCCACGGTCAAAATGGTCCGTGCGCAGGGCCCCAGGTATATAAGGAGGGCCTCTACACCACTTGCCCCCCCAGGCACATCTCATAGGGCATTAAATAAGTAGTATAAGTAGTATAAGTAGTAGTATTGAAGTACTAGTAGAAAAGTAGTTAACCATTTAATGAAATTTTGCTTCTATTTACTTAAGTCACTTAACGGACTGGAGTGACTTATCTGACTGGAGCGACTTATCTGACTTATACTGCCTTATATGGCTTAATTCTTATTGTGAACAGGCTTGTAGCACCGAAAAATAAGGCACTTTAAGTCAAATAAGTGCATATTTAAGTAAAAAAAGTACAAGACCTGTCTTAAAGTGTCTTAAATGTCTTAATTTCTAAGTCACCTAAGACAAAAAAATGTTACTTAATCTTGTCTTAATTTACTTGTGCAAGTAGTTTAAGTCCAATATAAGTCAATTAAGTCGGAACCCGTTTTCCTGATGGCCTTGTCCTGTATGTCCATTTTGCAAAGGCTGCTGAATGTATAAGTATTGAAGAGAGGGGATATAGCCATTCTGAAACTCCATTATTCCCACCAAAATTAAAATTTGTTGAACGCAATATCTATAGGCATGAAAAAGGCTCTGTTAGCATCAGAGAAAAATTCAAAGTTATTATTAAAGAAACAGACTTACCGATTGTGGACTTGATTGTGGATGAGTCCAGGGGGAGTGAGGATAGAGGACTCAATCCCAATGACAGTCACCCTATTTGATGTGTTGGAAAACCTTTCTCACACTGTTAGTACCACCACCACCATTTCGACAAAAGAACATCCCCGAGCCATCTAACAACATCTCGCCTTCACAAGGATGCCCAATGACAAGGGTGGTCCATTGAAAGTCTCATATGAGAGTCAGCTCGATTTGACTGTTGAGGCTCTTTCACAGTGGATGTGAGCAAAAGTTTACCAGCATGCAGGTTTCTCCGGTTGACCAGTAGCATCTTTGATCTTGCACAATTTTTGAGGTTCTGCAGGGTTGACTGATTTTGAGGGTTGATTGAATTTCTGGTGAGTCTCCCCTTCAATTGAGCCCCCTCGTTTTGAACGTGCTGAGAAGTGAGCCACTTTGGCTGATCTGAAAATGAAATGTCCTTCGCTCGGCGACAAAAATGACGAAGAACTTCTGGTCAATAAAGAATGCCCGGCGAAGAGACTAGAGGTCTTTCCTTTATTTCTTTTCCCACTTTCTCTGACCCATTTCTTGCAGACATGTACCCCTCAAGCTCAGGACACACGATGCAGGTTTACCTCCTGCATGTGTCGAGGTGGCGATGCGGCCAAAGGATCGCACTGCACTTATCTGTGAGCAAATTGAGAGTCAACTAGCTCAGCAAAAGGAACTTGATCATCATTGGGAAGATCAGATCGATGCAAGTAACCAGTCATTCCTAATCTAAACCTCAACTCACAATTTTTTCTAGAATATGTTTCAAGCGACACCCGTCCCGTATGCTTCAATCATGGTTGTTCAAGTATATATCACCCTCGTTTGTTCCACCTGCACCTTAAGGTTTAGACGAAGATCCTCCACAACCGCAACCCAGGCCCGTTCACCTTCACCCCTGAAATGTATCGTTGTGGTACATTTTCCTTTTATTTTATTATTTCTAATTGTTTTCTAATATCTGTGCCAAACCAGCCTTCGCCAACATATGCTGTGCTGCGCCACCATTGAACCATACCTTGTCAACTTGTCCTGCATCATGCAAATTTCCGGTAGTGCTGTGCCAGCTTCAGTAGTATTGTATTTAGCCATTTAACAGAATTATTTTGTCGTGTCATAACAACATTGAGAGATACCAATTATGGTAATTGCTTGGGAGTGCTCCAGATCATCACATAAGCTGAAGCAGGTATTGCTGATGGATTATAATATCTTATCCCACAGTGGCAGAATTATAACTATTGATGACTTCCCACAGGCCTGTCATGTGATGGGATCCTCCAATACAATTCAGATATATTAGTTGTAAGTCCTGATAATGTAGCTGCAGGCAGGAATTCATTGATCACAACAATAAAATCCTGACAAACAGATTACAATATCTTATCTAGCAGTGGCAGAATTATAACTGTTGGTAACTTCCCACAAGCCTGTCATGGAATGTGTCAAGGCAAGATCCTCCAATACAATTCAGATACATTGGTTGTAAGTCCAGAGAATATCTTATATAGTAGCTACAGACAGGGGTTTGTTGGTCACAACCTACAAGAATGATGGATGGTGTATCATTTCATGATCATTCATTGTAAGTCTTTAAGTGGTAGGTAAGTAGGGATTGGCTTGGGTAAACCCCTGGGTGTCCAGGGACGTACCCGGACCCATACCCCATGACATACCCATACCCATTGCCCAGGTACGGGTTTGGATGTGGGTACAGGAGAGGCTGACCCAGACCCGGACCCGGCCTCCTACCTGTACCCATACCTGCACGGGTTGCACCCAGATAACGTGTGACATGTGACATCCCAGGCACGCTCGCCGCTCAGCGCTCAGCATCCATGCCCTCTGAGCTGCCTATCTCTTCAGTGCAAGCACCGCGGATATGTGCTTATGGATGGCTATGAATGGAAGTTATGGATGGTAGGTTTCTATTTTCCTCAGGCTGGGTTTCAACCGGTTGCTGACCCACCTCCCTCGCCCTCTGCTAGCTCCACCAGTCAACTCAACCCTGCCACACCCCACCACTACCTTATCATGTCCCACCGCATCCTACTATGAGGCCGGACGTTCCAAGCATGTCGCCAATAACATCACCCACAACAAGGCCTGTGTACCTCCAACGGCGTCACCGAGGCCTCACGCTCGTTTTTCGCTTGTCCGTCGTTTCCTCGACGGAGCCTTTTTCCAGAAGACCAAAAACAAAGCAAGAAATGGTGAGACCTGAGCCCTCATGACTGCTGAGTCTCATGCATTTGCTGCAGCGCACGCAAGCTGCAACACCATGAGGCCTGATATCCCCAGTGTACCACCTACAACATCACCCCCTATGAGGCCAGATATTCCCAGCGTACCACCAACAACCTCTCCTACTACGAGACCGGAGGTTCCCAGTGTACCACCAACGACGTCTCCCACTACTAAACCTGATGTACTGCCAACAACCTCCCCCACTACAAGGCTGGATGTTCCTAACATGCCACCTACTTGGAATTATGGGCCGCTGCTGTGCACGGCAGGTCCGAGGCTGTTTGTTAGTATGTGCATGTATTTGTTTATTCGGTAATTACTGGCGCTTACCAAAAAGGAAATAAAAGCAGCTCAAGTTTCGGAATAAAACCGAGTCCTTCGTTTCACTCGGCCTCGGAACAACCTCTCCCACCACCAGACTGGATGTTCATAGCGTGCCACCTACAACCTCTTCCACTACCAGGCCTGAGGTTTTGCTAACCTACCCTTCCCTTGCCATCCGCCACCCAATGTCTTGCACCCTCCCGTGCCCTCCCACATGCTCCCACACGCTCCTGCACCCTCCCACGCCCTTTGTGCCCCGGGTATAGGTATGGGTATTCCCGCTTTACCCGTACCCGCAACATGGGTACGGGTTTGAGCATGGGTCCACAAAGTGTTGACCCCTACCCGTACCCTCTATGGGTGCGGGTACTTGACCTGCACGGGTTTAGCCAACCCATGCCAATCCCTATAGGTAAGTCCTGATAATACTTTATATAGTAATTGCAGGATGGGAACCATTGATCAGTTCTATCTAGTTATACCAGACACCGGCCAAATCCCTGATGAATGGGAGATGCAACTTGAACAACTTGTCACTGCCTATCTTTCCTTTAGGTTGACAGCCGGCCTTGAAGGGATGCCGCAAGCAGGCCAAGCTCCTGACGAAGTTGATCTGAGCATACCAGCAGTGGAAACAGTCGATTTATTTGGTATGTCAGTTCAAACCATTGTACGGATATATTTGCATTTACCCCCCTTCACTTTCACAATTAGCTCGCAGGAAGATTTGCTTCGACTCCCTTACGACTGAAACTGACCTATACCCAAATGAGACCTTGCTGCGGAATGGGTATCTCGGCTGCTCGCCTGTCTATCCTACAGTTGCCATTTCTCTTCGCATGTTATTTGCGTATCGCCAAATGCATCGGACTTGCCTGCATTTTAGCTTTGAAGCCATAACAAAAACCCTGTGTCATATGCATAACGTACGTTGCCAAAAGGCATATTATTACCTTTCTAGGAACATATTCTCATATGGATAAATTACAGGTACCATACCATAGATACCTCTGTAATCAACTCTCTACAGCCTTTGATGTGTACCTCCTGATTTGTCAACATGTCGACCGGCAAATAAATTCTTCGCTTGGGTATAATTCAGAAAACCGCCTAGCTCGCTTGTGTCCGCCGTGTTTTTTCTGGGTCCTGGGTGAAGCCGAACAAGAATTTGCAGTCCTTGTGTCCATGGACGGCAACAATTCCCTCAAGCAAGTTAAATCTTCTATACGGGGACAGGAAGAATGGCCAGATTCACATGAAGTTGTATCTGATCGTTGGCTATCGGCTGCTGAGGTAAACAAGTTCAAAGATGAAACCCAGGATACAGTGAGCATCATTTAATATAATTGGATCAAGACCCTTACCTATTGTGTGTGAAACAGGCGTTTGAGGATGCTGATGATGCCCCAACTCAATCAAATGAATCAACAGAAGCAGAGTCGCCGGAATCAATGGATGTTACAGAATCAACAAATGCAGGCTTCAAATGCACAGACCGCTGGAAAAATGCAGGATCTAATACCCGCAAACAAATGTTTGATCTATTCGATGAGACGGGAATCTTTATTGCCAGTTGTCGACATTGAATGGTTCTATACACATGTGATATGATCCAGAGCGGTGAACTGTATATTTTTAACTCTTTTTTGTTGTGTGAGATATTGACCAACCTTTATAGGGCAGAGTACCCCATAGCCATAACAGATTGACTAATGGCAAACATCAGCAATCGCATTGGATGCGCTTACGATATTGACTGTGTCTTTAGCAAAATGCTGGCAAAAAGTTCCATAGGCCTTATGGCAAAGGAGAAACAGCTTCGGATGATGGTAGGCACCTTCCATGGACATGCACATAATCGAGCATGTCAACTAGCTTGCCAGCACCCCATGTACATTAAAGGGACCAGCTTGACGGATGGCAAGGGATGTGAGCACGTATTTTCTTCATCAAACGAATTGGCGCGATCAACGCGACACTGCAGCCGGTTCCACCATCACCAAGCTATTGAAGATCACTTTCAATTCTGGGACCAGGACAAATATGCCCTTTTAAGTATAACACCGTTGCTTTTATCAGTACCGCAAAGTTGCTAACTCCTTTTTAGGCAAATTTATACTTAACCATTACAGGGAGGCCACAAACCTGATTCACACGTTAGAACAAGAACTTTCTGTAATCAAGGAACAATTGCGTCTGACTGACGGCGATTTCGAACATTTTTTTGAAGAAGAACAGAAGTATCTAGATAATCTCAAGCAGATGCCCAAGACAAACGAGATGAAAATAAAATATATTCATGCCTTGAACGAAATGGCGCAGTGGAAGTGAGCATTTTCTGGATTGGGATAAGATTGGATCCTGATGTTTGCAGGCTCCAATGGGGGGCAGCCAAGGAAGAGGCCAACAATGTCTTTAACAGAGTTGCGCATGAGAAGATCTATTTTGCTATTACGCAAACCAAGGAATGGCTTGACACCGCCTTTGCAAAATTTCAGGATGCCCAAACACAGGTCATGAACCTTGAGAAAATGCTCAACATTCAGAACTGGTGGACATCAAATTCTGATGGGTATCAGAAATTCCATAAACTGGCGGAGATGATGGATTACATCAGGGAAACATCATATTTTGATTTGGGGCCTTTGGGGTGCTTTAGCTTTGGGTGTGGAAACTTTGAATACTTTAGTACTTTGGCTTGACAGCCTTTGGGTGTTTTGGCTTTGGAGGTCAGGAATTTATGACCTTTGACTTTCCAACTCTTCTTTGTGACACTATCTGACATTGGGATTGAGTCCTTTGCTCTCAAGAGGATGAGATGATGCTCAGGCTTAATTGTATACTCCATATGACAGCTTTACAGTAACCCTCAAAACCATTCCAATGTTTGGCCATCTTGAAAAGATTGACCAACCACACAATGAGAAACTTTTATAAAATTAGTAGAAATTAGTAGATGATAGAGTAGCATCTAAGCTTGAATTTGAGCATATACTGAACTCAATTGAGTCAGTGGTCCATGAGATATAAAATGTTTTGTGAGGCAATGTCATTGGAACGGTTTTGTGGCCGACATGGTGGGATGACAAAACCAGTATCTAGCAATTATATGACAGTGGTGAAAGTCATGCTACAATGTTTAATAACCTTAATATGTCTCAGATAAGTGCTTAAAATGCTTACATTGCATCAATGTACCCTCCCAGGTGGATGTCATCCTGTATTCTTGCATCTTGTCATTCTGCATATGAAGTGTCAGCCAGGGCTAGTCACAATGTCGGTACCATCCTCAAATTGTACTAAAAACACTTCCCCTGCATTTCTGTGTTCACTAGACCAGCTCTTGACCTCTCACAAGTGTGTTTTTGATCACTGTCCTGCTGACTTCAAAATTCCTGCCTTAGTAATCAAAGCTGGCTTCAAAGCTATCCTTCAGAATGGTGATATAAAGTTGCCTATCCCTCCCCCCATCCATCCTGTAAGCAAGTATGGGTCCCTCCTATAACATATGTCCTCATAGAAATGTTGATTCACCTGTGAACTTTGACATCCCCCATACCCACCTGTCACTCAGCTCCTCCCTTCCCCCCATCCAGGCTCATATCCCCTCATTTGACTCTAGACAATTGATTTTGGTCATATATCACTAAATGACCCTGTTCTGGCCCTCAATTGTCCAATCCTTATGTGCTAATCACAGCTAGGCATCTCCACTGTATGCTTTGCAGTGAGTAATGGCTTCTTAGACACCACCACAGCCTTTATCTCTGTCCTCCTTACATTCCCCCTTGTTGCACTTGTGGAGAGGTACCCATTCATGATAGTTTGAAGTGCCCTAGTCACTTCTACACCTGACACCACCCTCCTCGAGGCAAAGAGGCAACCGGTGAAACAATCAGAAGAAGGCCGATGCGGAAGTGCGTTCGGCCAAAGGGGCTTCGGAGGTCAGTCCTGGGGGTGCCTCGGAGGCAGAGAGAGTGCCGAAGACGAAGGTGAACGAGTGGAAGGTGTCCGAAGCACCAAGGAACGAAGGGAACGGAAGGAATCGAACTCGGAACGAAGCTGGGGTGATAATTCGCTAACTACAACTATGTACACAATGGTATATATACTACGGAGGCACGAGGTGACCATGTGACAATTCCTGCACCGAGTCCGAGGCCTGTGCATGCGTCCGAACACAAACGATCATCCTCCGGGGTCGAGCATAGGCTCGGAGTGCTTCGGGGAGCTTTGGAAGGTTTCGGAGATCGGTTCCAACGTAGCCAGTGAAACAATAAAGAGAAGGCCGACATGGAACAGTGTTCGGCCAAAGGGGCTACGGAGGTCTGACCGATGTGCTTAAGTGCGATAGAGTGCCGAGAGCGAAGGAGAAGGAACGGAACGGTGACCGAGTCACCGAGCGAGAAGGAGAACGGAAATCGGACGCAAGGGAACGAGAAAGAGAGCGGAAGTGAGACCGGCTGTATATTCGATGTCCAACTACTACAGACAATGCCGTATATATACTACGAGGACATGAGGCTTACCTGCGACGAGCCTTCCTCCGAGTCCGTTGGTCCGTGCGCGTCTAGGTGCCCCGTTGCGTTCGAATATCGCTCAAGTTGCGGGAATGGCCCTGTCGGAATGTGGCCGAAGGTCGTTGGCGCGAAGGTTTGACTTCGGAAGCTTCCGTGATGCGTGATGTGATGCCGAGAATCGGAATGCGGTGCGCTTCGGTGTTCGGTTCCAACGTAGCCAGAACCGGCTCGTTACACCGGAATCGGCTCGTTACACCTCCTGGGTACTTTTAATACTGACCTCCTGGTCAGGTTGGAGAGGTCGGATGGTGATAGAAAGTAGAAGGGAAGTGGTGGGTGGGTTCTTCTTGTCTCGCTTTCTTTGATCGTGCAGGCGGTCAAGGCGGCAGTTGGAATTTCGGCGGAATCAGGTCTCGGAATGGCAGCTGTTGGGATGCCAGGTGGCTCGGAAATGATAAAGACTTTGGCGATGGGGTCGCCGAGGGTTTCCGGGGTGGCAGAAATTGGCGTAGCAGTGGTGGGGTCATCAGAAGCCTCGGAGGTCTCGGTGGTATCATGCGTTGTAGTGGTAGGAGCGTCGGAGGGTCTGGAGGGTTCAGAGGGTTCGGAGGGGGTGGTATTAGGGAGCGTGGATTGATTAGGGATCGTGATGCTAATGTGTATGTGCGTCGGAGTCGTATGTACATTTTGCAGTGCTTCAGTATTGACAGGCTCGGTGGTATGTGTTCCGGAGTGGTCTAGAGCTTCCAGGAAGTAGTTGGAGGACACAAATGGCTTCGGAGTGGTCGGCTGTGTGTACCTCAGCAGCCATACATCAATGCGTTCTTTGAACCATTGTCCGAAGTGGCGGTATTGGAATGCATTTGGTTCGTTGCCGTCCAAAAATTGAATCCGTCCGTCGACTATTTTGATCTTCCCTTGCCTTGCATATTCATCCCTGATATGGCACCAGGCCGTCCGATGATTGATATCTCCGCAGAAAATGCATCCGCTAAGGAGATGGGTGGAAGCTGTGCTCGGAGCGAAGGCAGTGCTCGGAGGGGGAGTAGGGATAGGTGTCGGAGGCATCGGAAGCGTCGGAGCTTGTGGGGTGGTTGCAATGAGCAAGGCTATAGCAGACCTTGAGCTGATAATGAATTGCGCGGCACTATTCATGTCCTTTAGATCATAGCCGTCATCAGGGTGGACGTCCGGGTACTTGGTTGTGAGCCGAGTAGTGATATCGGGTCGGAGCTCGGGAGGGAATGCGGACATGTACATGATGCTTGCCTCACGGCGTGTCATGCGGTGCTTTCCGATGAGGTATTGAGCTGTTCCGGAAAATTCCCTGTGATACTCAGCAAGGGCTGTCTCGGATGTGACATTTTGCACTGAGAAGTGGCCGGAAATGGCGTGTAGTGCTGCAATAGTGTGGCGGCGATCGGGCTGTGCCTCGGGGTAGATCTCGGAAATTGCTTTCTTAAATGCGTCCCAGGTTTTCGGATCCGATAGGGTGTCTCGAGTGGCTCTCCAGATCTCGGAAGATTTCTCATCAGTATAGTAGACAGCCCATTTGATCAGTTCGGCATCTCCGGAGCGTTGTCTATCCTCGCAGATCATCTCGATATCTTCGAGGTATCTCTCAAGACCAGCGGCAGTGCCTCGGAAGCAGGGTGCCTCCTTGTTCATTTGGATGGGCATGCGGCAGCTTGGTTCGGTCATGATGTTACTGGCAGGTCGAAGCGAAGCGAGCTGTTCTGATGGAAAGCGAGGTGGATTAAGCAAGGGGCTTCAGGGATGAAAGCTATTGATTGATCAGAGCTGGATCGGGAGTAGTGGAACGTGTGGGCGTTGTTCGGCTGATGCTGTGTCAGTGCTGTGGGGCCGAGTGGTGAAGGCTACTGCAGTGTAAAGAGCGGGGAGGGTATAATTGAAGAAAGGTCGGCGGGGTATGGTCTCTGAGCTATGGGAGGGCCGGCAGAGTGCTTGGAGTGGCTCGGAGCAGATTCCAAGTGACACCGGAACTTGTCCGATGCTTTCTGTGCAGCAGTTGGGTGAAAGGAATGACCGACGGACTGACCTAAGAGCCCCTCGCGGTGGGCTCCAGTTGAAACAATCAGAAGAAGGCTGATGCGGAAGTGCGTTCGGCCAAAGGGGCTTCGGAGGTCAGTCCTGGGGGTGCCTCGGAGGCAGAGAGAGTGCTGAAGACGAAGGTGAACGAGTGGAAGGTGTCCGAAGCACCGAGGAACGAAGGGAACGGAAGGAATCGAACTCGGAACGAAGCTGGGGTGATAATTCGCTAACTACAACTATGTACACAATGGTATATATACTACGGAGGCACAAGGTGACCATGTGACAATTCCTGCACCGAGTCCGAGGCCTGTGCATGCATCCGAACACAAACGATCATCCTCCGGGGTCGAGCATAGGCTCGGAGTGCTTCGGGGAGCTTCGGAAGGTTTCAGAGATCGGTTCCAACGTAGCCGGAATCGGCTCGTTACACCAGGATACCGGGCAATTTGGCTCATCAGCTGCTTTGGCCCACCTCTAGTGGTTACTGGGAGGAAGAATAAGTGCATTAAATGCAGATTGGATACAATCTGGATGTTGTAGCCACTCATGGTTGAGACTTCATAGCAAGAATAGCCAGGGGTATGAGAGGAGGCAGTTGGTCACCTGGGAGGGTACATTGATGCAATGTAAGCATTTTAAGCACTTATCTGAGACATATTAAAGTTATTAAACATTGTAGCATGACTTTCACCACTGTCATATAATTGCTAGATACCGGTTTTGTCATCCCACCATGTCGGCCACAAAACCGTTCCAATGACATTGCCTCACAAAACATTTTATATCTCATGGACCACTGACTCAATTGACATCAGTATATGCTCAAATTCAAGCTTAGATGCTACTCTATCATCTACTAATTTCTACTAATTTTATAAAAGTTTCCCATTGTGTGGTTGGTCAGTCTTTTCAAGACAGCCAAACATTGGAACGGTTTTGAGGGTTACTGTATATGTAACTATGAATTATTATATACTTATTGTGTCTGGATAACAAGTATTACAACACTCTCCCTCAGACCAATAAGTATGTAGGTAATGAATGAAATGGAGTAGTATATACTCCCCCTCAATGACTGAATTCTCAAAAGGAATATCGGGTGAGGAAATGAATGGTATTGCACATCAGCACACGATGTCGAGCCGTTTCCCAAATGGTTCTTGATGAGCACGTTGTGTGTGTCAGTGAGCATTGGGTGCTCTGGTTATGCACATCAAAAGTGTTGCACCATTGACGGTCACCATGAGTGAGGCAAGTCATTTTTTGACGATTCTTGGTGTAGTGCATGAGCGCGCAATGGGCATCAAGGTGCGCTGTCTGCATTGTATGCGACGGGCATTGAACGGTTGCGATTGGGTGCTGGTGGACACTGAATGTCATTGTCAATGCTAATGCCAGGTGGCGAGTGTTGACAGACACTGTATGAGGTGGCGTGCATGTTGTTAGTGCGAGCGTGATGCACCTGGCCAGGCGTCGATGGATGCTGGATGGTTGGCATGTTTGGTCGCCATGTGGTACTGTTGTCATCAAGTGCTGCACCATTGATGGTCGCTGTACCATTTGTATGTCGTTCATTTTTTGTCTTGAGGCGTTGTTGGCTCAGGAGTGCATGCGTATGGTGTCGGATGTAGTTGTGGTCTTACTGGACCACTCCGGGTGTGTCATGTCGCTGCTGCATCATCAGGTGCAGTTTAATGTCATGCTGGACGTTCCTGTTGATGCATTCCATTGGTCGCTGCGATCTGGGTTCAGTTTATCATGATCTGATGGACCTATCCTGTATCATGCCTGTTTCGTTGTTTTGAATGCGGTTGGTCATGTTGTCTACATGGCAAATGTTGGTTACAGATGCTGTAGTGGTCATTGATGCTGATGCCAAGTAGTGAGTGTGGTGGTGCCTCCTCGAGCGCTCTCTTGAGCTCTGTTAGGCTCTGTTAGACTCTCTTTACCTCTATTTGGCTCGCTCTCTTTCTCGTCGTCTTGGTGCTCTCCACCTGCTGTTTTCCTCGCCTAGTCTCCCTGGGTCAATGCATTGAGCACGTTGGTGCAAGCGGTGTCACTGTGTCCGTTGGTGCACCTGTTTAGCCCACAATTTAAGCCTTTTATTGCTGGACTCAAACGCTCGAGGTCCAGCAATAATTAGGCTTGATTTGCGAAATCCTGGGGTTTGCCAATAATTATGTCCCCAATCCTCAACAATAGATGGACTTAGACTAAATCCAAAATTTTCCCATCATACCACATGGAGTACTAGACTCCCACACTGCATGTGTTGGCTGCTATGGACCACCTTCCTTCCTAAAATAGAAGTATCTCTTGATATTTATCTTTTGTGAGATATCTCTGTCGTTCCAACCATCCAGGCTGCCTAATATGGCATGGACCCACTGTATAATATCATAAATAAGTTCCTATGCTTCATTTCTTCATTTGTGTGGCCAGGGGAAGCCATTAACACTGTGTAGAAAGGGAGGTGCGCATCAGAGCTTACTAACGTATTCCCACGGCTAGTTTCGGCCACTACCAGTACAAGTGGTGAAACAGCCTTCTCAGTATTCTGACCAACTTTCCTGCACATTGGGACATGACATAAGTTCTCATGCATATTTATTCATAATGCATCCCAGGGGAAGGTAATAGGCCACATGGAACAAGGCATGAGCACACGCATCAGATTTTACTAAGTTGTTCCCACGGTTGGTTTTGGCCATTATGAGTGTGAAGATTGCTTTATTGGTAAAGTTCTGACCATTTTTCCTGCACATTGGAAGATATTAAACAAGTCCTCATGCTTATTTTTTCATAATGCAGCCCAGGGGAGGGTAATAGGCTACGCAAAACAAGGAATGAGCACATATGAAGGTGCACATCAGAGCTTACTCAACCATTCCCATGGGTAGTTTTGGCAGCAGCTCCGGTGTGAGGACCTGAGTACATCAGGAAAAACATATGTTGTTAATTAGAGCTAATTACATGTAATTAGCCCATTAGAGACAGGTTTAATATTACCTAGCCTATTTTTAAGATTAGCGGTAATAATACCTAATTGGATCTAATACATCCTACTTCAACATACAAAAAGAGACTCTGCGCCACTTATTATTAGGACACAAAGGACTGTGTTACAACACGGTACGGACTCCCGCATTATGCTTACATGATACGTCGGACATGTTTATTTTCTTTATGCATACCTTACTCGTCATTCCCTTTATGCTCGATTCATACGGACTAACTCGTTACTTGATTATACCATCCCTTATTCCACATATGACGCCGTCCTTATACTTACTTTCGTACTTACCATTATTCATTAATTAGTACGTCTCATTGTACTTGCTAGTATAAATACCGCATGTATTCTAGAGTCGAACCCTAAGTTCGACTTAGCTGTTTATTGTCGTCTGGCAATATAACCTTACTCTTAACTCATCTACCACAATCGTCCTCAGATCCTAAGTCAACGTCTTGACTTAGTATCGAACTTATAATCTTAACGTTTGACTTAAGACTTGTAATCGTGACTAGAGTTGCCACTGCAACTTAGGTTGAGATTAACGAGTTCATAACAGACTGTTGACAATACAATATATTGGATTAGAGTACTCTACAACATATAGCAGTACCGTGACAGGGTAAAGATATAAAGTTACTTCAGACATTGGAGTTGGCAATACTCACGAGTCACAGCATCGATAGCCTGAATGGTAAGGGAGGGCAAAGGAAACGGTCGTGGTGGGTCAGGAGCATCGAGGCTGGGTATCGTGCAGCTTACCTACAGGTGGGTGCGGCGGGGCAAAACAGGGTGAAACAGTATAGTTGACTGATAAGAGGGCGAGCTGTGAAGGGTGGGTCAGCAATGTCGAAGCCGGATGTCACACGGCTTACCGTGCAGTGGTGTCCGACAGGGTGCGCGAGGGCACGGGAGAGTGCATCCCCAATGGGGTGTGGTTGAGTGGTAGGAGGGCACGGGAGTGCCAGTAGTGGGTCAGCAACATAAAGAACCCGTTTCGGGTCACTTACTTGGAGTGTGGGGTTGAAAGGACTTGGAATCCTCTTCGAGATTCGGCACGAGCTTCGAAGAGCCAGGCCTACATGTCGTCATCAATTTGACTAGTTGGGAGTGGAATGGTGACTTACCTATAAGTCCCCGCTTCGTGTTGTTGGGCTAATCGGAAACGAGGCTGTAGCAGGCAACGAATTAAACAAGAGAGATGAGACAAGCCATGGTGGAAGGAAGGTGAGAGTCTAAAGCAGGCAGGAGGCATCAGGAATCAGGATCAACGACAACTTGAACATGTCACATGACTCACAAATATAAGCAAATAGTGGACTTCGTGTTTTCTCGGATTCCTCTTGTATACTTGCAAGCGCCGATGTCAACAGTCAACGGTCACATTCACTATACTGGATCCCACCATTATCATCATGCCTATGGGACAAGTGAAGCATCTGGGGAGTCTACGGAGGTGACCCTGACTCCATGATTCACCAGCACTGCTGAGCAACCCCAACCTTGAAGGCGCCCCTCACCACCGACGTCTCGGCTTGATCCTCACTGATACGCCTCCCTCAACTCCGCTGAGTGCCTGGTCCTCGAGGTCCCAGACATTGACCAGCGCTGATATGAGTGCTCACCCTCCCACCAAGCCTGCCATCTCCGCTTTCTATCAAGAACGCAAGGCACGCTCGGATTTGTCAGTCATTTATCAGTCTCTGTCTCTGCGTTCGCCGTTTGCGTCAATGTATGCCAGCCCAGATGCGTCTATTTCTCGAATCCCAACCAAATCCCACGCCCATCAATACCCGGAGCTCCAGCGCTGCCTATTTGCTATATTATGCTATTTTAATCACATTACCAATTAGACATTATTAAGGAGATTTTCGTAGATTTAGGTGAAACTAACAATAATATGGTAATACTATGTGATCTTAGGACTTCTTACTGTAAAAACATATAATTATGTCTAATTAACGAGATACGTTTTTCCTGATGTAGACTATTTACTTTGGCCTACATAAGGTGATATGCAACAATACATAGAACAAATCTTGGACGATCGTTACACAGCCTGGGCCTGTTTTACAATCAAATGGAGCACGAAATGTGTGCTCGTTTCAGGTATTTATTGATCAGCACCGATCAAATATATTTACGTGCTCTATTTTTGGCAACGGCTTGCAACGTTGAAACGTTGAATGCTCGTGGGCCGTCTTTCTCCTTCGCAGTTCACCATATTAAGCCACAAATTAAAAGCTGCTACAACTAAATACACTGAATACTAGAGATAGATGACCACCTTCAAACAAGAGGACCCTGTGTGATGATTCTAGTCTTCGTTGTTACGAACTCGTTAATCTCAACCTAAGTTGCGATGGCAACTCTAGTCACGATTACAAGTCTTAAGTCAAACGTTAAGATTATAAGTTCAATACTAAGTCAAGACGTTGACTTAGGATCTGAGGACGATTGTGGTAGATGAGTTAAGAGTAAAGTTATATTGCCAGACAACAATAAACAGCTAAGTCGAACTTAGGGTTCGACTCTAGAATACATGCGGTATTTATACTAGCAAGTACAATGAGACGTACTAATTAATGAATAAGAGTAAGTACGAAAGTAAGTATAAAGACGGCGTCATATGTGGAATAAGGAATGGTATAAGAAAGGAAACGAGCTTGTCCGTACGAATCGAGCATAAGGGGGACGACGAGTGAGGTAGTTATAAAGAAATGAACATGTCCGACGTATCATGTAAGCATAATGCGGGAGTCCGTACCGTGTTGTAACATTCGTCATCTTCGCCCTCACCGTAGTCGGAAGGCGCATCTTCATCAATATCCTGACATCCTGTCCACTCCTCTTCTCCTTCGTCCTCTTTGTCTTCCCCTTCGAATTCTTCTTCCTCGTCTATGACACTGCTTTGTCAGCGGCGCTTCGTTGGAGGTCCCGCTTCGTTTCTTCGTTTTCTCTTCTTCCTGATATCAGATCTTCGTCTGCGTGGTGCTGGTTCCTGTATCTTGCCGTCAGCAATTAGTGAGTCCCGTGACTGCTGCAGATCCTTCAATTCGGCCCGGTCAAGAGCCCTCCAGAAGATGGCCCCGGCGCGCCATTTGCATAACATGCTGGTAAGATCATCAATTGGGTATGACGCAATGTTGAATCCCTCGATACTTGTAGCCTCGGGCCACCCTTCTATTTTTACCAAGTAGTGTTTCACGACGTTGCGCCAATAATGTTTCCATTGCATGCGAGCATTGACATCACCAGTGATAGATCCTAGTATTATATTAGCAAAACAGAATATAGCGAGGAAACGTGTTACATACGCAATTGATCCCCGATCTCGCGTCGAAGGTCTGCGCGTAATTCTGCCTTTTGCGCCTGATAATTCTTCGCAGCACCTGAGCAACTTGTCAGTTGCATGCAGTACTTTACACTCCCCCCCCCTTCCCTGTGGATTCCGCACATATTCCACACACATTCCACATGATTTCAACAAATGTTAACATATGTTACATATGTAATCCTACATGGAATCTGTGTGGAATCTGCATGGAATCTATGTGGAATCTGCATGGAATCTATGTAGAATGCATGTATATATATGGAATTGACTACTCTTTCATTTCTGATAAATGTGGTTGATTGTTTGGCATTGTTTGGCACTGTTTGCACATGGAATAAAAAAATACTTGAAAATACCAAAAAATCATGCCATCAAGGTTATTTGGTGTTATTTGGCATTGTTATACTTGAGATAAAATCTCTAAAAAATACTTAAAAAATGCAGAAAAATCATGTGATCCTGGCCATACAAGAATTATGAGTCCAAATGAGGTCAAACTTGATCTATTTGTCAAATACATTTTCAGATGTGAGTGTAAGAAATTTGAAAAGTCTGCAAAAAATCTCACACAATGTGCAAAAATCATGTGATCAAGGTCATGCAAGAGTTGACACCAAAGTAAGCCAAACCATAGGTAAATGCAAACAAAAAAAAACTTTGTCTCTTGGTATCACTATTCCATGTGTGACCACCTGCAAAGCCACAACTCACACAATTTCAGAGGCATCCAGTAGTGTGGTTTTGTCAGTTTTAGGAATTTGGGATTACTGGTGATGATGAATGGCTGCTGGTAGTGGAAGCAAGTAGTTGCAACCACAAGTTGTGCAATGTGACTTTAATGTGCAATGATGAGTAGTTGCTGAGGTCAGTCACTCCTGTGAATGTAGCCAGGGCTATCAAATCTCATGCTCATCATGGGCAGTGGGCTGCTATTAGCTGTTGGTTGCCAGCAACAACCAATGACCACCAATTGCCCATGACAAGTTCAAGAGTTGTCAGATCATGAATAAATGTGAGAGGGTTAGAGGTTGTGAGGAATTTGAGATATGTGTTTCAAGGGGAGGAAGGGGGGCTGAGATGAGTGCTTGCCAGTAATTTGGTGATAGTAATACATGGTGGTGATGGTTAAGTCATTAGTAGCATATTGGTGACAGTCAGTCCATTATGATGATCATGTCAGTCTCTGCTTAAAGTTAGTAGTAAGCTCCCATGCGATTGTTGATATAGACTAGTACTAACACTAATACAATAGGATACTGAGTCTTAATATTGAGACACCCATTGAACACAATGCTGATGGGATAACATTGTTTAGGCAAGACCTAGTGATAGAACACTAAGTTGAACTTGGGGTTCAACTTCTACTGAATACTAGTATAGGCCTTTAACACATATGGAGATAACTGCATAAGGTATCATAGGAACTTAGAGAGGGAATTGGTAACTAAGTATGACTCAGAGTCAGTCATATAAGATGAGTACATATAGAAAGTAATTGGGCCTGTCCAACTAAAAGTACAGGTGTGCATAATGTGGGAGTCCATACCAACACAGTGATCAAGGTTAACTTCCACCTCTCATCACCATCACAAGAAACCACTTGTATGTAACCACCTGCTCCCTGACAGGAAGGCTGGACATCTACATAGCAGTATAAGACAAATGGCTGATGATATAGCCTGAACAGCACTGGCAAATCAAACAAGCACCCATTACAACATCAATTAGCTTTCATAGCATTCCTTATCACATACTTTTTAAAGATTTTCTATAACCTTTCAATTTGAAAAGAACAACACAACTATCTTGAGTTTGACTTCACTTGAAATCATGATTTTTCCTTTAAGATTTTTAACTTGCCCAAATTTGCAGGGAATCTGTGTGGAATGAGTGTGGAATCCGTGGAATGAGCGTGGAATGAGTGCGGAATCCGCGGAATGAGTGCGGAATATTCCGAGCGGAATGGGTGTGGAATGAGTGTGGAATGGAGATAGTGTTACAAAAAAAGACTACAAAGACTACATTAGCAGTGCGGAATGAGTGCGGATTCCGTGGAATCCCTGTGGAATCCGTGCGGAATGGGGGGGGGAGTGTAAAGTCCTTGTTGCATGAGATAATTCAATGGTAAAGTTACCTTTGAACCCGCTGAGGGCATAACCCTCCATCTTTGACAGAAGTTGGTTGCTGTCAATTTTCATTGTTGTTTCCAAAAAGTTGGTTACGCCGGGAGTCTTGAAAGAAACGTTCCGGAAGGCTACATCTGAGGTCCCACGTGTAATGAAAAACACTGCTTCGGCGCCAGTGCGTGCATTTAAGTTGAGAAACTGCAGAAAAGTAAGCGGAGCTAGTATAGATACTTTTGGCAATGGATTACCTCGTTTTCAATCACAGCAATTGAGTTCGTGATCATGTCATTAACCTTTGACCGCGCTGAGACTCGGCGGCCCCTAGCCTTCGTCGCCCTGGCCTGCTCCATCTCAGAAACTAATTGGTCTTTCTCCTCTTGGGTCAGCATCTTGTATTCGGGCCCCAGAATTCTTGAAACCTCGGGAAGCCTATCCTTCCCTTGCGCCTTGAATCGTGCGGGACCTAAGTATGCTAGTTATTCACTATGTTAATTTATAGGTTGGAGCTACGTGCCATCCGTGTTTAGATTTTCTTTCTCGTCTTTGCATTTCTTCCAAGAAAAGGCATTCCATGCATTTACTCTGCTGTGCCGACGCAAAGAAACCGGACGGCTGAGCCGAAGGTCCGACTCAATACGTCGTATACTTTTTTTATGGTCAGCAGCAATCTGAGCAATTGTTTCTTCAATGTTTTTCCATGCCTTTTCAAGTGCTGCGTCATAATCCAATTTCAACTCTTTGCGGCGTGCATTTAATTCCGCCCACCCTTCTCGAGTTAGCTTCAGGCCAGGATTAATTCGACGCGGCGGGTTTGTCGTCGCCGGGTGTTGTTGTGCCTTGTAGAATCTGCCTCGCATGAGTAAGAGCAGACGAATGTATTGTTTGAGTTGTATTTTATGCAGTATAGTCAACAACTTACGGAATGGGAGCCGATCTGTAAGATCGTTTGGGCGCGGCTGCATTTGGTCTAGCAACGCTTGCCCCTGGCATCATCACCGTGGCTTAGCATTAAACAAATATATTATTTGAGTTTTATTTTACGCAGCATGGTCAGCAACTTACGGTAATTGGTGCCGATCTATAAGATCATCCGGGAGCGGTGATCTGGCTGAATTTGGTTTAGTAACACTTGCCGCTGGTATCGTCGCACGCTTGTGCCATGGCTTAGCAGTAAACAAATATATCATTTGTCTTAGTTTACGCAGCAGCATAGCAACAACTTACGATAATGGGTGCCGATCCATAAAATGGTCCAGGTGTGGCTGTATTTTGTTTAGCAACAGTTGTCGCTGGTATTGCTGCACGCCTGTGCTGTGATTGGCGGCTTTAGTGTCTGATTTATCAGGGCCAATGACGCTTACTCCGTCAAGGACCAGTTTATTTCCTGGCTACAAATGTTTTGAAAAGGGTTGACAACAGCTTGTGAAAAATCTAGGAGCTATGCGGAAATTACATAAAAAAATATAGATAAGCAGAAAGTGATGATACTGGAATAAACAATGATTTTGGCGCCGGAAATAACGGAGGAGTTTGAATGGATATTGCGCTGACAGATTCTGTTAGCCTTAGCCTAGTGGGGAAAAAGGTCGCGTACCTTGAGATCTTCAACAGTCGAGTCTTGAATCATTGCCCATGAAAGCATTCCTGCTTGTTCCAAACTGAGTCCCCACTCAGGCCGATGAAGTTCTTTCTCCCATTTGCTACTGCGGACTGTGCGTGCAAGTTTGTGAAGATGAGGGATTAAGATGTCCGGGAGCTCGAGATAATCCAAAGCTATGTCAGTTTCTGCACCGAAACGAAGGATGGGCTGATCAGACACAGGTGTGGGATCGGAATCTGGAGCTTGTCAGTGTTTGGGTTACAGGAACTGGAGACGGCATCTGAACTTACCCCCTGTTTGAGCCCCACTGCTGACCATCGGACCTAGTTGACAAAGTTGAAATGCGGCCCCAATAATTGATTTCAACCGCTGACGAGAAGGGAGAGGCTTCCTGGACTCGATCCTGACCGGCAAAAAATCAAACGGGACACATTCAATAGCGTTATATCCGGTACTATGCTCTTTGGGGAAGCGAATGTAGGGGCGCGCTGCGCGCAGACGAATTCCAGGAACTACAGTCAGCAGATATCAGTAACAATGATTTTTTAGGCAATAATTACACATACTGGGTTCAAACGTGGCATTGACACCTTCCAACTCACACCGTTTGGTGAATTGATGGAGGTGTGGAAGAACAACCTCCTTCCCGAAGATCTGAGTAAATGCCACGAGGACTTCTTGAAGCATGTCTCTGGCATCGACAGCCGTCATGGCACGAGAGGTTAGATATGTTGACAGGGTGATATCATTCATGCCGGAATCAGTTGAGACAGTAAAACCGGGAGACCGGATGAGGAGCGATATTCCTCCATCTATGCGGTCTAATGTAGTGAGCTAGAACGAGATGTTAGTCGACTGCACTTGATTAAATATGTGAACTCACTGCATCAAGTACATCATTGAAAGTGTCATTGAGGACTTCCTGCTGCGCCTTGATCTCAACATCATTCGCATCTCCGCGTCCATGCAATGCAATATACATAGGATGAAGCCCATTTGGGGTTTGGGTTGCAAGATCAGACCCATCGGAATGAAGCTGATGGCAAATTGCAGCCCAAGCAGCCGCGAGGCGTTGCGAGGGAGAAGTCTCCGTGAAATGAGCTGAAATAAATGAAATGTTGGATGGAGTGTAGATGTGACTCATTTTTTCAGCGCTTCCCGTTCCGCGGGGGAGACTTGGGGATAACAGAGTCCGTCATTGGGTGGGAGATATTAAAAGGCCTGGCAAGGAGCCTTACCTCATTTGGAAATATCATCGGTTAGATAAGCGTGAGACAAGTTGGCAATGGCCGATCGTCGACCTCAGCACAAAAAGTCGTTGAACTTGGAAGAAACTGGCTTGGCAATCATGATGCTCAGCTGTGTCCTAGAACGTATACTTGAAATTGCCTTTGATTTGATAGTCGTTATCAGTCGGTGTTGGGTATAGTACGGATAGAACGATCAACATACTGCTCGAGCGATGCGATGCGTCTTCATCATAGAATCATAATTAAGGTGCTTTCCGCTTGTTGACGAGTGCCAGTGCCAGGTTCCGAGTGAGTTGCCAACTTGCCATAGTACAGAACATTGACTAGATGAGAGGTGAATGTTGAATCTAGAACTCGACAGAGCTCAGGTGGATCATGCCAATCACAGCAATCGCGCTGTAACATATCGATTCCGGCTATGCTGGAATCGATACTGAAACCCTTCCGTCTTCCGGACTCGGACCTCCGACACCTCGGACCCCCAACCTCGGCATCGGATACGTCTCGGACCGAGTAGCGCACGTAGTACACGAGGTACACAGTATATAGCATGTCGTACTTAGTTAGTTATATATCTTCTTCTCCCCCGCACTGCGCATCTACGTTCCGAGAGCCAACAAGTGCGACCGAGCTCGGACGAGCACCTTTCGGTGCTGCCGAACTCACCGGCCGCATCGCATCTCGGAGGCTGCACCCAAGTCAGCCTCCCTTGCGTTGTTTCAGCGCGACTGTTGAAAGCAATTGAGTTGAATCTAGAACTCGACGGAGCTCAGGAACGTGAATGGATCATGATCACAGCAATCGTGCGACTGTTGAAAGCGATGCTGTATTCAGATGCCTCGAACTTGACAACGCTCAGGAACGTGAATGGATCATGATCGCAGCAATCGCACGACAGATAGTGAAGCTGCATTCAGCTGCGTTGAACTCGACGGAGCTCAGGAACATGAATGGATCATGATCACGGCACTATCGCATTCAAGTTGCTTGGGCATGATGATAGGCGCAGAAGGAATGCGGGTGGCAGAATGAAAGCTGCAGCTGGTTCAGAGTGAGTTCAACTTTGCCATACCACAGAATGTGGAGACCTGAATACTACATCCAGATGCACCGATCTCGACGAAGCTCAGGAACGTGAATGGATCATATTCACTGCAGTAACCGCATTGAATATCAATCAGTGTGATGCATAGGCTCTGAAGGAGTCAAGCAAGGCGTACAAGAAGCCAGATTGAACAAGTTAGCGACGCTAAACACAGATCGGATTAAGACAAGTCCAAGTCTTGACAATCCACACTCCAAGTCCTTTCATGACTCGGGCCGCACATCTACAGTTACTTTCAATAGTTCTCCTATGTTCTATTACACATGTTTTCGCCCCACGCATGGCAGCTTCGATCACTGTTTAAGTCAACTTCCGTATCTTTCCAATTCCAATCTTATTATCATGATACTAATTGTGTACTTCAGTTCCCGCACGAGTATGACATTCATTCGCAACGTCTGCAGCATATCCACAAATCAATCATCAATACCTAGCACGAATTCCGCTACCACCTCAAAATCCTCCTGCCTCCTGTTCTCATCCTCAATTCCCTCCGCTAGATCTAGATTATCACCAGGATTTGCATCCTCATACACACCTGATCCACATTTTCCTGTAAAGTACGGACATGATTCCAGTTTATCGAGCAATTTCAAATGAATTTGGTTCACTGCTGAGCGTGAACTCCATCGCCGCTGAAGCTCCCCGCCAAGCAGCGGCAACCCTTGTGCTTCTAGATGCCGCAAAACTTGTTCAACCCTTTTCTCCTCGTGTTCTATTGAAGTCCGAAGGCGGCGCACTTCGACATTCAGGCGATCTATTTCCTCGCGTGCACGTTCCAGCTTGAGATATTTCACCATCGCTTCCCGAACTGCCGGCCTCATCCATTTGGCCGATTTTAATTTAAAATAGCGCAAGACGTCGAATTCACCCAGGAAACTGAAGTCGACAACGTCTTTCCATGACAGTGGTTGGTGTGGCGGGTTAAGTTTTGCAGCCTCGGCATTGTACCTGCTGATGGCCTTCCAGATGGCCTCTGACCTCCTTTGAAGTGCCCTACTAATTTGGCGATGTAGCTTGTACCCTTTAATGGTAATCCAATTGAATACATATGCTAGACCATAAAAGGAATAATACTGTACCTGTTCCAGACGAGCACAGCTTTGTGAGCTCAAACAGGCGCATGATGACAAGCCTCTCAAGGTTGTCGATGGCCGCCTGATACTTGGTCTTTATATTTTCTTGATGGTACTTCTTGTAATCTGAGGATTCGGTGGACCATCGTTCTGAGATGTTGAGGATTTGCTCGAGGGTGCCAACTAAGGTTTCGGTGTTCTGTAACTTAGTGTAAGTCGTCTCCACGTGCTTGCGGGCCTGAGCAACAGCTGCAAGTGCGTTGACAGGTGCAACCCTTTCCAACGTTCGGTTGACATTCGCACATGCATTTTCCCATTCTTGTCTGTTTTCCGTAAAGTGAGTACTCTCAACTTATGATCTGTACCTGAATTTACGTACCTACAGTTGTATAATTCGTTTAGGGCCTCCACATAACACCCTTTAGTTTCAACCTCAGGGGGCGGCTTCTTTAGGCCTTCTAGATAAGCCCTTTCTTCATCAATGTGCTGGACGAAATCATCAGTGTTAATTTCGAACCGAGAACATGCCTCCGCCAGTTCCTTTTCCAATAAGCGAATGTCTTCAGCTGCCTCACGGTAATGATTTGAGATAAATTTAGCTGCCGTTTCATGTTTAGAAATTAGCTCCCTTGTCAATCAAAAGATGACCCAGTACGTACAGAGCAATGCATATTTTTCTTCGTCCCAAAAGGTAAAGTATTCTTCAATGGCTTGGCGCCGATGAAAACGGCTTGCATACCACACCGTGCGTGCAAGATCATTCGTTGCTGAAAACACGTGCTCACATCCTTCGCCTTCACTCTTGCCGGTGCCTCGTATGTATAACGGATGCCACTTGAGCTGGCAGGCGCGGTGTAACGAGCCGGTTCCGGCTACGTTGGAACCGAACACCGAAGCGCACCGCATTCCGATTCTCGGCATCACATCACGCATCACGGAAGCTTCCGAAGTCAAACCTTCGCGCCAACGACCTTCGGCCACAT
This sequence comes from Amanita rubescens, assembly GCA_015039365.1. Classification (NCBI taxonomy): domain Eukaryota; kingdom Fungi; phylum Basidiomycota; class Agaricomycetes; order Agaricales; family Amanitaceae; genus Amanita; species Amanita rubescens. The sequence continues at coordinate 99,883 of WION01000086.1, read as the reverse complement.
TCCGACAGGGCCATTCCCGCAACTTGAGCGATATTCGAACGCAACGGGGCACCTAGACGCGCACGGACCAACGGACTCGGAGGAAGGCTCGTCGCAGGTAAGCCTCATGTCCTCGTAGTATATATACGGCATTGTCTGTAGTAGTTGGACATCGAATATACAGCCAGTCTCACTTCCGCTCTCTTTCTCGTTCCCTTGCGTCCGATTTCCGTTCTCCTTCTCGCTCGGTGACTCGGTCACCGTTCCGTTCCTTCTCCTTCGTTCTCGGCACTCTATCGCACTTAAGCACATCGGTCAGACCTCCGTAGCCCCTTTGGCCGAACACTGTTCCACGTCGGCCTTCTCTTTATTGTTTCAACTGGAGCCCACCGCGAGGGGCTCTTAGGTCTGTGCCCCAGCCATTCGTCCTCACCGTCCTGCAGCGCAGAAGGCATCGGAAAAGTTTCCATCTCAGTTAGGTCCACGCCGAGCTAGGCCCGCCGAACCTCAGCCAGGACCATCCAGCCGACCACACGTTCCTTGGTCTTCTCGGAAGCCGACTACTCCTCAGCCTCCACCCCCTGCTCCTAAACAGCCTCAGCCCGAACCACCGACAGATCCTCCGTCATCCGATCTCTCTACTAGTTCAGCCGACGAAGACTTGCACCTTCCGGGAACATTTCCCCTACCGATCAGAGATCCAACACCTGCCGACCTTTCCTCGTTTCTAGACCTATCCGCACTCCTTGCACCGCAGTCTCCTTCACTCCTTGGCACCTCGACTCCGAAATCGCTTCAACCGGCTCATTCACAGCACGTGCCCACTGCTTTTAGTCTATTTCCGAACTTGCCACCGCTCTCGCCCTTGACACCGATACCTGATCCGCTTACCCCTGAGCCAACCCGTCCTGCCTCACCGCGTCCTGCCTCACCTCGTCCTGCCTCACCTCGTCCTGCATCCCGTCCTACCTCGCCTACCCCTACACCGCCTCCGCCTACACCATCTCGTTCTCCCTCACCTCCTCCTACCAAAAGCAACATGGCTACCCCGACCCGTATGCCTATCCGGACTAGCAAAGAGGCGCCCCGTTTTCAGGGTGCCGCAAGCGGTCTTGAACGCTACCTCGAGGACATCGAGATGACTTGCGAAGATCGAGAACGCTCCGGAGACGCCGAGCTTGTTAAATGGGCGATCTATTACACAGACGAGAAATCCTCCGAAACTTGGACAGCCACCAGGGACGCGCTAGCGGAACCAAAAGCTTGGGACGACTTTAAGAAAGCGATCCGCGAGATCTACCCCGAGGCACAGCCCGATCGACGCCACACCATTGCAGCATTGCGTACCATCACCGATCGCTACTCATCCCAGACCATTACCTCCGAGACTACTCTAGCCGAATACCACAGGGAGTTCTCCGGCACTGCTCAGTACCTCATAACCAAACACCGCATGACCGGCCGCGAGGCAAGCATTATGTACATGTCAGCGTTCGCTTCCGACATCAGACCCGATATTACCACTCGGCTCACGATCAAGTGCCCGGACGTCAGACCCGACGACGGCTACGATCTAAAGGAAATGAACAGCGCCGCACAATTCGTTATCAGCTCCAGACCTGCGATAGCACTCCTTGCAGCTACCACGCCTCCCACGCCTGCACCCGCGCCTGCGCCAGTCGCCCCTTCCTATCCAACCGCCGCTCCGACCGCACAGGCAGCAGAAACTTTCGCCCAACGACTCTTCAACGGATGCGTTTTCTGTGGAGATTCAGAGCACCGAACTCCTTGGTGCCGAGTCAGGGACGAATACTTCAGACAAGGCAAGATCAGGCTAGTTGATGGCCGCATACAGCTCCTGAATGGCGAGGAACCGAATATGGATAAATACCGAATGCACGGACGATGGTTCAAAGAACGTGTTGATAAATGGCTTCAGGACAATCCACAGCCGAACACGCCGCAGCCACGCGTAGCCTCCGCCAACCTGCTGGAGATCTCCGATCACGCCGAAACATTCGCAGCCGAACAAAAGAAAAACTCTACCGCTATGCCCCGATCCAAGCAGACCCCCGCTCCGCCACAGCCCACGACACCGCCCGTCGCTTCCACGTCCAAAGGAAAAGAAAAAGATACTCCCGCTTTCAAGTTTCGCTCGCCGATCGATGACACGACCGCCGCCCAGCGAATCATAGACCATCTTCTCAGCCTACCCGTGACCCTAGCCGCTAAGGACCTCATTGCAATATCCCCGGCCGTCCAAAAAGACTTACGTCAATTGGTTACCGCCAAACGCATTGAATCCGCATCTAGCAATGAGGTCTCCGCCACTGAAACCGAGCCCCCGGAAGACGATCCGATCGATGTTCTCATGGCCACTACTAAGCCTATCGAGACCCTCCGAGTCGTAGACGGTACTTTCAGCGGATCCGTCAAATGCGAATGCGTCGTCGACAACGGCTCTCAGATTATCGTCATCAGAAAGGACAAATGGGAACGCACAGGCTCCGGCTACTCCGCTTCTAGACGCATCATGATGGAAACCGCTAACGGCACATCGAACTGGACCCTTGGCATCACCGAAAACCTCACCCTGACTATCGGCGGATTACCGGTCCAAGTCCAGGCATACATCGTGGAAGACGCACCTTACGAAGTTTTACTCGGCCGCCCATTCTTCACCCTGCTCTCTGCCGTCACCCGCGACTACCCCAATGGCAACCAGGACATCACGATCACCTGCCCCGAATCTAAAACCTCCGCCGTCCTTGTCACACGCCCGAGATCGTCCCGCAGCACATGCGGAGCACATACCGTCAAAACGGGTTTTTAATTGTCGATGAATCGCCCACACGGAGACGAGACGCTCGGAATCCGCAGTCGCCCACCAAACATGTCAATAATGAAGAACTGCCAAACGTACATACGACTACGCCGCACATACACGATATCACACCTACAACCATCTTTAATCAACCGACGATCGCTAATTCCGCTGACCCCGATGCCACTACACCAACGCCCGAAACTACCGACGCGCCGACCGTTTACACAGTTGGAAAGGGAGACAACCCATACCACTTGTCGGAGGAGCATTTCTTGGACATGTTGACCGCGCCCAGAATGATCGGTAATATACTCTTACCTTACAACGGACATATCAGTACTACAGAGCTCGAATTTAATTTTGTCCCCGCCGCCGAAACACTAGCATATAAGAAAGTCGCCAACCGAATTAAGCCAGTCGCTACCACGCTACCCGAGAAATTCCGAATTATCCGCCGCATACCATCCGATCCCCTCGCCGATCTCCCTACCCTTCCGACACAGCCACCGGACTTTGCCCCAGGAACCCGATACACCGAAGAACGAATGAAGGCACAAAATATCAACCCCACTGGATTCTTAACCGCCGAAGAAGAAAAGCTCATCCACCATCTGATCCGCATACACGAAGAAGGCTTCGCATGGACTGAAGCAGAGAAAGGGAAGTTCTCCGACGACTACTTCGACCCCGTGGTGATTCCGACCATTGAACACGTGCCCTGGACGCTAAAGAACATGCCGATTCCGCCTGGCAAATACAACGAGATCGTACGCATCATCAAAGACAAAATCGCTTCCGGAGTCTACGAACCGTCCAGCTCATCCTATCGGTCCCGCTGGTTCTGCGTTTACAAGAAAGATGGGAAATCACTGCGCATCGTCCACGACCTACAGCCGCTTAACGCCGTCACTATCAAAGACTCTGGACAACCGCCGAACGTAGAACTGCTCGCCGAGTCATTTGGTGGGTACTCATGTTACGCTACCTTTGATCTGTTCGTCGGTTTTGACCAGCGCCGCCTTGCCACCGAATCCCGAGACCTTACGACCTTCCAAACGCCTCTCGGTACCTTCCGCCTCACGTCTATTCCGATGGGATACACCAACTCGATGCAGATCCAGCACGGCGACCTCACCTATATCCTTCAAGATGAAATTCCGCATGTCACCAAACCCTTCGTCGACGACTGCCCCTGTAAAGGACCGAAAACCCGCTACGAGCTCCCCGACGGAACCTTCGAGACCATCCCCGAAAATTCTGGCATCCGACGCTTCGTATGGGAACACATCCAGAACATTAACCGAGTTATCCAACGCGTCAAACACGCCGGCGGTACCTTTTCCGGAAAGAAGTCATTTTTCTGTATTCCAGAAGCTATCGTCGTCGGACACAAATGCACTTACGAAGGACGCCTTCCGGACGACTCACGAATCGAAAAGATCAGGAACTGGCCTATCCCCGAATCTATCACCGAAGTTAGAGGTTTTCTAGGAACTATGGGCACCATCCGCATCTACGTCAAAGACTATGCCGAACACGCTCGCTCACTCTCGGAACTCCTACGGAAGGGCGTCGAGTTCGAATTTATTGGTCACCATATCGCCGCCTTCGAGAACCTCAAGCTCATCGCTATCAATTGCAACGCCATCCGAGGCATCGACTACGAATCACTTCTCGAGGTTATCCTAGCCGTCGACTCATCCTGGTACGCTGTCGGATACTGGCTATCACAGATCGGTCCCGACAAGAAGCGCTATCCGAACCGCTATGGATCTATTACCTTCAACGAGCGAGAACAACGATACTCCCAGGCCAAACTCGAGCTTTACGGACTCTTCCGCGCGCTCAAAGCTACCCGGATATTCATCATCGGCGTCAAAAATCTTGTAGTCGAGGTGGACGCTAAGTATATTAAAGGAATGATCAATAACCCGGATATCCAGCCGAATAACACGATTAACAGATGGATAGCAGGAATCCTCCTCTTCGACTTCAAACTTCGCCACGTCTCCGCAAAGAAGCACACTCCCGCCGACGGATTATCTAGGCGCCGAGCATCCGAAGAGGACGAGCCTCCAGACGACTCCGACCCGGACGACTGGATTGACGAAGCTAACGCATTCTGTATCGAGGCCGCCAACTGGACTTTCAAGCCGCACCTCACCGCCGCATGCTATGCCACCGGAACTGACGGCCCCGACATATTCTCCCGATCCGAAAAACAGCTAGCCCGAGACGCCGACATACTCAGGATTGAAGCCTACCTCAAAAACCCGCAACGGCCGCCCGACATGTCAGCCGATCGATTCCGACAATGGCTCAACAAGGCCAAGCGATTCTTTATTCAAGGCGACCGGCTCTGGTACCGAGACGATCACCGCCGACACAAGCTCGTCATCCTCAACGACTCCAAGCGACTACAGATCATACAGGAAGCACACGATGACACCGGACACAAAGGCATCTTCGCGACTCGCGCTCGTATCCGAGACCGTTTCTGGTGGTCCTCCCTTGACTACGACGTTAAATGGTACGTCCGGACGTGTCATAACTGCCAGATCCGAAACGCCCAACGCCTACACATTCCGCCGACTGTTCCAGAGCCTGGAGGTCTCTTCCGAATCGTACACATGGACACCATGAAGATGCCAGCATCCGGCGGATTTACCTACATCACGCAAGCAAGATGCTCCCTCTCCGCATGGCCCGAATACAAAATGCTCCGCTCCGAAAACGCAACAGCTATCGCCAAGTTCATATTCGAAGATATTCTCTGCCGCCACGGAGCCATAGAAGTCATTGTCACCGACAACGGAACGCCATATGTAGCTGCTCTAGAAGTCCTCCGCCACCGATACGGTATCAACCACATCCGAATATCCCCGTACAACTCACAGGCCAATGGCATCGTTGAATGCCGACATTTTGACGTCCGAGAATCTCTCATCAAAGCAGCCGACGGCAAAACCGAGAAGTGGAGTCAAGTCGCGCCATCCATATTCTGGGCCGAGCGCATTACGATACACCCATCTACCGGCTACAGCCCATACTTCATCGCCCACGGAACCGAGCCGACGCTGCCCCTCGACATCTCGGAAGCCACTTACCTTTGCCCGCCGATTACATCCGAGCTCTCGAGACAGGACTTGCTCGCCCACCGTGCCCGACAGCTACAGAAACGTCCGGCCGATCTCAAAATCATCCGCGACAAAGTCTACAAGTCCCGGCTTAACGCCGTGCGCAAGCTTGAGCAGCGCTTCCAGCATACGATCAAGAACTTCCGCTTCAAGAAGGGAGATTTAGTCCTCGTCCGTAATAACAAGATCGATATGGAACTCGATCGTAAAACAAAACCCCGGTACCTCGGACCGATGGTCGTTATCCGGAAAACCCAAGGAGGATCGTACATACTCGCCGAGACCGATGGGGCCCTTTCTAAGTTACGGTACGCAGCCAAACGTTTAATTCCTTACCGATCACGCAGTATCGCACCGGGTGAGCGGCTTTCACAATTACTTAATAGATCCGATGAGGAGCTTTATACGATGACACACGACTCGCCCGACGAAGCCTCCCTCGCTGACGGCGATGGTGATGGTTTCATTGATGAGGCACTAACGGAGGTCGATGACCTACCTGAGTCTGGACTCTGAATGCTCCGAGGATATGCATATAGTTTTCGCTACAAAGTACAGGTACATTCGTTTAATCACTTCTTATTACAGGAGCCCGCGACGAGCACCGAACCCGAGTCCTCCGAATCCTACGCCTTGCCCTTGCCCTTGCCCTTGCCCTTGCTCTTCGCCTGGGGAACCTCCTCGGCCATCTCCTCCCTTAGCTCCTTCATGTCTGCCTGCAGGTCCTCCACCGACCGCTTGTAAAGGTCCTGGAATCTCGTCAGCTTCCTCTCCAGCCTGCCGATACGATCCTCATAGCCCGCCTTCGTCTTACCCGCTCCCGAACCGCCTTCAGAACCCGTCTCCACGTCACCGGCCTCCTTCAGATCCGTCTTGCTACGCCTACGCGGAGGTTGCTCCTCCAGACTACTCCCAACCTCGATCTTCCGTTTATCCGACCGAGACGGCGTCTTCACCGACGAGCCCGATACCCCAAGTGCGCCTACACCTCGCGCCAAAGACGACGGAATGCTCTTAGCAGCCGACGACGCGACGCTTGAGGATCGCACGACAGGAGCATCCGCACCGGGCATGGCGCACCTTACCTTCTTCGCTCGACAGAGATCGCATGCCGTATGGTCACCGGAGAAGACACAGGCCTTATTCAGCCTTACGCAAGTTTCGCAGCGCTGCGATTCGGGCATCAGCTGAGGGACCGCGACATAGTCCATCACCAACGTACCTGTTGAAGGGAAATCAACTCTGAACCGACAGCCGGAGCGACCTTACTGCGTGTAGTACGAGGCCTCGGCGCAGGTCTCTTGAAATCGACGACTGGCACTTCTGGGACAGTTTGACGGCCAGCAGGCGCACCCGCATGCGACGACCTTTCTAGGACGCTACTTCGCGCAACCGAACCGGAACTGATATGGCTCGCAGAGTCCTCTGGACGCAAACTCGCCCCGGAGGAGGACCTTGCCAGGTTCACCGTTGTACTAAGTTCTCGTAGACCGACGCCGAGCTTATCGTACTGGACGAGGCCATCCGTGATGACTGAAACAAGCTTTGTCGTTGACCCCGCATCTGCAAGCTCCCGGCTATACGTCCGGATCTTCTCCTGGACACGATTAGTTTCCGCCAACGACAACGTACCCCTTACTCACCACGTCGTTCTTCGCCAGCTCTAGCCATTTCCGGACATCCCCCTCATTGCTCAAGTTTACTTCCCCCTCTGGCACATCCAGCAACCGCTCGCCAAACGCCTCGACGTGCTTGTCCAGCTTGCGCGCTATCAGCTTCGTGACACTGCTCCCACCGCCTGCGGATACGGCCGACATGATTGTAGAAGAGGAAGAGAAGAACCCACCCTCCACTCCCCTCTATCTCTTATCGCCCTCTTATCTCCTCGGACCTGACCAGGAGGTCAGTATTAAAAGACCCCGGGAGGTGTAACGAGCCGGTTCCGGCTACGTTGGAACCGAACACCGAAGCGCACCGCATTCCGATTCTCGGCATCACATCACGCATCACGGAAGCTTCCGAAGTCAAACCTTCGCGCCAACGACCTTCGGCCACATTCCGACAGGGCCATTCCCGCAACTTGAGCGATATTCGAACGCAACGGGGCACCTAGACGCGCACGGACCAACGGACTCGGAGGAAGGCTCGTCGCAGGTAAGCCTCATGTCCTCGTAGTATATATACGGCATTGTCTGTAGTAGTTGGACATTGAATATACAGCCGGTCTCACTTCCGCTCTCTTTCTCGTTCCCTTGCGTCCGATTTCCGTTCTCCTTCTCGCTCGGTGACTCGGTCACCGTTCCGTTCCTTCTCCTTCGTTCTCGGCACTCTATCGCACTTAAGCACATCGGTCAGACCTCCGTAGCCCCTTTGGCCGAACACTGTTCCACGTCGGCCTTCTCTTTATTGTTTCAGCGGTTGTGTGCATGGCCATGAAAGGCTCCTACCATCATTTGGAAGTTTTTCTCCTTTGCCTCAGAGCCAATGCTACTTTCGGCAAGGGTCTTCTGGAAGACACAGCCTATGTCGTAAGCACAGCCAACTCTCTCACCGGTGTCTCGGAGTAAGCGTTTGACAATTGAAAGGGGGTATTTTGATCTAGAAACTTCTAAGTTCGGTTAGCCTATTGTGGCGGAGGAAAAAACCTACAGCTCTCTGCTCTGGATCATGTCACAACAATATAAAATAATACGATGACGGCAAGAGGAAATAAATATGCCAGTTTCATCAAACATTGGGAGCGTTGACTTGCACTCATCGGACCTTGCATTCTTCCAATGATCGGTACAAGTCGTTAAACTCTCGTCTTGATCTTGAGTGTCCACTGTGTTTTCATCAAACTAGCGAGCGGAGGGGGCAACATGAGACCTGGCCCTGAAATGAATATTGTTTACATACCTGATCTTTCTCCGGCGCGTCCTGTACAGCATCAGTAACCTAGAGCAATGATAAGCAAAGTATTTCTCATGTGAAACTGCATACCTCATTTGCAAATTTGTCAACTTCGTCGGGTGTAATCCAATGGTCTGAAATAATCGCTCGTGAGTCCAACCGTTCATTATGAGCACGAACGGATGCTCTGATTCTCTTCAGGGAGTTGTTCCCATCCATTGACACCAGAGCGGAAAAAGTTAGATCAGGTTCATGTTACAACACGGTACGGACTCCCGCATTATGCTTACATGACACGTCGGACATGTTCATTTTCTTTATGTATACCTTATCCGTCTCACCCCTTATGCTCGATTCATACGGACAAGCTTGTTTACTTACTTATACCATCCCTTGTTCCCCATATGACGCCATCTTTATATCTACGTTCGTACTTACCTTTATACATTAATTAGTACGTCTCATTGTACTCGCTAGTATAAGTACCACATGTATTCTAGAGTCGAACCCTAAGTTCGACTTAGCTGTTTATTGTCGTCTGGCAATATAACCCTACTCTTAACTCATCTACCACAATCGTCCTCAGATCCTAAGTCAACGTCCTGACTTAGTATTGAACTTATAATCTTAACGTTTGACTTAAGACTTGTAATCGTGACTAGAGTTGCCGCTGCAACTTAGGTTGAGATTAACGAGTTCGTAACAGTTCATCTTGAAGACGGTAAAAACAAGGTGGGCAGATCCACTGTAACCATGATTTCCCATCAACAATGCCGAGTTTCTCATTGAGTTGATGATCGATCGTCCTACAGATTTGAAGATAAACATCATATACATCTGAAAATTGCGTTGCAAGGTATGGCTGATAGGGTACCTAAAACATGATCATCAAATAGGAATCCACGATTATGGAAACCAATCGTACAGAATGGATAAGGCACAACGCCTTGCAAAAGCCTGATATGCTCAATCGGGGGCAATTTCTTCGCATTTGGCGAAATGCATGTAGCGTGCGAATGGTCAAAGCAACGGATGGGTTTAAGGGGGCACAGCCCAGGAGACCGTTCCGAATAAGCGTCTCGTTGGGAAATTTGTCAGTGCTAGTCGTTTTCAAGTGTTGGCGTCGTCGGACTGGAATCAATATATCATTTCGCACAAATGCTGGATGGAGGTGAAATAGACTCACAAAACATGTCTACAACTTCTATAGATGGTGCCTCCGGATCCTCGTTGCCCACCCAGTCATCATTTAGGCCATCTACACCCTGCACAGAGCGGAAATAAAGGTATGCTTCAACAAGATATTCCATTTGAATCTTCCAGTTTTCGGTATTGCGCTCAACGCGGTCATGCCGATCTCGATCGTCTTTCCGACGACTGCAATCATTTAGCAAGTAGTATGTTCAGTTAGGACAGGTTGATAACAGAACTTACTACTTCCCACTTATGTTAGCGATGTTGTTCGCCAACTCAGAAAAAACCTCAACTTCTCCTCCCTCGTGGCTGTGGCACATCGATAGCCACGTCTATTGGCGGAGCCGCCATGTCCGCAACCATAACGTCTTCAGTACCGATGCCGCTATCCATGTCCATAGAAGCAACATTGCGTCGCTCTTCGTAAGTCATTTCTAAACCAAGTTAGAATAGTAAACTTGTTGATATGATCGTATACTTACCTTCTATGAGTCTGCACCGCTTTGTCTCAGTGGCTGACATTCGTTCATCTTGTCTCCCAGCTTTCAATACCTGCGTGTCTCGGGAGAAGCATCGGCCGGTGTGGCTGACACTGGATGAACTGAGGCCCAGATGTCGAGTTGTGGTCGTTCATCGGCTCATGGCTGAGGAATCCGAGCGGCTCGCTGGGCGATGATTGGCGACGGAGATCAGCCCTGCTGTATCGATAAGCTGAATGTGCGTGGGAATAGATCAGGGAGAGCGAGCAGGTGAGCAAGTGCTTGATAATACATACGGTCGTCTCAGATTTCTTGTGAACGTGTGCGACTAGAAGGCAAATATGAACATATCCGACTGCATTAAATGGATGACTGACGAACGTTCGATGCGCAGGCTGCTGCCAAAAGAAGACCGTCTGAACTCGTTTGATTAGCGGGTGAGCCTCGTTGATCGCTAAAGTCCGTGCGCGCTGTCGGTAATCATAATAAAGTGAGCAACCCACTGTTGATGTTGCTCGTGCTCGAAGAGATTGATGGCAGTCTTGAACATACTTTACTAGAACTGCACATAATTTGTCTAATTCAACAACAAAATACCGTAATCCCACCAAATTCAATCAGCAACGTCTCGGGGCATACTATATTGTTCAGACTAATAATGTACTAGTTACATGAATGGTGAAATACTTTCTTAATATATACATAATGCTTATTATGTGTTTGCAAACATTTTTTGGTGAGCATTGAATTGCAGCACTCTCTTTGTCCGTCTCTTTACTACTCTCTCAGAGTCTCTCTTTACGCTCTCTTTGGTAGGGGCGGACCTACCGGTTTGGGAAGGTGCACGTGCTGGCACTGTCCTTGATCACTCCCACTGCTAAATCCTTCCAACTAAAGTGTGTATACTGTGAAGCATAACCAGAGGTATAAGCTACAAATCTCATCAGTATCTTTGGCAAATATCATGCTCAAATGTGGTGTGGGAAAGGGTTTGCTCAGCATATGATGGGATCAAAAGTGCTGCCCTTCATTGACCTAAAAAAACTTGAGTACATGTCTCTGCGCACTTCACCTTTGAGGCAATTGTGTAGGCCAGTCAGGGGCCTGTGGGAATAGTTTAGTAATCCCTGATGCACACATCAGGCTTGTGCTATTCCTTCTAGCCAATTACCCCCCTGGCTGGATTATGAATAAATATGCATAAGAACTTATTTCATTCCCGGTGTGCAGGAAGGTTGGTCAGAATACCAAGAAAGCTGTTTCCCCACTTGTAATAGCCAAAGGTAGCCGTGAGAACACTTTAGTAAGCTCTGATGCCTGCCTCTAGGCTCACATCCCTTTCTACATGCTGTTAATGGCTTCCCCTGGGCAGCACAATTGAAGAAACAAGGCGTGGATGATGTTACCTACCTTGTATCCTGTATATCTAATATTGGTACTTGGCTAACCCCCGTTTCGACTCTGCGTCGATGGGTTAAGAGAACGATGATGATGCCCGGACCCAAGGGCTAATGGGGACCTCTCTACACCCAGAGATAAGGGTATGCCTGTCCAAGGCAGACGCTGAAGAGCGGTTACAATACTTGGACTTGTCCTCCTAAAAGGACACCGGTTAGATTCCCTATTATCTGGAGATAAAATAGGGTACTACCATGGGGGAATGATCCCATGGGTTGTTTTCCGAAGTTGAACATAGCAACTTCGGCGTCCCACATAGTTTATCTGGACTATGTGATGTGATTGGACGTATTTGAAACCAGTATATATCATCATAGGGATTTTCGATCCCTTATATACATAAATAGTTAAATAGATTCTAGTATAGCGGTGAGATGATATCCCATTGTGGATAGTACACTCTGCCGAACAGAAACTACCCCTTAAGGAGTTTCTATAGCCAGAATAACTCAGCTGTAACCCAGCGGTTATTAGTATAACTATCGTTAAAATACGTCCGCATACCTAGATACCTAGTTGGGGATTGAGACCCAATAGGTTGTTAGAGAGGGATGATTCATCATAGAGATTATGTTAGAAAGTTATGCTATTATCCCAACTGCTAGGATGTTAGATTCATTACGAATGCGAGTCACGAGTTGGCCATTCGATTAAATGATATAACGACTAGTGGCCAGTGCTATAGGATAGACTTCCTTTTTGATGTCGTCATATAGTGTCCCTAGCAAAGACACGCGACCTAGTTGCACATCAAAATAGTCTTAGCACTGATGGAGAATACGAAAAACTCATATTATTTGGACCCTTCTATACGGAGAGAGCTGACAGCGTTCAAAATTGATGTCGTGGCATTTGACCTGAAGGTTTTTACCTTGTAGATCTCATTTGCTGGGAATAAATGTTTTGGCGCTGCCTCCATGAGTGTGGACAGATAATATGATAGGCGGTTTGACACCTACAATGGTCATTCCACGGACATGTTGATATGATTTCTACATCATGGCATGATCCACCTATATTCTCCTTTGGGCAACACTACATAATGCGGTGCATTCTAACTCTTAAATGAATCATCAAACCCAAACATCATCATCAAGTAATCGAACCAAGACTCATGTGTGTCAAGATAGCTGATTGGCTATAAGCCCAGCATTGGCCTGGTCAAGTCCATACTTGATTGAGTCCTTTTCCTTAATTAGAGAACAACTGCCTTAAAATGCCGTTTCGTTCTTGTTGCTGACATACTTTTCTTTAGAAGTTTTTTATCAAATTTTTACCATGTCCCCCTCCGCAAACTCCAAAGTCGCATCTGGCTCCAAGGCCAAATCTTTTTCGGCAGTTGCCGTCCAAGCTCCTGAGCTTGGAAAATTTGTTTCGGTTTCCTCTAAGCAGGCCGCTGAGCCTGCTAAATATTCTTTCCATGATTTTGCCAGTGGAAATACATTCCAGGTCTACCCACAAGACCAACTGGTTGATATGCCTAATGACCAATTCGTCCAAATCATGGAGAAAGTCTTAGGTCAAGGTGATGATGGTTTTACCGTCGTCACCAAAGGAAAGAAAAAAGTTACTTTTGCTGATTCCCCTTCGGATAATAAACCGAAGATTCTGTGTCCCACTGCTCCCCTTCCTCAGGTTAAAAACCTGAAGGCTTCTGACCCAATACTATATAATGAAATACGTCATTATAATAGTATGTTTCCATCTTGGGTAGGACGTTCTGGTCCTAAAACTCTGAACAACCATATTCTTGATGAATTCAGGAATATGGAAAATAAGAGAAGGTTTACACCTTCTCCTTCTCCATTAGGAAGAAATGATGACCCTATTGTTACTACTTCTGAATCGTCGTCGTCGTCTCAATCACCAATTGAGATGATGCCACTTAGGTCGGTACCTAGTGTTCAGAAAGTGACTGTGCCTAATTTTGCACAGATCCTTAAAGAGGGAGGATCTAATCGATCATTCCCCAAGGTTCATCATACTCCAACTTGGAGCAAAGTTCAGAACTGTCCCCATGGAATTAAGTTGGGCGGAACCACATGCGGTAATTGGAACCTTGATTCCGAAGATACTGTCAAATTGGGACAATTCACCCCAATTATTATCTTCAGAGTTAGGAAACCAATTACTGAGCAAATGCGTAGAGGATGGAACACCCATTTATGGGAAAGATTCGTCTACAATCCGAACCCAAATGATTTGGATTCCTACAAGCTTTGGAGAGCCTCCTGCGGATTACCGGTCGCAGAAAGGCCCCAAAGGCATTATGCTAAGGGGAACCAGTACTCGCAGTCTAAAGGGAACAAGAACAAACGCTTTGTTCCAAAGCAAAATCCGGTACATGCAAAAGAGGCATCTACTAAGGTAAATAAACCTTATAGAGAGACTTATACAAATTCACTAAAGTCTTGTACAGCCGAGCATCGAAAGGAACCCACCAGATCAAATCCAGATCGGTGGAATCAAATACGACCGACTCCCAGAGAAGGGAAAAAGAATATTCACACTTGCATTCCCAATCCTGAAAAGGTAAGGGAAGAACAAGTGAGGAAGATTCGTCGGGCCTTTATTTTTGTACAAAGTTTAATAAATGAACTTTGATGAGAATAAAGGATATTTATATCTTTTGACTCAAGGCCGAATAATTTATAGATACTAAATAGTAGAGAAACTGTAATAGTATCTAGTAAATTAAGCCTTACCTTTTGGAAACTTGGACATGGATATGAAAATTGATAAGAAATTTCAAAGAACTTGTCATCAACATAAGCGCCAATTGTAAAGTATAGATGCTAATTATTTCTGTCTTTTTAGAAAAATTTTAACAACCGAAGAAATCTTAGCAATACAATGTCAGCTTCTACTTCAACTCGTAGCATTGCAGACTCAGTTCCAGTATTCAATGGAACAAACTGGCACACTTTCGAGACAAATATCATCCCATATTTACAGACTCGAGGAATTGATGGAGTCATTTTGACTACCTTCGAAATGGCACCAGCCCCCACGGAATCAGAGGTCACTGCTCTCTCCAATGCCGCAATGACAGCAGTCACCAGGGATATTATTAAAGATAAAAAGAAAGATTACGAACAGGATCTCAAAGATGATAAAGAAGCCTTAGGTATAATAACACTTAAGCTCAGTCCGACTTTCCGTCATCTCCAAGATCCTGTTGACACAGCTAAATCCTTTTGGGCTAAACTTAAAAAACAGTTTGGAACACCAGGATTAGCTGGCATATATGTCGAATTCAAAGAAGTCCTTCAATGGAAATTTGATGACCGACATGATCCTACAATTGCAATCCAAAAATTCCAGGATGCACTTAGTAAACTTTCTACACATAAAATAACTATCCCAGATGACATGCAATGTATGTTACTCCTTAATGCTCTAGGAAAGCATTGGGATAACATGTCATCGGTATTATTAGCAAGCATTGAACCAAAAGATATTTCAATGGCTAAAATAATACCTAGAATAGTAGAAGAATGGCGCAGAAAGAAATCTTTCAGTAGCAACAAAACTATTACAGCTAATATGGCTAGAACTAACTTAAACCAAGGACATCCTCGCCCTAAATGGCAAGGACAAAACTATGGTAATAGTTCTAACACAGGAGGATCCTCATCAGGATCCTATAGGCCATATACCGGTAATAGAGGTCGCGGACGAGGTCGTGGAGGTTTTAAACCAAACTTCTGGCCAAAAACTCGTCAACCTCAACCACCTGTACCTCAGGCTCATGCACAATGGCATGGCCAAATGCCTAATCAAAAGAAAGGGCCTAATAATGAGTGTAATAAAGAAACAAAGTTAAAGCAAAGAATGACTAAAAGAGCTGCAATGGCACAAGCTGCCAGTGGTTCTTCAATGGCATCACCTGCCATAGCTTTCCCTTTGAAATCTCGTATAGAACCACCAAACGTTAGGACTTATTATCCTATTCAGGATAATGATAATTTACCTAACGAATATGAAAATTCTTGGAATCAAGAATTAGGTGATCCTAATTATGCTGATACAGAAAGTGAGTCCAAACCAAAATGGACTTACAAAGGTACAAGGGTGAAAGTAGTTTGGCCTACTCCACCTCAATCTGACAACGGACAAGTGTCAGATATTAATGCTGACTTGGATGTTAATACACTTCCAATTGTCAACCTTCCTAAGGACAAAGGAAAGGCACGCGCAACAGTCGAAGATGATGATGATCAAATATCATTAGGAAATGACCAAGATTTCCAATATGATTACAAAGGGTATGTGAAACAATTAAAGGCTCACACCAAATATTGTAAACAACAGGCTTTATATGATCGAACTAACAAAAATACTATTATAGGGGTAATTGACATGATCAATGCACTCCTTAACGATGAGGTAATACACCTCACAAACGATGAAGGTAATAGTAATTCTTCTGACGAAATTCAAATTAATTTCGAAAACAGTGATTCTCAAGGTTTTTCTGATGAAGAAGAAACCTTGGTCGATTCAATAGAACTTACTCCAAGTTCTGAAGTCGATTTAATAGAATTTTCACCAAGTTCTGAAGAATTTCCTCATCGTAATAGTTTAAATTACATAGAATTTCCAATTGTAGACGATAGATCCCCTGGATCTATTAGTCCTTTATCTTATATAGATGAAAATTCTATAAATAATGGTTATTCTGCATTTCCAAGTATAAACTTGGGGAAAATGTTCGATCCTGAGCTTACCCTTTGTAAGAAAACATCATCATGCAACTGTTATAAATGCTTTAGCGCATTCAGAAATGATTGTATTTGGTAGTGTTTCTATTTCCAGTCTCTCAGGACCGAAAAAGACCGGAACTGGACCGGACCAGGACCGATTTGGACCGGACTGCAGTCTCAGGTCTTAGGAGGTCCAAGGGCAGTCCGGTTCCGGTCTTTTTAAATTTTTAAAATCAAAAAACCGCAAAAGACCGGTCTAGACCGGTCCTAGACCGCTAATTGTCACATGTGACCAACACAGTCATGTTCTCCTATATTTTAGCTTTTTTTTGAGTATTGAAACATAAAAAACAGTTGAGATTTGAGTTCACAGTAGTAAAGTTTGTCAAAAGTTATATATAACATGTGAATTTTGAAATCATCTGTTGTTGCAACACTCCAGGTAAGGTATTCTGAAATTAACTAATCTAGGTATGCTCTAGTACATCCAATGGAACATAGTTGAACAGTGGGAGGGTGAGGGTCAGCAACACTGGGCTTCATTCTCTCTTTGGTGATCTCTTTGGCAATCTCAAGTTTGGCAATGTTTGGCAGTCTCCTGGCATCATCAAAAATGGTTTTATGTGGCTCATCTGAGTGCAGCTGGGTGTGAGAGGGTGTGAGAGGGTGAGGGTTAGGAACATATTGATATTTATGAAGTTTTGTAGTTTTAAATTGTTGTATGGGAGACATAGGGACATAGAAACTAATGTAAGGACTGGTCCAGACCAGTCCAAGACCAGTCCAGACCAGTCCAAGACCGGTCCAGATCAGGACCAGTCCTGGACCGGTCTTAACTGGTCTTTTTTTTAAATTAAGACCGGTCTTGCGGTCTTAAGCGGTCTGGTTCCGGTCTTCTCGATATCAGGGACACCCTGAGACTGGTCCGGTTTCGGTCTTTCCAAAAAAGGAAAAAAAACCGGACCGGACCAGACCTTGAATCACTAGTATTTGGATGTGTGATTCCGGTGCATCAGATCACTTTACTTTCAATAAGAGTGATTTTGTAGTAGTGATTCAAGGTCCAGTCCGGTCCGGTTTTTTTTCCTTTTTTGGAAAGACCGAAACCGGACCGGTCTCAGGGTGTCCCTGATATCGAAAAGACCGGAACCGGACCGCTTAAGACCGCAAGACCGGTCTTAATTTAAAAAAAAGACCGGTTAAGACTGGTCCAGGACTGGTCCTGATCTGGACTGGTCTTGGACTGGTCTGGACTGGTCTTGGACTGGTCTGGACCAGTCCTTACATTAGTTTCTATGTCCCTATGTCTCCCATACAACAATTTAAAACTACAAAACTTCATAAATATCAATATGTTCCTAACCCTCACCCTCTCACACCCTCTCACACCCAGCTGCACTCAGATGAGCCACATAAAACCATTTTTGATGATGCCAGGAGACTGCCAAACATTGCCAAAGAGATTGCCAAAGAGATCACCAAAGAGAGAATGAAGCCCAGTGTTGCTGACCCTCACCCTCCCACTGCTCAGCTTGTCCCATTAGACCCCACTCCACCCCCTCACATCATCTCACACCCAGTTGCACTCCAGATAAGCCACATTAAACCATTTTTAATGATGCCAGGAGACTGCCAAACATTGCCAAAGAGATTGCCAAAGAGATCACCAAAGAGAGAATGAAGCCCAGTGTTGCTGACCCTCACCCTCCCACTGTTCAACTATGTTCCATTGGATGTACTAGAGCATACCTAGATTAGTTAATTTCAGAATACCTTACCTGGAGTGTTGCAACAACAGATGATTTCAAAATTCACATGTTATATATAACTTTTGACAAACTGTCACGAGCCTTAGACAGGCGTCACAACACAAGACTCAATACTCTTGGAGGATATCGCTGACAATGTCAAGCGATGAGAATGATACAAGAACTGTCTAGGTTCAAGGCAAGTTGGATAGGGATCACAACTAAACTGTCCAAGGAAAGACGAGCTTGTTGCTTAGTCTACCTACTACAATTGTTCTACTTATATACTATACAGGGTACTACAGGGTATGGGTAAGGGTATGACTTCATCGGGGTACAGGGTTATCTACATGAGTCCAGCATGCGCGAAACATGCGGTGTGTCAAGGAGTGAAACAAGGGGTGTGATACAAACTTTACTACTGTGAACTCAAATCTCAACCGTTTTTTATGTTTCAATACTCAAAAAAAAGCTAAAATATAGGAGAACATGACTGTGTTGGTCACATGTGACAATTAGCGGTCTAGGACCGGTCTAGACCGGTCTTTTGTGGTTTTTTTGATTTTAAAAATTTAAAAAGACCGGAACCAGACTGCCCTTGGACCTCCTAAGACCTGAGACTGCAGTCCGGTCCAAATCGGTCCTGGTCCAGTCCAGTTCCAGTCTTTTTCGGTCCTGAGAGACTGGAAATAGAAACACTATTTTGTAGACTATACAGAGTATGATACTCCACGTATTGTTACAACACGGTACGGACTCCCGCATTATGCTTACATGACACGTCGGACATGTTCATTTTCTTTATGTATACCTTATCCGTCTCACCCCTTATGCTCGATTCATACGGACAAGCTCGTTTACTTACTTATACCATCCCTTGTTCCCCATATGACGCCATCTTTATATCTACGTTCGTACTTACCTTTATACATTAATTAGTACGTCTCATTGTACTCGCTAGTATAAGTACCACATGTATTCTAGAGTCGAACCCTAAGTTCGACTTAGCTGTTTATTGTCGTCTGGCAATATAACCCAACTCTTAACTCATCTACCACAATCGTCCTCAGATCCTAAGTCAACGTCCTGACTTAGTATTGAACTTATAATCTTAACGTTTGACTTAAGACTTGTAATCGTGACTAGAGTTGCCGCTGCAACTTAGGTTGAGATTAATGAGTTTGTAACACGTATGGCAATAACCACTGATTCACAATCACAAATACTAGGTGAAGGTACTGTCATACTTTCACATGAACTATCAAATGGCACAGTGAACCAAATTCGATTACATCCTGTTCTCTACATGCCAAGCGCAATACTTAGATTAATAAGCAATGGAACCTTGTGTAAACAAGGATTAATTGCAAGACAAGATAACAAGAAAATTATTTTTAGTCTCAAACGTTCTCCTGATGTTCCTTACATCGAAGGAACACCCGCCTTAGGCGATGACACATTAATGTGGATTAATGGCAATATTTATAAGCCAAAAGCTTGGAGCTTACTAGTCCCGATGCATAATGTGATCAATTGGGAAATTTGGCATCAACGTCTAGGACATCCTTCCAAACAAATAATTAAAATGGGCAATAAATCTCTTAAGGGTTTCCCACCCAGGTTACCCTTACCCACCACTAATGATCCTTGTAAAGGATGTGTTAAAGGTAAAGCTGTTTCACAAAGCTTTCCTGATACAGATAAAAGAGCTTCGAAACCATTTGAGCTTGTTCATACCGATTTGATGGAAATGCCTGTTCCATCATATAATAAACATATATATATAATGGTCTTATTAGACGATTATACATCTCATGTATGGACACTTTTACTTCAAAAGAAGTCAGATGCTTTCACCTCATTTAAACATTGGTATACTTATATTCAAAATATGTATTCTACTTCAATCGTTTCACTCCGTTCTGATCGAGGGGGGGAGTTTACATCAAAGATGTTTGAAGAATACTTAAAAACCAATGGTATTACACATCAACTCAGCACACCACATATACATCAACAAAATGGTCGTGCAGAAAGGATTAATAGAACACTTAGAGAGAAAAGTGAAGCAATGCGTCTACATGCTTCATGTCCACAGTCTTGGTGGAATTTTGCGATTGAAACCTCCGTACACATTTACAATCGTACTCCACTTAGACGTACAGACTGGTCTACACCAGTACAAAATCTAACAATGGATAAACCTGACGTTTCATACTTCAAAGTATTTGGATGCACTGCTTGGGTCTTTATCCCAAAAGAATTGCGCAAACACAAGTTGTCTCCAAAATCAGAAGAGATGACATTTATTGGATATGAACCGAATGCAAAAGCATACCGCTTCATGACACATGAAAACAAACTCGTCATATCCACCCAAGCACAATTCAATGAATCCAAATTCCCTAGAGAGAGCAAAACTAAAAATATAGCAACCAAGAATCTTGATAAACTCAGTCCTATTCAGGAAGAAGAAGATCTTAACCCATTTATCGATTCAGATGAGATTGATAAAAGGAAGACATTTCCAGAAAATAAGTCTTCTGGACCTTACAATAGCGATAATGATGATCCTTCTGATCATGATGGTTCTGATAAAGAATCCTTTAAATCAGTTAAATCAGAAAAAGATGAGGATACCAAATCAAGGGGTGTTGAATCAGATCAACCCATTGACAAACCTCACTTGGATCTTGAAGATGCTTACATAGGATCAAGAAGGAATAAAACTCCTTCTCCACCTCCTAGACCAAAAACTCGTCGAACTAGAACTGTCAGAGATCCTGACATTCCACCTCGTCGATCTGATTGTCTCAAAGTTCCAGTTATTCAACCTGATAATGTTTATGGTGATAAACCAATTCTTGAGATAGAGAAAGAAATCTCAGATAAAAAAGATGTTATGTTTGATTTATTAAAAGACTTAGAAGAACAAAAATCTTCCTCTTCTGATAAAGAAGTTGAAGATATTCTAAGATTTCAAATCACACATACTGTTACCAGTATACACATCTTAAAAGAATATCACCAAAAGGCAATGAATACTTGGACACAAAAAATAGTTAAAGAAAATGGTACAGAACTGATCCATCATTTATTTGCTCAGGCAATATATGCAAAAGATGATGACACTGTTCCATATGACTATAGAGACATTAGTAAAATGCGCATCAATAATCCTTCAAACTATGAGAAATGGAAAGTTTCTATGGATGAAGAGATTAAATCATTAAATGCTAGGAATATATGGGAACTGGCAGATCTTCCTCCTGGTAGAACAGCCATCAGATGTCAATGGGTGTTCGTACTAAAATCCGACGGCAGAAAAAAGGCTCACTTAGTAGCCAAAGGATTTTTGCAAAGACCTGGGATTGATTACAATGAAACATTTTCACCAGTGGCTCGATATGAGACCATTCGCCTTCTGTTTGCCATTGCAGTGCTAGAAAACTGGGATATAGAAGCACTCGATGTCAAGACTGCCTTTCTTTACGGAGATCTTGAAGCGGATGTATACATGACACAACCGGAAGGCTATGTAATCAAAAATCAAGAAAAGAAGGTATATAGACTTAAAAAGGCTATTTATGGCCTTAAACAAGCCTCATGGGCTTGGAATAAACAAGCAGACAAATCCTTCAAAAGTTTAGGATTTGATCGTTGCTTATCTGATTCTGGTATTTACATCAGAAAAGATAATAAATCTATTATAGTTATAGTACTATATGTAGATGATATACTTTTCATGGGATCTAATTCTTTAGAAGTTAAAAAGGCCAAAGATGCTTTTATGAAACTTTGGGAATGTTCAGATCTTGGTAAAGTAAAAGAATATCTTGGTATGAGAGTCAATTACAATAAGGAAGGAAGAACCCTTATTATTGACCAAGAAGATTATGCCAAGAAAATCGTTAAGCGTTTTGGTCAAGAAAACGCTAAGCCAACTCGTACAGCACTCCCTGCTGGTTATGTACCAGTACCTAATGATAAACAAGCTTCGCCTGAAACAATATCTTTATTTCAACAAATAATAGGATCATTGTTATATCTTGCATTAGGAACTAGACCAGATATTACTTATCAAGTAATATTAATGTCTCAATTTTGTGCAAACCCTGTTACGAACTCGTTAACCTTAACCTAAGTTGCAGCGGCAACTCTAGTCACGATTACAAGTCTTAAGTCAAACGTTAAGATTATAAGTTCAATACTAAGTCAAGGCGTTGACTTAGGATCTGAGGACGATTGTGGTAGATGAGTTAAGAGTAAGGTTGTATTGCCAGACGACAATAAACAGCTAAGTCGAACTTAGGGTTCTACTCTAGAATACAGGCAGTACTTATACTAGCAAGTACAATGGGACGTACTAATTAATGAATAATGGTAAGTACGGAAGTAAGTATAAGGACGGCGTCATATGTGGAACAAGGAATGGTATAAGTAAGGAAACGAGCTTGTCCGTATGAATCGAGCATAAGGGAGACGACGAGTAAGGTAGGCATAAAGAAATGAACATGTCCGACGTATCATGTAAGCATAATGCGGGAGTCCATACCGTGTTGTAACACTAGCTCTCCCCTACATTGTTGACCGCAACAACAAGACGTTCAAGTGTTCATGTTGTGCATGGCGATGTCGTCGTGCTGATAGCTGTAGTCGCCATAAAGGTCGCAGGCGTCGTCGTCGGCTCCGTCACATTGTCGTCCATTGACACATGCCTGACACTGTGA
The DNA here is from genome assembly GCA_015039365.1 of Amanita rubescens. Taxonomy (NCBI): domain Eukaryota; kingdom Fungi; phylum Basidiomycota; class Agaricomycetes; order Agaricales; family Amanitaceae; genus Amanita; species Amanita rubescens. The sequence goes on along the minus strand of WION01000086.1, from coordinate 76,733 downwards.
CGCGTGGTGTGCCTTCTTCTTTCCCTTCTTCTTCGGCTGATGAGGGCGGCGGCTAGTGGAAGCGGGGGTATTGGCGGTATCTGTGGTAACTCGAGAACGTCCTTTCTTCTTAGTGGAAGGACCGGGCGTCGGATCGTGTCGGCGCGTGGGAGCGCGTGTAGATAGAGTAGACACAGGAGGAATTGTAGTAGCGAGATGGTGATCCTCAGAGGCATGTTTACCTCGGCAGTGAATGCAGCGGTTGTAGCGGTGGGGGCGTTGGTTGGCAGCATTAGTCATACTGCGGGTCGTAGGTCGTCGAGAAGGCGGAGAGTCGTTTCGTCGAGAAGTGGGGACAGGAATATTCCAGACTCCGTGGCGAATAACGGTGGTGGTTGGGGGTGATGCGGATCGAGGAGGAGGAGGAGCCTTCTTATCTCGTTTCGGTTCTTCCTCAATGAGATCGCCTGTTGTATGGATTCGGCGATGAAGATCGAGATCGCTGATCGCATTATTGATCTGCGCAATGTGGTCGCTAGTGAGTTGATGCAAGGGAACTCCGTCTGCGAATTCGGCTGTGGTCCATTCCGTGTCTCCTTGGATACTGGACAAGAGATCTCGGATCTTTCCGGTGAGGCACCAGATTTCTCTTGATTTACGATCTGTCTCCATAATGCATCTAGTTGCTCGGTGTCGGTCGGGTGTAGCTTCGGTAGCGCGAAACCAATGGTTGGCAGCGATGCGGTTATTCTGATCGTGAGGCTGTATTTTTAGTCCAAACCTTTGATCGTCGATGCTTTCTATAGCAAGGATGATATAGCGCTCGACGTCAGCTGTGAGAAGTCATCGTAATAGATCTATCGCCAGTTGATCTAGATTTCCTCCTTTTGGATGAACGTCTTCCCAATATAGTGATGTAACGTTTACAAATGTTTCGATTAAATCGGCACAGTGATAGTTGTACTGATCTCGGGCTTGACCGGCAAGGGTAGTGGCGGTTCGGAAGTCCATGAGGAGTCGCCAGACTCGAGCTATCCTTTCTTGGTCAAAGATGTCGACCTGTAATCTAGCGGCGTTACAGATCAGAGTGACGCGGTCTCTAACCTTGGTGTAAGTAGTAATTCCGTGATAACTGAGATAGAGATCGGGGGTGGTTCGTATGATGGGGCCAGCCATATCGCGGTTAGTCCCATCTGTACCGTGACTCTGGTCGTTGCCTCGAATAGATTCGTTATGAGATTGAGTCGAAGCGTGACCGGCAAGTACCGTCTCTCTATGTAAGGTAACGCTAATGTCTTCAGCGTTTCTAGGTGGGATCGGTCGGCTATTGCGATCTTCCGTAATTCGTCCAGGTACAGCCAGAGTTTCTGATGTTCCGTGGTGGGTTTCCTGGGTTTCGGTGGGAGTGATCGGGATCGTCTGAGACGAGGTTTGATTGGGAGATCCGTGGGGAACATCAACGAAGTCGTTCGGGTCAGCGTCTTCTTCGTCGGTGTCGGTGGTATGAAGAACGAGTCGAGGTCGGTGGGGTCTGGCGGCGGTGGTGAATTGAGTGTCGATGGTCTCTCCAGCATAAAATTCGGACCAGGGGAAGTGCTGAACGGCGTCGGTGGTGTCGTTTCCATTCTGCATAGTAACTTGGTATGTGAATGACATTTCAGAGTTTCCTTCGTCTTTTATATTCTAGAAGGAGGTCTTCCATATGCGTCAAGTTATTTTCTGGTTCCCATGTGTTTTCGCTGGTGTCATAGCCTTTCCACTTTACAAGAAATTGTAATTTCCCTCTAAACTTGCGATGTGCAAGCAGTGCTTCTACTTCGTATTCTTGTTCTCCTTCGATCAGATCGGGAGGGGGCCTCGTTTCCGTTGTTCCATGAAAGGAAGTTTCTTTGAACGGCGTTAGTAAGGCGGCGTGGAATACGTTATGAATTTTCCATTGTCTTGGTAGCGTGAGACGATATGTCACTGGTCCTAAGACTTCTTTAATGGAAAAGGGACCTTCTCGTTTAGGTGCGAGCTTTCTGCTCTGATAAGGAATCTTCAGGTTCCTAGACTCTAACCATACTTTGTTGTTGACTTTGAATGGTTTAGTCTTTCTCGTTGTTCTTTCCATCATCTTAGCTCGTGCTAGATCATGTGCGGCGAGTGCTTCTTCTCGTGCGCGGAACAAGGAGTTGATGCGGTTATCGGCGGTTGGTGTATTTGTCTTATTTGAGACAAGGGGAAGTGCAACCGGGGATGTTCCATACATCAATTGAAAGGGCGATTGTTTCAATGCTTCATGAGTGCGTGAATTATGCGCGAATTGTGCTATTGGTATCATCTTGTTCCAAGTATCTGGTTCATAGGCACAGAATATTCGGAGATAAGCTTCTAATTCGGCGTTATATCGCTCCGTTTGTCCATCAGTCTGTGGATGGAAGGCGGTACTCATTTTGTGTTTGATCTTTAATGAGTCCATTATGCCGTTAAAGACATGTGATGCGAACTGTGGTCCTCGATCGGAGATCATGATGTCGGGTAAACCGAAGTTTTTGAATACATTCCGAATGTAGAGGTCGGCTGTTTCGTCGGCGGTAATAGTTTTATTACAAGGCATGAGAATTACTCCCTTTGTAAGTCCTTGATCGACCACGATAAAGATAGAATCAAAACCGTTGCTTATGGGTAAATCGGTTATGAAATCCATAGTTATTTGTTGAAAGGGTCGGTGTGCGTGAGACTTGATTGGCATCAGAGGTGCGGCAGTAGGGTGTGTATTCGATTTCATTTGTTGACATGCAGTGCATCCGTCAATGAACTGTTTAACCATTTTAGACATTAATGGCCACCAGTAATATTCCTTTAATAAGGCAAGTGTTTTGAAGAAACCGGGGTGTCCGCTTGTTGGTGATTCATGAAAATCTCTAATAATATCTCGGCGAAGATCGGCGTCAGGAGGGATAAAAGATTTCCCTTTGTATAGGATTAATTCATCGTCAAGGGTCCAATCAGACAGGGCTGTGCGTAAGGGCGGTGTTCCTTTTTCTTTTAGACATTTCTTGATTGATTGAGCGAATTCATCTTTGACAGTTATTTCTATTGCTCTGTCACGGAGATCTTTGGCGATTGTGCGAACAAAGAGTTCTTTTGGGAGCATCGTTATTAACTCTTCTGGTTCGTCTTTTGTCATATGATCGGGTCGGCGGGATAGGGCGTCCGCTATTATTAGTTTTGCTCCAGGGACGTGGGTTAATTTAATATTAAATCGAGACAAGTCGTTCCACCATCGTGCTTGGCGGTTCGTAAGACGTTGTGGTTCTCGATAGTAGAGTAGATTCTTGTGGTCGCAGTGAATAATGACAGGGTGTTCTGCTCCTTCAAGTAGGTATCTCCATTCATTGTAAAGAGCGTAGTAAATGGCAAATAACTCTCGGTCGTAGATTTGCCATCGTGTTTCAGTCGGTGTTAAAGCATGGGATAGGTATCCGCATGGGTGTAAGTCGCCATTGTCATCTTTCTGCATGAGAACTGCTCCGATAGCACGGTCTGATGCATCCGTTTGTAGAATAAAGGGTTTGTTAACATCGGGCATCATTAAGACAGGTGCGGATGTGAAGCGTTCTTTTAATAGGTCAAATGCGACTTGGCATTCTGCGGTCCATGTCCATAATTTGTTTTTCTTTGTTAAGTCGTGCAGGGGTCGTGCAAGGTGGGCGAATCCGAAAATAAACCTTCGATAGTAATTTCCGAATCCTAAAAAGGATCTAACTTGTTTAACGGTAGTAGGGGTTGGCCAGTCCCTGATTCCGGCAAGTTTGATCGGATCCATTTTTATTGTATTTTTGGATATGACGGTGCCTAGAAAATCAACTTCTTTGGCAGCAAATTTACACTTTTCAAGCTTGAGGTAAAGATCGTGTTTCTGTAATCGTTCAAGTACTTGTTTTGTTCGAATCTCGAGTTCTTCTTTAGTGTGCGCGTGTATTAGCATGTCATCCATGTAGATGACGAGCCATCCCTTTTCTGTAAAATCCCTGAAATAATCGTCCATCATAGCTTGAAACGTTGCTGGTGAATTTCGTAATCCAAAGAACATGACGTTAGGTTCAAATAAACCTCGATTGGTGATAAAAGCGGCTTTCCATCTGTCAGATTCCTTGATTTGAACGTTATTATATCCCCATCGGATATCCAATTTCGTAAAGTATTCCGAATCTTTGAGTTTGATCATAAGATCGGAGATAAGAGGTAGTGGATATGCATTTGGTTTAGTATATTCGTTCAAATATCGATAATCTTGGCAGGGTCGTAATTTTTGTGCTTCTTTCTTTTCTACGAAGAAGAAAGGTGATGCCTGCGGTGATTTCGATGGTCTGATGTAGCCTTTTTCGACGTGTTCTTTAATCCATTCATCCAGTGTGTTCTGCTGTTTTGGAGATAAGGGATAGATTTTTCCTCTTTTTGGTATGAAATCATCGCAAAGTTCTATCTGGTGATCCCAAGATCGGCTTTCTGGGAATCGTTCACTTGCTTTTTTCTCGAATACATCTTTCCATGCCGAGTATTCAGGAGGGAGCGTGTAAACCTCCTCTGTTTGATGGTATTTGTGTTCCATTTGTTGAGCTGGTGTATATCGTGAGATAGTTACTTGGTCGTATTCGTCTTCTGACCAGCTTCCTATATCCTCAAATGTATGCGCGTTCCATCTGTGATCTGTCGTCTGTGATCCTTTGTGTGACATCAAATATCCGATGACGAGATCTTCTTCCCATTCAGGCATAGCTATTCTGTCAATCTGTTGACAGATGCTCCGAAGTGATGCCTTGATCTTGTCCTGTTCAGAGTCTCGGAACTCTAGAGTCTTTTCTCTCCAATTTACGTCAGGGTTATGCTTCTCTAGCCAAGGAAGCCCCAGTATAATCGCTTGTTTTCCTATTGCTGATACGTAAAACCATTCGGTCATGCGTTTTCCGTTCATTTCGAAGGTGATTAGACATTGTTCATCAATTTCTCCTTCTTTGTTTATGGTGCCATCGACGTTATAAACTCTAATTGGTCGTGGAGTTTTTCGTTTTCTCCATTTGTGTGCTATCCTTTTGTCGATAAATATCCCTTCGGCTCCGCAGTCGATAAGGGCAATGAGGTTTTCAGTGTCGTTTTCAGTTTCAACTTTGATGGGGACAGATAATCTTCGTTTTGAAATAGATTGTACTGTTACATAAGATATATCGAGAGTTGGATCTGATGTTTCTGGAACTTCATCCACTGTCATGAGTCCCACTGTTAAAAATCCTCGTTATCGTCGGCAAGAGATAGTAATAGATCATTCTTTTCGTCGATTGACATCCCTTTCATCAGCGCTCGGATGTTCTTGGTGTAATTCGGTTTAGACTCTCAGACTTCTTCTTCCCAATTTCCATCACCATTATCTGATGTGGCTCGAATGTGACGTTTGGGCGTGAATCCTCTTTTCTTTCCTCCTCTAAATCGGCCTTTCCCTTTGTTCCTTCTCTTCTTCGGGCATTGCCCTGACATGTGTCCTTTGATTCCGCAGATGAAACATAAACCTTCTTTGATGTAGCATTCTCTTTCTTCTTTGGTCATAGATCTGATCATAAGTTCCAATTCTGGATCTTCATCTTTTTCTAGATATTTATGATCAATCTGCATTGCCCAAGATTCGTCGTTGTGGGAGGATGATGAATGACCATTTCCAGATCGAGGTGAATAGGCATATGAACGGGTTCGGATATTGTCGAGTTTGATAGCAATGTCGTACCAGTCTTGTAACATTTTTGGGTTCATGAGCATTGCTTTTTCGAACTCTGGTGCTGTAAGTCCTTTTCCGAACATATGGAATGCTGCTTCTCCTTCGATTCCGGCTTTCGTAATTTGTTCCTTGAACTGATTTACGTAATTAGGTAGGGTCATCTGTTTCTTTCCTTTCATAGACGATCTGTTCTGTAGATTGAGAATTTTCGTGTATGCGTTTCCACTCGGATCAACTTCTCCCCAATCTGTCAAGAATGACAGTTTAAATGCTTCCCAATCATCGAATAAAGCAGGTCTCGTGATGCCTCCTTCGGTGGTGGCGCGAGATTTTCGTAGTTCTGCTAATTTATTCTTTTTCCACTGTCTAGCTCCATCCGAGATCTTATTCAGGGCGGCAAGGATTTTTAAGCGGTCGGTATTCATCCGCTCAGGATTCATGTCAAAGAAAATTTCGATGTCTTCTATGAATGTATTGGCATCCTTTCGCTTCCCTTTGAATTCAGGAAGATCTCCGATGAGACTAGGGGTTCGTGGGTTGGGTATAGGGTCTGTACTTCCTCCAGACATTCTTGGTGATGGTGGGGGTGATGGATCTCTACGCGGTGGAGTTGGGTCGGGTTTAGGTTCGTCTACTTCGATTCTGTCAGGGTCAAACGGGTCTTCGTCGTCCTTTTCTTCTTTAGGGTTCGAAGGACCTGGTTCGGGTTTGGTCGGTTGTTGGGCAGGTGTTGGTGTCGTTCCAACTGAAAGGTCACTGAGAAAATCAAGGGATAGATCGGGTTCTTGATCTGTATCTCCTTCTTTCTCGGATTCACTATCGTTTAGGCCAAAGTTTGCTTTCTTTTTGCCTTTTGTAGTTGTTGACGTGGAAAGGGGAGTTCTTGGTCTTAAGTTCTCTGGTAGAGCGTCAACAGTCCCTTTTATCCAAGTAGGGGTGTTGAAATATTCGTTAGGGACAAAGTCTTGTGTTTCGGATGCTATCCAACGTTCTGTGAGGTGATCGAATCTGATGTGCTGTTCCTGAAGATATAGATCTGCGAAATAATAGTATGATTCGTTCGGAGGTCTAGTTTCTTTTTGTGGTATCCAGAATTCTTGTTCTTTAACTGGATTTCCTCCTAAATCTTCCCAGATTCGTTTTGCACCGTTTAGTCTGATGTAGTATCCGTCAAGAACGTAGTTCCCTTTACGATCTCGTGTAGCTCTATTTGGTGGAGCTCTCCAATCCGTTTTGACAACGTGGCCAGTAACCTACGGGCTGGCTTTCCGGAAGTTCGTCGAAGTGTGTGTTATCAAATGCCAATGAATCGATGTTCAGGCTTATTGAGAAGTTCGACTTAATTGTTACGAACTCGTTAACCTTAACCTAAGTTGCAGCGGCAACTCTAGTCACGATTACAAGTCTTAAGTCAAACGTTAAGATTATAAGTTCAATACTAAGTCAAGGCGTTGACTTAGGATCTGAGGACGATTGTGGTAGATGAGTTAAGAGTAAGGTTGTATTGCCAGACGACAATAAACAGCTAAGTCGAACTTAGGGTTCTACTCTAGAATACAGGCAGTACTTATACTAGCAAGTACAATGGGACGTACTAATTAATGAATAATGGTAAGTACGGAAGTAAGTATAAGGACGGCGTCATATGTGGAACAAGGAATGGTATAAGTAAGGAAACGAGCTTGTCCGTATGAATCGAGCATAAGGGAGACGACGAGTAAGGTAGGCATAAAGAAATGAACATGTCCGACGTATCATGTAAGCATAATGCGGGAGTCCGTACCGTGTTGTAACAAACCCTAGTGAAATTCATATTCACATGGCCCTTTACATTATACGCCATGTTAATACAACTGATAAAGCTAAAATAGTTTTTAACGGAATTTCAAAATTAGGTTTTCTCGCCTTTGCTGATGCAGACTGGGCAGCAGATAAAACAACAAGAAAATCTGTTACTGGATATGTTATGCTATTAGCTGGAGGAGCCATATCATGGGTTTCACGAAAACAGAAGACAGTCGCACTTTCCTCAACTGAAGGAGGACTTTACACTCCCCCCCCCATTCCGCACGGATTCCACAGGGATTCCACGGAATCCGCACTCATTCCGCACTGCTAATGTAGTCTTTGTAGTCTTTTTTTGTAACACTATCTCCATTCCACACTCATTCCACACCCATTCCGCTCGGAATATTCCGCACTCATTCCGCGGATTCCGCACTCATTCCACGCTCATTCCACGGATTCCACACTCATTCCACACAGATTCCCTGCAAATTTGGGCAAGTTAAAAATCTTAAAGGAAAAATCATGATTTCAAGTGAAGTCAAACTCAAGATAGTTGTGTTGTTCTTTTCAAATTGAAAGGTTATAGAAAATCTTTAAAAAGTATGTGATAAGGAATGCTATGAAAGCTAATTGATGTTGTAATGGGTGCTTGTTTGATTTGCCAGTGCTGTTCAGGCTATATCATCAGCCATTTGTCTTATACTGCTATGTAGATGTCCAGCCTTCCTGTCAGGGAGCAGGTGGTTACATACAAGTGGTTTCTTGTGATGGTGATGAGAGGTGGAAGTTAACCTTGATCACTGTGTTGGTATGGACTCCCACATTATGCACACCTGTACTTTTAGTTGGACAGGCCCAATTACTTTCTATATGTACTCATCTTATATGACTGACTCTGAGTCATACTTAGTTACCAATTCCCTCTCTAAGTTCCTATGATACCTTATGCAGTTATCTCCATATGTGTTAAAGGCCTATACTAGTATTCAGTAGAAGTTGAACCCCAAGTTCAACTTAGTGTTCTATCACTAGGTCTTGCCTAAACAATGTTATCCCATCAGCATTGTGTTCAATGGGTGTCTCAATATTAAGACTCAGTATCCTATTGTATTAGTGTTAGTACTAGTCTATATCAACAATCGCATGGGAGCTTACTACTAACTTTAAGCAGAGACTGACATGATCATCATAATGGACTGACTGTCACCAATATGCTACTAATGACTTAACCATCACCACCATGTATTACTATCACCAAATTACTGGCAAGCACTCATCTCAGCCCCCCTTCCTCCCCTTGAAACACATATCTCAAATTCCTCACAACCTCTAACCCTCTCACATTTATTCATGATCTGACAACTCTTGAACTTGTCATGGGCAATTGGTGGTCATTGGTTGTTGCTGGCAACCAACAGCTAATAGCAGCCCACTGCCCATGATGAGCATGAGATTTGATAGCCCTGGCTACATTCACAGGAGTGACTGACCTCAGCAACTACTCATCATTGCACATTAAAGTCACATTGCACAACTTGTGGTTGCAACTACTTGCTTCCACTACCAGCAGCCATTCATCATCACCAGTAATCCCAAATTCCTAAAACTGACAAAACCACACTACTGGATGCCTCTGAAATTGTGTGAGTTGTGGCTTTGCAGGTGGTCACACATGGAATAGTGATACCAAGAGACAAAGTTTTTTTTTGTTTGCATTTACCTATGGTTTGGCTTACTTTGGTGTCAACTCTTGCATGACCTTGATCACATGATTTTTGCACATTGTGTGAGATTTTTTGCAGACTTTTCAAATTTCTTACACTCACATCTGAAAATGTATTTGACAAATAGATCAAGTTTGACCTCATTTGGACTCATAATTCTTGTATGGCCAGGATCACATGATTTTTCTGCATTTTTTAAGTATTTTTTAGAGATTTTATCTCAAGTATAACAATGCCAAATAACACCAAATAACCTTGATGGCATGATTTTTTGGTATTTTCAAGTATTTTTTTATTCCATGTGCAAACAGTGCCAAACAATGCCAAACAATCAACCACATTTATCAGAAATGAAAGAGTAGTCAATTCCATATATATACATGCATTCTACATAGATTCCATGCAGATTCCACATAGATTCCATGCAGATTCCACACAGATTCCATGTAGGATTACATATGTAACATATGTTAACATTTGTTGAAATCATGTGGAATGTGTGTGGAATATGTGTGGAATCCGTGCGGAATCCACAGGGAAGGGGGGGGGAGTGTAAAGTACTGAACTGAAGCTGAATATATGTGTATGTCAGATTGTTCACATCAGATTGCTTGGATTGAATCATTAATGAAAGAATTTTCATTTGATATCAAAACAATTGATCTTTGCTGTGACAATCAAGGAGCTATGTTTCTTGCATCCAATCCAGCTCAAGAACATAGAAGTAAACATATAGATATACGCTATCATTACATTAGAGAATGTGTTGAAGATAACAAAGTTCGACTTACATACATTCCAACTAATGAACAGGTAGCAGATATCATGACAAAGAATTTGTGTTATGATAAAGTAGTTCAGTTCAGACAAAGAATGGGAATTGTCTTTGATGATTCCCAAATATTCTTAAAAAGACATCAAAATAATATGTCACAAGTTGATAAGAAATGCCTTTAAGAATTCCGCCAATCCAAGGCAGATGATCACCATGACAGAATGCTCAAACGCATTCGTGATGTTGATGCTACCAGCTATTTTCAAGAACTTGTGCAATATTATGAAAAAGAATTAAAGAAGCAGCATTAGGATAAGTACCTATGTACTTAGCAAAGGGGTGTGATGAAAATATATAAAACCATATATTATAAATGATAATATATCATAGATATTATCTTATCAGATTATCTTATCTTATCTGAAGATAAGATAGTATGATCTTATCTATCTCCATTAGTATAGATTAAGTAGATATAAATACGCTTGCGTCATAGTTACTAGATATGATTCCTTATGAATCATATATCGTCATTCTACAGCAATCTGTCAAGAATGAACTCTATAATATCTGTCATACAGCAATATGTCAGATATGACAGAACCCTATAATTTCTGTCAATCATTATGACTAGGAATAGATCATATGATATGTTATGACTCACATATTGTCATATGATGAGTCTATATGACGATAGCTGTGTAATACAATACACACCTTATCATCCAATAGGATAAGGTCCGTAGATAGCATAGTTTACACTTATTTGTATCTCAGACAATATATAAGGAGGGACAATTCGTCGTATCCTCCTAACTTCTTACTCTCATCCACACATCTTATAGTTGAGCCTCAGCTCCTATAAAGTCCCTCAACACACTCACCTACCTTCTTAGTAAGTAGGTTCCTTACTCAGTACCATGCGCTGCGCTGCTGCGTTCATCAGGGAAACATCAGGTTTTGATTTGGGTACTTTGGGTACTTTGTAAAGTACCTAAAGCACCCCAAAGAGCCCAAAGTACTTTACACCCTTTCAAAGAAAGGTCATATTGTCTTTGACACCTTTCAAAGCATCTTTTTTACCTTTTGAAGTACTCAAAGTGCTTTGCCATCATAAGCTTTCAGATAATATTCAGATCAATATTGCATATATTTAATCAAATAAAATACACTACACAGTAGATACAAGAGATGTACAGGCAAACGAGCCACAATAATAGTCTTACCTGTACCTATATTCATAAGACAATGACCAAAGCCACTGAGTGCCAAGGATGCTGAGAGCGAGTGATGATGCAAGAGAATAATGCCGAGAGCAAATGACGCCAAGAGCAAGTGAGATAGAGGGTGAGGGTGATGCCGAGAGCAAAAGACATTGAGAGGAAGATGCCAAAAGTGACCGCTGCACCGAGAATGATGCCAAGAGCAGAAGACACCAACATTCTTGATGCCAAGAACAAATGATGCTGAGAGCGAATGACGCCGAGAGAGGAGGACACGAAGAGCAAAAGACGCCGAGAGTGAGGTGCCGAGAGCGAGTGCGTCGAGAGAGAATGACCCCGAGAGCAAAAGACACCAACGTTCTTCAGACGCTGATGCGAGACATTGGCGAGATTGTACTTACCGACGTGCAGGTGTGAAAGTCATGTTTCTCGCATAGATAGGCAATGTGCAGGAGGGCGAGGGTAGTGGGTCAGCATCGTCGAAATCTGGGTCTATGGACTCACCTGGGTGAGGCGGGGTCCGACGGGGTCCAGGAGGTGTGGTGGGGGGCAACGGAGCTGGTTGAGTGGTGGAGTGCGAGGGAAGGGGGTGGAGGTCAAAAACAGTGTTCACGTATCTCGTGGAGAGGGGTGGGTCAGCTACGTCGAAATCCAAGTTTATGGGCTCACCTGGGGTTCGGCAGGGTCCAACAGGGTCCGGGAGGGTGCAACGGTGCGTGGTTGAGTGCCAGGAGGGCGAGGGAGGGGTTGGTGGGTCAGTAGCGTCGAAATACATGTTTATGTGACTTACCTGGGGTTTGGTGGGGTGCGTGAGGGTGCGAGAGGGTGATGCGGATGTGGTGGGATGCGACGGGGCGTGGTTGAGCGGCGGAGGGCAAGAGAGGGGCAATAACGTCAAAAACCATAAAAATGGTATTCAAGTTGCTCACCTGGGCGCGTAATGTGTGCCAAAGTGAAAGCATGCTCGCCTTCATCACCGTTTCATGGGTGTTGTCGCCGCTGACTGAGAACGTTGAGGTGGTGAGTAGATTGGCGATGACTTGACGGAAAGGGAGGTGACGCATACAGTCAACGCTCTCTTGGACAAGGAGAAGCCCTTTGCCAGGCATGTGGGCTTGGCGTAGTTGGACATCGATGATGAACGCTGTACCCCTTCGTGGTGATGGTGGTGATGGTGGTGATGGCGGTGGTGGTGGTGATGGTGGTTGGGAGCAACATGCGGGGTTAAGGGCAAGGCATTGTTTGGTTACTGACCAAACAATGGACTTGACGCAATTGACTTCATCGAATCATCACACCTTTAATTCCCAGCCTAACAAATGGGAGAGGAGAGGAGAGGAGGAAAAAACCGCATGAGGGCGGTAGAGGAATCAGGTAAGTCTTGTCGCTGGTCAATTGGGTAGTTGGCTGATTTATCGATGCAAAGTTTAGGTTATTCGACGCGCGCAAGTGCAGGGCCCATGCGCTAGGGAACAGCTGCACGTTGCCAGCTTCGTTGAAGACTTGGAGCAACATCTCCCGCTTGCACTTGGTTACAACTTCACACGCGTTCTCAACCCCCAACGACCCATTCGATTGCAAGCCTACAACGATTACTCCCCGCTACTGAAATGTCCCAACGATGGAACACGGGGCCCTGTACTCCTGGCCCCTCCTCTACGGCATACTACCAGTCCGCATCCGAGAGGCGAACACCTCTTGATGGCGGTCCATCCTCACATTCATCATCATGGCCGAACTTGATCTTTCACGACGTACCTATCGAGGTGTCTCCTGCATCAACGATACCTTCAACAAGTCCTTCATCACCAACTCCGAGTGGCCACTCTCACCAACATCACTTGCATTCAACGCGTCCCACATCTTGACTCCCGTTGTTCCCTCCAGTTCGACGCCATCACCTGCGACATACGCGGGATTGACCCAGCACGAACGCCTTCAGGTGAGGTCTTTTCTTTTCTTTTTTCTCGCATTCTGATGACACGCGTCAGCACGATTACTCTAAGTAGCTCGCAGCTGTGGTTGGCACGACTCAAGATATTTCAGCACACGCCACCTCCGGACCATACTACTGTCCTCATCATCGAGTTCAACACCGACCACTCACCCAACGCCTGTTGTTTGGGTACATGACACCTCACCCCGTCCCGCTTAGCGCTCGTCGCAACTTGACCATAATCTGCCACAACCCATCTGTCGCCATCGTGTCCCCCTCACCCTCGCAACGCAAACACGTACATCCCACGCACGCCCCCTGGCACCCTCACAGCGCAATAACCCACCTGTCGAACTCAACCATCCCACCTGCAACTAGGGCTGTACACCGTTACCGTACATTACGGCGCGACGGCTCCGTTGTACGGTTGCTGTACCAGTGCCGTTGCGACTTGTAGTGGGTGCTGAGACAAACGGCAGACGGGATGGGGTCAGGCATTTCTGGACCAAGTGTGACGGACGGTGGACGGGTGGACCGTTACCGTCTTGTCACCGTCGATTGTACGGCCGTACCCGTAAGACGGATGGCGTACACCCCTACCCATACGCTGTTGACCCACCTGTACATACATAATTTTGTAGCTAAACTGCAGTGTTGGCAAATTTGAGAGAGCGAGAGATAAAGAGAGATAAAGAGAGATAAAGAGAGCAGCACAGCCACTACAGGCCTGGCCGCTGCGCCAGGCTTTGAGCTGGCTAAGGCTTGGGCTCATGGCTTGGCCTGTGCTTTTTACAAGCCCAAGCCGCCCTTGGCCAAGCCCAAGCCCCACCTGATCAGCCAATAAAAAACTTCTAATTAGAGCTGGACACAGCGCATGTGTCCACCTCTAGTTAGAGGCACAAAAAGAGCTAATGGGCTGCAGTGGATATTGCAGACAATATCTCCATTGAAAAATTTTTACAAGTCAAATTTCCCACACCCAGACATATTGCCATTTCTGGAAGGTGGGGGATGTATTTGTACATGTTTCTGACATGGGAATTTGAGCACAACTTAGGAACAAGGGGATGATTGCCTTATTTGGTAAGATAGACAAGTTCCAAATAAGGTAAGCAAGCTGGGATACCATATTTAGAAGGTTATGAGGTTGTCTGTACATGTTTGTACATGTTTATGACACAAACACTTGATAGTTTCCTTTTTTGGAAAGAGTGTCAAACTTCCAAATAAGGCAGAAAATGGTCATTCAGGGTCAAATTTCCTAAAAAGGAAATGGTTATGTAATTTCAGGGTCAATCAATTGTGTAGCCTTGGTCAGTGGCTTTCTAAATCTGGTTGTATGACAGCATTTGGTGCTGATTTCATTGAGATATTTGCTGATTGATTTTCAGGGTCAAATTTCTAAAAAAGGAAATTGATAATGTAATGGATCGTGGCATATTTCCAAAAATGGAAATAGTGCACTTTGGGATTGCCATTTTGGGAAATATCTGCTCACTGTTGGTGATGAGGAGCAGCAAGAAAATGCAATATCTCCCTTAATACTGGATATTCCTGTGGCGCATTTTTTGGAATACATTCCTTATATGTACATGCACCTATCCACCATGTTAGAATGTAAAAAATGTGACTGGTTTCTGTCAGAATGCAATGTGTCTTGCTCACCGTTGTCAACAGTGAGGAGAAACAAATGGCAATATCTCCATCAATACTGGTTATTTGTGTGGCGCTTTTTTTGGTATCTCCCCATTAGGGATATAGGAAGGTATTTGGCATGTCAGAATGCAAATAGCATGTACCAATCATGCCACAAATAAATTGGTGTGCTCACTGTCTACCACAATGAGCAGCCATATCTCCACCAAAACAGGATCTTTCTGTGGTGCCTCTTTGGATTACAATTTCTTATGATAACAGAGTGTCATTCAGGGTGTCTGGAAGTAGATTGCCCTGCTGATTAATGTGTAACTTTCAGTTTCATGATAAGAGTCTGAACATGATACAGAAAGAGTGGCTAACAAGTTGACATGTCAGGAAGAATGGGACATTCCACTTGATCTTGCCTAAGGATACTCTGTTGAGACCCTCCCAATGTTTATCTTTGTTTTGTGTGATAAAAAGTGCCACAGGAAGCACTTGTTTTGGTAGAGATGTGGGTGCGCATCATGACAGACAGTGAGCACACCACTTTTATTTGTAGCATGATTGATGTATACTACTGTGGCGCTTTTTTGGATTTGTGATCACACAAAACAAAGGTAAACATTGGGAGGGTCTCAACAGGGTATCCTTAGGCAAGATCAAGTGGAATGTCCCATTCTTCCTGACATGTCAACTTGTTAGCCACTCTTTCTGTATCATGTTCAGACTCTTATCATGAAACTGAAAGTTACACATTAATCAGCAGGGCAATCTACTTCCAGACACCCTGAATGACATCAAAAGAAGCACCACAGAAAGATCTTGTTTTGGTGGAGATATGGCTGCTCATTGTGGCAGACAGTGAGCACACCAATTTTATTTGTGGCATGATTGGTACATAGTATTTGCATTCTAACATTCCAAATGCCTTCCTATATGCCTAATAAGGACATACCAAAAAAAGCGCCACAGAAATAACCAGTATTAATGGAGATATTGTCATTTGTTGTTCCTCACTGTTGTCAACAGTGAGCAAGACATGTTGCATTCTGACAGAAACCACTTGCATTTTTTGCATTCTAACATGGTGAATAGGTGCATATACATGTAAGGAATATGTTCCAAAAAAAGCGCCACAAAAATATCTGGTATTAAGGGAGTTATTGCAATTTCTTGTTGCTCATCACCACCAACAGTGAGCAGATATTTCCCAAAATGGCAAGTCCGAAGGGCGCTATTTCCATTTTTGGAAACCCGCCAAAGGATCCTAAAGTGCACATTAATTTGACCCTGAAAAATCCGCACTTTTTAATGTAGTCTTTGTAGTCTCATTTGTAATGCTACCATTTGCCAAGAGTACTGTGACTGTGGGAATAAAATTGAAAAAATTGTGAAAAATGCAGAAAAATCGTGTGATCAGAGTGGTGTGGAAATGAACATGCCAAACAATGCCAAACTCAAGATATTTGCAAAATACTGTTTTAAACGCTTTGTGTTGAAAAATTGAAGGCTGCCAAAAAAATCTTGAAAAATCCAGAAAAATCGTGTGATCATGGTGGTGCAAGAATTACATTCCCAAACAGGGCCAAACACAAGATATTTGCAAAATACATGCTTGCCTGTCACAACCCTCTTGTCAAAATCTGTAAAAAAATTATCTCTTGTAATTGTTTGTGTCATAACATGTACAAACAACACCCTCACAACTTTCCAAATATGGTATCCTAACTTGCTTACCTTATTTGGAATTCAGCTGTCTTGATCATTCCCTTGTTCCAAAATTGTGATAATACCCTATGTCATAACATGCACAAACAACTCTCCTCACCTTCCAGAAATGGTAATTGGACTGGGTGTGGGAAAATGGACTTGTTAAACTTCGAAAACTTTTATTTATTCTGCCCAATTATCCAGCTCAGCCCATTAATTCACTTTCAGCCTCTAATTAGGCATGGACGAGCGGGGTCCGTCCACCTCTAATTAGAGGCTTTTATTGGGCTCATCAGGTGCTGTCAATGTCGCCACTGCCCCCCCCGCTCTTGCTTGGGGGCGCTTGGACTGCTCGGACTCCACTCGGATTGCTCGGACTCCACTCGGACTCCAACATCCTCAGTCCGAGGACTCCGAGTCCAAGTCCGAGCTGAGCTCGGACTCTGCTCGGATTGAGCTCGGACTGAGCTCGGACTCGGACTTGAGCATTTGAGTGGCATCCCTGCCACTTCCTCAGTCCGAGGACTGAGCTCGGACTCCGAGCTCACTCCGAGCTGAGTCCTAGGACTGCTCGGATTCTGCTCGGAGTCCGAGAATCTTAGGGGGGGGAGAGTAAAGCGCTCGATTTTTCTGCATTTTTTAAAGATTTTTTCAGATTTTATTATCATTGTAAACAATGCCAAGCAATGCCAAACAGACCAACATAATGTAGAAAGACTAGTAAAATATGTTAACATTTTTTGTAACACATGTGGAATGTATGTGGAATGGGGGGGAAGTGGAAAGTACTGCTAATTAGCAGTGGACACCAATTGAGTGTCCAGAGCTAATTAGCGAGGTTTAAGGGGCACACTTTCAATAACAAGTCCTTTTTCCCACAACTAAAAGTGAGGAGATTACCATTTCTGGAAGGTGGGGAGATGTTTGTACATGTTATGACATAGGAATTGGATCAAAATAAAAGAACAAAGGGATAATTGCCTTATTTGGTAAGGTAGCCAAATTCTAAATAAGGTAAGTGAGTCAGGATACCATTTCTGGAAGGTTGTGAAGGTGTTTGTACATGTTATGGCACAATTTCCTTTTTTGGAAAAAGTGTCAAACTTCCAAATAAGGCACAAAATGGGTCATTCACAGTTGAATTTCCTACAAAGGAAATGATTATGTAATCTCAGGGTCAATCAATTGTGTAACCTTGGTCAGTGGCTTTCTAAATGTGGTTGTATGACACTGTTTGGTGCTGATTTCATTGAGATATTCACTGATTGATTTTCAGGGTCGAATTTCTAAAAAACATAGCAAATTGTGCCATAACATGTACAAACACCCTCACAACCTTCCAGAAATGGTATCCTGACTAGCTTACCTTATTTAGAATCTGGCTACCTTACCAAATAAGGCAATTATCCCTTTGTTCTTTTATTTTGATCCAATTCCTATGTCATAACATGTACAAACATCTCCCCACCTTCCAGAAATGGTAATCTCCTCACTTTTGTGCCATAGGCCCTTAAGCCTTGCTAATTAGCTCTGGACACTCAATCGGTGTCCACTGCTCCACATTTGTGTTTGGCCATTCTCTCTCTGTTCAGTAAAGCTGTCAATCTGTCAAGAGATTGCTGCAAGCTGAACTCAGCACTACAACAACTCTTCTATGGGCTACAAGCACACAACACTCATTCTTATCTTACAACATCACCTGCATTTGCAAAACATGTGGAGGCATTCCAGAATAGTCTGGGACTCCAGGAATTGGTACCTGATTTCAACCAGAAGTGGAGCTTTGGCACCTAGATGTTGATGGGCATTGTAAGTGGTTAGCTGAACATCAGAAGCAGGAGAAGTGGGAGCAGCCACTGAAACAGTAGATCACCACCAAAGACCACCAGATTGTTGCCAAAGACCAACAGATTGCCACAAAAGATCAGCAGATCGCTGAGCTTCAGCAGATGCTTGCTGCTCTGAAAGGTACCAACTGCCAATGATGTTGCTCATGCACACTTCATATGCCATTAATCAGTGACACTTTATGTATATTTATGTATATCATGCTTCATTTTTTCTTGTCTCACTAATCATTCAAATTTAAGCTTGGAGAGTTGATGGCCAGCTCAGTCCCTTTGTGAGGTTGGAAGTTGGCCTGCCAATAGAAGTCAGCTCCTTGCTGTGGCTGGCGATGAACCAGAGGTAGGCCAAAAGCTGGGAGGCAGTGAGCCTTCAATTGCACCAGTGCATTGCAGAAGCTGGCTGGTTGGTGTGTGCAATGACATGTGTTAGGGTAAGTTGAAGATGTGTTTCCCTTCTCCTATACTACACTAGTATAGCCAGTGGTAAATGTTGCAATTGTGCCATCTGTCACACCCCTGTTTCACTCCTTGATACACCGCATGCTTCAACGTGCATGTATGACTCATGTATTTAACCCTGTACCCTAATGACCTCATACCCTGTACCACAACCCTATGCCCTAAGTAGTATATAAGTAGAGTAGTATGTAGTAGATACCCAAGCAACAAGCTAGTCTTTCCTTGGACAGTTAGTTGTGAACCCTCTCAGCTTTGCCCTGATCCTTGATGGATCTTGTATTCATTCTCGCTGCTTGATGTTGTCAGCAGTATCTCCGAGGCGATTGAGTCTTGTGTTGTGATGCCTGTCTAAGGCTTGTGACACCATTGTTGTCAGAGTTGTGGCCAGATCCCTTGTCAGAGTTGTGACCAGATCCATAGGAGTTGTATTCTTCATCAGAGTTGCGACTGGATCTGTTGCTGCGCACATTGTAGGTGCTGCAGCTTTGGTCCCTGCTTTCCCCTGAAACTGTACAACTTGGGGGTACCTCATCTTCCTTCATCTTGGCAAGTTTCTTGAGTTCAGTGACTAACCTGTGTTCGTAGTTGCTAACCATCTGCTTCAATGTTACAAGCAGTAGCCCATCTGGAAACTCCACCTCATAAAGGGTGGAATGACATCCACGCACCCTGGATATTGTCATTTGTTGCTCCTTGCTGTTGTCAACAGTGAGCAAGACATGTTGCATTCTGACAGAAACCACTCACATTTTTTGCATTCTAACATGGTGGATAGGTGCATACACATATAAGGAATATGTTCCCAAAAAAGTGCCACAAAAATATTCAGTATTAAGGGAGTTATTGGATATTTCCCAAAATGGCAAGTCCAAAGGGGGCTATTTCCATTTTTGGAAACCTGCCACAGGATCCTAAAGTGCACATTACATTAAAATTTGACCCTGGAAAATCTGCACTTTTTAATGTAGTCTTTGTAGTCTCATTTGCCAAGAGTACTGTGTGACCATGGGAATAAAATTGAAAAAATTGTGAAAAATGTGGAAAAATTGGCAGTACTTTACCCTCCCCCACGCTTCCTGGCAGGATCCTGGCTGACTCCATGGAATCCACATGGATTCCTTGCAAAAAGGAAATTTCTGTGGAAATTCTACCAGGATTCCATGGAGTCCATGTGGATTCCATGCTCAGTCCAGGCACATTCCTGGCAACAGGCAAAAACATGATTTACACCTGAATTCCTGGTAGACTGTCTGGATTCCACATGGATTCCATGCAGCAATATATGCATTAAAAAATTTGGAAAAAATTCCAAAAAATATAGAAAATTCATAAGATCAAACCTATATAAGATTTATTATCTTAGGACATGCATAGAGTCCAAATACCAAGATAGTCCTTGGATCAGTATCAGCTAACCATACAAAAGCCACAGA
Source organism: Amanita rubescens (assembly GCA_015039365.1). Taxonomy (NCBI): domain Eukaryota; kingdom Fungi; phylum Basidiomycota; class Agaricomycetes; order Agaricales; family Amanitaceae; genus Amanita; species Amanita rubescens. The sequence goes on along the minus strand of WION01000086.1, from coordinate 56,466 downwards.
CTATTGCTATATGACATTTTGCTATCTATGACTGGCAGTTGGAGTGTGGCAGTGGTTGCTGATGACCTGACATAACATTGCAGAGCCTCAGAGGTCATGAATAGATGTGAGAAGGTTGTCATGAGGGTTCTGTAATCATGTGGGGGGCTTTGAAATTTGGAGATGAATATCTGGAGATACATTGGTGAGCAGTTGTTAGCAGATATTGACAGCTAGTGATCAATGGTGGCTGATATACCAGCAATTCAAGTTATCAATACGGTCTACCTCATTACCATCACAAGGAACCACTTGCAATCACCTGCCACCTCCCTCTCACACCTACCAGCTTATGCATACCTCCAGCAACCACATCTGTTAGCTGAAAAGGCTGGCCCGGCATCTAAGCAGACTTTAAGGATCTCAGTTATCAGTAGTACAGAAATGACCTACTGGATGACCATCAGCTAACACAGCAAAAGTCTGATTGCATCTGATTCTGTCTGACACACTGATTGTCTGACTGCCTAATCATCTGAGATACACTACTCCATAACTTGTCTGATTTTCTGAGTGTCTGATTGTCTGATAGATGCTGACACATTAATTATCTGACTGCCTGACCATCTAAGAGACACTGATGGATGCTGATACACTAATTGTCTGACTGTCTGACTATCTGAGAGACACTGTTGCATAAGTTGTCTGATTGTCTGACTATCTAAGAGGCACTGTCAGCTGCTGATACACTTATTGTCTGACTGTCTGACTGTCTAAGGGGCACTATTGCAAACTTGAGGTGTTCTTTCAATATATGTATCCATACTAGTCTTACATAGCCCTAGTCTGTCTCATTGTATCACTTGTTGACTAAACCATTGATTTGCCAGATGGTTCTAGTGTGGAAGCTTAGTAGGTACAGCATTTTGCAACCACACCAGTCAATGGGGGAAACAACTACAAAGTTGCAAAGGAGTAGGCTAGGTCCTTATTGTGTTGCAGAAATAAATACAGTAAATTTGTGTACACCCCACTACATATCAAATTGCTGACCACAGGTACATATGTAACAATGCATGTGCCAGCAAACTAATCAAGGTAGAGTAAGCAAGGATAGGCATGATGAATGAGGAGGCTTGTCTGCCAAGCATGATTGTGTAATTTGGAGTCCAAACTGTAACAGCCACCATTCCCACCAAAACAGTATTTTGAAAATATCTTGTGTTTGGTTGTGTTTTGCACTGCAATTTTTGCAGAGATGTGATCACATAATGTTTTTGGATTTTTGACAATTTTTTGGATTTTTTCAATTTTCTGTCACATCTGAAAAAGTGTTTTGCAAATATCTCATGTTTGACTTTGTTTGGCACTGTCATTTTTGAATATTCTGAATCCCACAATCTAGGTGCATCTTTTTTGTCACAGTCACATTTACATGTCACACACCTCATGTTGTCACAAAATCTATAAAAGGAAATAATGTTATCTTATCTGTGATCTTATCTTATCTACATCATCATACTGCTACTTAAGCTTACCTAAGCTTACCTATGAGATGTACATATATCTAATCACTATCTATCTATCCAATCTTATCACTCCCCTCCCCCCTGTCCTCAAGGAAGGGGGGGGGGAAGCTGGGGGATATGTGGTACATACCCTCTCCTTATATACCTGTGGGCTGGCACACAGACCAAGTGGCCTGTCACATGACCATGGGAATGTGGACTCCTGAGGACTCCTTGTGCTGAAAGTCATTGTATGTCAGCATTATGCAAACCAGGCAGAAATGTACCTGGAATCCACATGAGTCCATGGAGTCCATGTGGATTCCTTGTCACTCCTGTTCCACCTGATCAGCCCGACAAAAAACTCTAATTAGACAGGGATGTCACATGCCCCTCCTCCATTAAAGGGGGTTTTTTGGCTAATAGGGCTTTCATGAATAAATGTACACGATAAAAGACATAAAATTGTGCTAAGTCCACTTTCCCACATCTAAAAATGAACTCATTACCATTTCTGGAAGGTGGGGGGATGTTTGTACATGTTATGACATGAGAATTTGATCACAAGTTAGGGACAAGGGCATAATTGCCTTTTTTGGTAAGATAGTCAGATTCCAAATAAGGAAAGCAATTTAGGATACCATTTTTGGAAGGTTGTCAAGGTGTTTGTACATGTTTGTACATGCTTTGACACAACAAAGGATAATTTCCTTATTTGGAAAGTGAGAAGTAGATGCCAAATAAGACAAAATAATTGATTTCAGGGTCGAATTTCCTAAAAAGGAAATGATTACGTAATTTCAGGGTCAATCAATTGTGTAGCCTTGGTCAGTGGCTTTCTAAATGTGGTTGTATGACATTATTTGGTGATGATTTCATTGAGATATTCACTGATTGATTTTCAGGGTCAAATTTCCTGAAAAGGAAATGAGTAATGTAATGTGTGCTTTAGGATCCAGTGGTGGATTTCCAAAAAAGGAAAGAGCGCACTTTGGCCTTGCCATTTTGGGAAATATCTGCTCACTGTTGCTGGTGATGAGCAGCAAGGAAATGCAATATCTCCCTTAATACTGGATATTTTTGTGGCGCTTTTTTTGGAACATATTCCTTATATGTATATGCACCTATCCACCATGTTAGAATGCAAAAATTGCAAGTGGTTTCTGTCAGAATGCAACATGTCTTGCTCACTGTTGTCAACAGTGAGGAGCAACAAATGACAATATCTCCATCAATACTGGTTATTTCTGTGGCGCTTTTTTTGGTATGTCCCTATTAGGCATATAGGAAGGTATTTGGCATGTCAGAATGCAAATAGTATGTACCAATCAGTCACAAATAAAATTGGTGTGCTCACTGTCTGCCATGATGAGCAGCTATACCTCCACCAAAACAAGATCTCTTTGTGGCGCTTTTTGGATTTTGATTTCTTATGATAACAGAGTGTCATTCAGGGTGTCTGGAAGGAGATTGCCCTGCTGATTAATATGTAACTTTGAGTTTCATGATAAAAGTCTGAACATGATACAGAAAGAGTGGCTGATAAGTAGACATGTCAGGAGAAATGGGACATTCCACTTGATCTTGCCTAGGGATCCTTTGTTGAGACCCTCCCAATGTTTATCTTTGTTATGTGTGATCCCAAATCAAAAAAAGCGCCACAGTGTAAGGACGGTGATCCTAATTGGGACGGAGCCCGGGAACTAAGCCGCGGACAGGGAAGGACGGAGTATAACGGAGTCCGGGACGTAGTGGGGAAAGGCTAGGCTTCAGCGTGCAAGCTGCGCCGTGCTAACGTACGTCTTGCCTAAACTTCTGGAGAACGCTCTGGAGTCCGGGATGGAGTCCGGGACCGGAATCCGAAGGGCGAGCGGTCTGGATGAGGTCTTAGACAATGAAAGACAGGGAGTCAATACGAGTTGGGGCACAATCCAAGTCGATATTCGGACTACTGTATGAATACAAGTGAGGCCTTATATACGTAGTCCGACAAGGGGTTCTATGGCCGTGTTCTGATAAGCGAGGAAACCATAGAGATATGGAACAGGAAGTGGAGTAGAGCATATGGTACGAAGGGATAATGATACCAGTGATACCCGAGATGAAACAAGAGGTGAAACAAGTATGGAAAATATGTAGAAAGGAACTTAGCGAATATGCACGGAGTTGTGACGGAGTCCGTCACGGAGTTTGTCACGGAGTTTTCGGAGTTTTGGCATAGGCTTGATATGAGATGCAACATGGGTGGAAAGTGGTCATGGGTATAGTCAGGAGTCCATTGGGGTCCGAGGTCATGGAGTTTGGGTGGAGTCCAGAACGGGATATGACAGTATTCCCCCTTTAAGGCCGAGCCCTCGAGGCCATTGTCGATGAGAGAATGAGTACGAGGTTCAATAAGTCGCAACAAACATTGCCAAAGAGAGGATGAGAGAGGATGAGGGAGGATAAGAGAGGACGTCAGAACAATGAAGTCCGGAGTTTTTCGGAGTTTTTCGGAGTCCAGAGATGTTTGGTATGGAGGTCTGGGAATTTTCGGAGTTTTTTCGGAGTTGTCCTGTCAAAGGGAGGTGTCGTATAAGGAGGTGTGGAAAATTTCGGAGTTTTTTCGGAGTTTTTCGGGGTTTTTTCGGAGTCCAGAGGGCCATTGGAGATGGAGGCTGACATTTGGGAGAAGTCGGGGAAGAAGTTGGATGAAAGAAGGAGAAAAAATGGGGTCTGAAGGAGTGTGGGGTATAGTAGCTGAATGGGTCTGGGGTTTTTTCAGGGCTGTCAAGTAAGTCCGAAAATATTCACCAAACGCTGGCAGGATGATATATCACAGTCTTGTAATAAGCGGCAAATGTGTTATATATTATGACCGCTAATTTATCGACCCCAATGATATATCACCCTCGATAGTTATCAATACCACGCCCATTTAGCGCGCCTTGAACAATGCCAGCCATGCTTCCCCCGCCCTTCCCCCCGAAATGCACTATGAATAGAATGGTCGCTCGCGCCCTCTTCTGCCTACTTCCTGAGCTGTCCAACTTTATCCGCCACAACCGCCCAGATTACTGATTCGGTCATTCACGTCAGAATGGCAGGACTGATGAAGAAGCGGAAAGCCCACTTCTTGGATCAAGATCTCCGAAATCGAATGTCATCTATCATTCCTTTTTAGTCAATCGTTTGTCAGCCATATGATTGTTTTTCCGACGTATTGGCAGGTACTGCTTTGATCAGCGAGATCATGTTGTGATACTGTGGTCACCCGCAGAGCCTCTGTTTTTGTCTCTCATCGGTCAGCCATATGTTTGTTTTTCCTCTTAGGTTTACCACTTTCCTCTGACCAGGTGGTGCACAGTCCGCTTTCAAGCCTCTCAATGTCACACTTTTTTCTATCGATATGCGACCAGCTCTACTACTACTAGGAAGCTAACGACATTTGAAAACATAAAAACAACCAACGTGACTTTATCGCCGCTGATTAGTACATCACGCTGACAAGTTTTCACCAGGATGCACCACAATATATCACCTCGATGACCAGCCGCTACTACCGATACATCACGGCCTGTTACCACCGTGTTTTCTCAGCTACCGCGGCTGATATATCACGATTTATAACAGCGTGCCACCGCCCGGAATCTAGCCACCACTACTGATACATCACGGCAAGCTGTCACCATGCTCTCTCAGCTATCGCCGCTGATATATCACGATTTACAACTGCAGTGTGCCCTCACCCGGACTCATCGCGGGCTCACCACCTTGTGCCAAATCTCACAGCGCCTGGTTTGCTTAGCGAATCTGTTGAAAGCAGAAAATGTGAAAAACATTGTCCGACGACTCTGGAATCCCGGTGAAGTGAATATATTACCTCGATCCTAATCATTGCTGATACATCATGGCCCAGCCGCCATTGTGGATGCCTTGTTATTCTTGAAAAGGTACCCCCTCGATCATTCGCTGCTCCTGATACATCACGCTCAGTACTAGTATGTTCTCTTCAAAAATCGCATCTCTTGACTTGATAGTATATCATACCTATTAGTTATCAGGCAGCCCGGGCTCGTTAGCCCCTCCAGTGCCCTTTCTCAGGCATCACGCAATTTGTGGTGTTACGTTGCAACAGAGGCGGTAGTGCGCCGGGTGCGATAGCTGAGCGCTGAGCGCTGAGCGACGACATTCACGAACGGGCTAAAATTGTCTCCATCTACCTTGGCTAATACGTCAAGCTATGATCATGAGTCTCTAGATTTCAACGGACTTCCCGTCGTGATATATCGTACTAGTAATAGCCAGGTTATGTTTAAGTGACCGCAAATGATATATCATGTCAAACTAAGCTGGAGTCTATTGCATTGGGACCCGTGGCAGAGCCTATCGTCTTTAAGTATAATGTTGCGTAACTAGGCAGCAGAAGAACTAGACTGCCAAATCATTGATGTCCTTTGCAGCGCCCTCACCCTTTTTAAGCTTTTCATCAAGGCCATCCCATGCCTGCTTACAGTGTTCTTTGAGCGCTACTTGAAGCGATGACTGTCGTAGCGCATATGCGCGTCGACCTTCGGCTGTCGCGCTATCGCTAGAATTACCAAAGCTTCCCCGGGCCGAGACCATTCTATTGGCAATGTCCTTCCACCAACCAGCTTGCCAAGCGAAGTATCGCAACACCCGCGCCATCTCCTCCTCCAGTAATAGACATTCTTCTTGCCATCGGTTCGCTCGGGCCCGAGCCTTACACCATTCAACACGGAGTGCTTGAAAAGGCAGTTAGAAGTCTGACAAATGTACCACGGAACGACGAAGATACCTTCCTGAGTAGCCTCCTCCTTGATTATTGTGCCTTGTATTCTCCAGATCCACGACAGTGTCCGCCGTCCTTCAGATGAATGTGAATCTCCTTCTTCCAACGGTCGTATGTCTTCATCAGCCAGAGGGCGAAGCTGATGTTCCCACCCCACCTTTAAGAGTCTTCGGGCCAGACGTTCCAGAAGAACCCGTGTATCACGATATCTCTTGACGCTAAAGTTAATTTTTTCATTAAGCTGATTAAGGACGGACATGCTGCGGGTGTTGTGAGCTTGACCGCGTGCGAACCTCTGCTTCGAGCGATGTAACCTAGATCGTACGACGAGCAGCCGGCATATTTCATTGAGGGCGTCGTGAGCCTGAGCAAAGCGTAGACGCCATTCAAATTCAAAGAGAATTTGATTACAATCAGCACAGCCAATGATTTGTGAAGGTAAGAATAGGCTGAGTGACGTGGCATCTAGAGCCTTCCCGCCTCCTTCCTTGTCTTCCTTTGCACATAGTAAGGCAACGCCCGGCATATATAAATGCTGTATCTCGCTCCAGGCATCGATTCTTCGTCGCAATCGATTTGCACGTTCCAAAACTGCCGCACGTTGATTGTCTGTCGCATGTTGGCCAAGGTTATCTGTGTCTGCCTTTAGTCGGTACCTGAGGAAGTCGATGGGAAGACTGAATCGGGAAGTCTAAAAAATAAATACACACTGCTGCTCTTCGATATCTAGACCTTGCCAAATCAAAAGGCTACCAGACACTTCTTCATGTAGTGACTTCTGCCCTAATTCTTGCGCTTTCTTCTCTTCCTCAGCCAGTTGCAACCGTACTTTGGCCTCGCTAATCGCTACCAAAGTCAATGGTATTGAACATGTGTAGCTGTGAGACTTTAACGTACATGGCTGTGTCGTTTCAAACGGATTTGGCTTGGTTCTATCGCGTTCCCACTCCAAAACTGAATCCAACCATTGCTTTGTGTCTGCGGACCGAAATGCCGAATTGAATTCCTTGAAGTCAACCACATGTATCTCACGCTCCTTGATTGCGTCTGTGACTTTCCGAGAAAGGAAGGTTGCAATGGAAGCAATCTTCCGCCAGTTATAGTCGCCGAAATGGTCGTCAAGGGTGTCGCGGCGAGAACCAGGTCCCATCTGTTTTGTACTGTTGGCAACTGCATTGATAGCCGACCAGCCGCGTTCAGGAGCTTCGCCATCCGTCCGTCCAACATGTGGTGTAAAATTGAAAGAATAGTGAGCTTGACAATGTGGTATATGTGCCGGCAAATGGAACTTGGGCACGAGGTATTGGATTTGATATTGTGAAAGTAAAGCTACAGCTTCAGTACCATATAATGCACATCGTTCGCCGAGTCGCTTTGACCACTGACACGCTATGTCATAAGAGACAATGAGCCGCGTCGGAGCGCCCTGCCGCATGCTTGACAAGAAAAAGTAATCCATATTGATATAGCTTTGTCGTCGTCAACATTCCAATCCATATTTGCAAACTGAACACGCACCGTTCGCCCTTCTGCAAATCTCCCAATGAGACAGGTCGCTTCATGTCATGCCGGACGCATTCGACAGTCCCGATTCCCGTTGCCGCTGTTCCCTTGCCCCCTCGCATACTTGCTGACTTGATGGCGTCGTGGTTGTTGCATCTACTGGTATCATTTTGTACATGATTACCAAACTTAGCCAGGTGATCGTTGAATTTGCCTTCGTCCACAATATAGGCATACCCGTGGTTAAGACTTGGGTCCCTTGTATTGTTCGAGATGTTTAATCGTTTGAGTCGAAAGTTGGCATCGATTCCAACAAAAAGGGCATACAGCCATCTGGAAAAGGATAGATGAAATTAAACTCAAATCGAATCGAGATCTGTAACTTACTGTTTCTTCTCAGGAGCAATCTGCCAATCGTCTGGAAGGTTTTTTCCTGGTTGCGGACATGCGGGGCAGAGAAGGGCGCACTCTCCTTCCCGTGTTCCAGCCACACCAGTAGGATCATGACCTCTGCCCGTGCGTTTCAGTAGACGAATGTGATGCCATTCGCGAATGATGCGCATGAAAGCGCGATAGCGATCCTGATATGGGGTTTAAACTCATGGTCCTCTATGGCGTAAAAAGACGTACCGGTGGAGGGCATGTTCCCGTATTATCGGATTGTCTTGAAATTGATTGATAATATTCGAATGCTGACACTTTTGACGTGAAGGAGAGTAGTTGAAATGCTTCGAGAAGGCGAAACGTGGCAGCTGTCTTCGGATCGAGAGTGGTTGCCGGAAAGAGCCGAGAACGAAGTAGCTGCACCGGCCGCGAGACTGCCTGATGGCAATTACAATATTGCATGGTGACGCTATGAATGCCGTGCGAATCAAGTATAACAAAATCACCGTTAAAAGCAAGCGCCGGACTCAAACAAGGGTCATCAATGTTGTGATTCAGCTGGATGACCAGCCCAAGCGCCTTCAGTGATGTTGACTCGAAATACTCACCATTCCATAACTAACGGCAACTCGGAAGTCAGCTAGAAATTGTCTGAATATGATATAAGTGACTTTCCTTTACCCGATGTAGGGGATTCACCCTATGTACCATGACTATACATGAACGGCACAAAAGCCGCATGTCGTGACAGTCATCACAGCGGTACAGTCGTAGCTCATCACCGTTGCTGGAGAGACATGATGCGCACGTTTGTTGTTGTTGAGCGCCACGGCCTTCCAAGCGTAAGAATTCTGACACGAATGTGTCGATTTCAGGAATCCATGTCAGTAAAGGGAAGTCCTAGGGTAATCAGGTTAATGTATTGTGTGAAATAGCAAACTTATGTGTACCCCTAGATATCGGTTTGCTCGACGGTTATCGTCCATTATTTCCAGTTCAGCGACGGCAGTTGGGGGGTTGACAAAATTGATAGGCTCGTCGAATACGGATTCTATGCCATCTGGCATTGGCTGTGTGCTCCACTGGATTTCATGAACGACCTGAGATGGACATTGTTGGAGAGGCGGACCCGTAACGCTATAATAGATTTGATTGGTCTTTACTGTACTAGTAGTCGCATCCCGTGACGAAATTTCGGTGTGTCGTTGTATGTGTTGAACAGGTGCCGGTGACGCAATGACGGATTTACTAGTTGAGAGAACCACGTCATCATAATATTCTATCTTGTCCCGTCGTCTCTTGCCCATTGCGAACTGGGAGAATGGGAGACCAGAGTCCCGCTGAAAGCCAATATATTCCACTGGCAATGACTTCTTACAACCCATGCATGTTGAGGACTCCAATTGTGCGTCGAGTCCCACATGTTCTCCGAGACAGCGAAGTGAAGGTGTTTGGGAGTTACATGCGCTGTGTTGGTGCTTCAAAGCTTCATGATCAGATCCACCACATCTTTGCATTCAATACCTAATATTCCACATGTATCAGATGATCCAAAGAGCAAGGAAGTACTTGCCAAAGGCTTCCATCGATCCTCAAGGTTTTGTATCGGAACGGCCGCGCGCAGTGAACTTCGGTCGTTTACAAGTTGGACAAAAGACCCTAATAAGTCACGTGAAGGGCCGGGCCGACCACACCGAAGTTCGAACACAAACGGTAGTGTACGCAAATGCACCGACTTATGAGGCCGATAGGTATGATATAATGGACCGGAAAGCTTAGTAGAATGACCTTGTTCACCTCACAATTGTTTCCGTTCAGATTCAAGCAGGGGAATAAGCCGAGTGAATAAAGGTCAGACGATTGAAGCAGTAAACCAGGTCACAGATGCACTTAATTCCCATTGCGGCACAAGACTTGACACTGAGCCATGCCACGACCGCGACTTTATCACTCCCCAGAAGAAAAGCGGGCCACAAACCGAGAGAAAAGCAAGCGACATTATGACAAGTGTGTCCGTTCCTCTACTTCCTCAACTTGACCCTTATACTTAGCATCATTTTCGCGGCACAGGAACAAGGTTGATATACAAGCTCGGCGACAATCAAAATACCGGGAAAGACTGCAAGGAAATTGTCGCTAGATCTTTACGACCCCCCAAGTTCAATACAATTGTGCGCAGCCCACATTTTAGTCTCCCCTTGGACCCTGTTGTACACGCGTTCCCAACTAAGAAGTCGGAGTATGTTTCTCACTCCTTTGTCTATTCCCTTAGATGCCGATCACCTGGTGACAACAGGCAGAAAAATGTTGTGTATTGGCGAGAACAAGCTAAACAGGCCCACAATGCTTTCCTTGCCAACATCGGACCATCGCCTATGGCTTATGTCGAAACTGTATATCAAGCCTTCATTGAGAAAAAGGATGACATGATCATCGAGAATGCTACGACGAAAATCCTTCGCTTTCAGACTGAATTGATGAATTGCGAAAACCATGTATTACAGGTGGACGGAGTTGGGGAGGAATTGCATGCCATTCAGAAGAAAGGGTATGATGTTAGCTCCGTCATCCGTTGGCTCGAGGAAATCTGGTGCTATGCATTGTCGGACATTCCGGAGCTAATCAAACTACACACATTGTCTAAATTAATGTATCAGGCACCGGCGATCTGACAAAACATGCTTGTATTTATTTTTTCGGGCGGAAACAACAACAATGGCTACATAGTACGTATGGATGATATCACTTTCAGGGGATGATGGTAACAACTCCTGCTGCCGTAGCATGGGCAAATGCTTCCTGGCACCTGTTAAGCTGGCAAAGAACTGTTAATTAGCAGTGGACACAGGCCCTGTGTCCCTTGGTAATTAGCAAGGATGTTGGGCTTGCGGCTCACTTTCAATAAATCCCAATAATTATATAGGGAAATTTTGATGAAGTCCCTTTTCCCACAACTAAAGTTACCATTTTTGGAAGGTGGGGGATGTTTGTACATGTTATGAGATGGGAATTGGATCAAAATAAAGGAACAAGGGGATAATTGCCATATTTGGTAAGATGGGTAGATTCCAAATAAGGAAAGCAAGTTAGGATGCCATTTTTGGAAGGTTGTGAGGGTGTTTGTACATATTTGTACATGTTATGGCACAAATTCCTTATTTGGAAATAGTTGCCAGATGTCAAATAAGGTGAAATGGGAAGCAATGTGATCGTGGGAAAATATTTCCTAAAATGGAAAGTGATTACGTAATCTCAGGGTCAATGAAATGTGTAGCCTTGGTCAGTGGCTTTCTAAATGTGGTTGTATGACAGTGTTTGGTGCTGATTTCATTGAGATATTCACTAATTGATTTTCAGGGTCAAATTTCTAAAAAAGGAAATAGATAATGTAATGTGTGCTTTAGGATCCAGTGGTGCATTTCCAAAAATGGAAATAGCGCACTTCGGACTTGCCATTTTGGGACATATCTGCTCACTGTTGGTCATGATGAGCAGAAAGAAATTGCAATATCTCCCTTAATACTGAATGTTTTTGTGGCGCGTTTTTTGGAACATATTCCTTATATGTATATGCACCTATCCACTATGTTAGAATGTAAAAAATGCAAGTGGTTTCTGTCAGAATGCAACATGTCTTGCTCACTGTTGACAACAGTGAGGAGCAACAAATGACAATATCTCCATCAATACTGGTTATTTCTGTGGCGCTTTTTTTGGTATGTCCCTATTAGGCACATAGGAAGGCACTTGGAATGTTAGAATGCAAATAGTATGTACCAATCATGCCACAAATGAAATTGGTGTGCTCACTGTCTGCCATGATGAGCAGCCATATCTCCATCAATACTGGTTATTTCTGTGGCACTTTTTTGGTATGTCCCCATTAGGGATATAGGAAGGTGTTTGGCATGTCAGAATACAAATAGTACATACCAATCATGCCACAAATGAAATTGGTGTGCTCACTGTCTGCCATGATGAGCAGCCATATCTCCACCAAAACAAGATCTTTCTGTGGCGCTTTTTTTGATTTGGGATCACACATAACAAAGATAAACATTGGGAGGGTCACAACAGAGGATCCCTAGGCAAGATCAAGTGGAATCTCCCATTTATCCTGACATGTCAACTTGTCAGCCACTCTTTCTGTATCATGTTCAGTCTTTTATCATGAAACTGAAAACTACACATTAATCAGCAGGGTAATCTGCTTTCAGATACCCTGAATGACACTCTGTTATGATAAGGAATCAGAATCCAAAAAAGCGCCACAGGAAGATCTTGTTTTGGTGGAGATATGGCTGCTCATCATGGCAGACAGTGAGCACACCAATTTCATTTGTGGCATGATTGGTACATACTATTTGCATTCTAACATTCCAAGTGCCTTCCTATGTGCCTAATAGGGACATACCAAAAAAAGCGCCACAGAAATAACCAGTATTGATGGAGATATGGCTGCTCATCATGGCAGACAGTGAGCACACCAATTTCATTTGTGGCATGATTGGTACATACTATTTGCATTCTAACATTCCAAGTGCCTTCCTATGTGCCTAATAGGGACATACCAAAAAAAGCGCCACAGAAATAACCAGTATTGATGGAGATATTGTCATTTGTTGCTCCTCACTGTTGTCAACAGTGAGCAAGACATGTTGCATTCTGACAGAAACCACTTGCATTTTTTACATTCTAACATAGTGGATAGGTGCATATACATATAAGGAATATGTTCCAAAAAACGCGCCACAAAAACATTCAGTATTAAGGGAGATATTGCAATTTCTTTCTGCTCATCATGACCAACAGTGAGCAGATATGTCCCAAAATGGCAAGTCCAAAGTGCGCTATTTCCATTTTTGGGAATGCACCACTGGATCCTAAAGCACACATTACATTATCTATTTCCTTTTTTAGAAATTTGACCCTGAAAATCAATTAGTGAATATCTCAATGAAATCAGCACCAAACACTGTCATACAACCACATTTAGAAAGCCACTGACCAAGGCTACACATTTCATTGACCCTGAGATTACGTAATCACTTTCCATTTTAGGAAATATTTTCCCACGATCACATTGCTTCCCATTTCACCTTATTTGACATCTGGCAACTATTTCCAAATAAGGAATTTGTGCCATAACATGTACAAATATGTACAAACACCCTCACAACCTTCCAAAAATGGCATCCTAACTTGCTTTCCTTATTTGGAATCTACCCATCTTACCAAATATGGCAATTATCCCCTTGTTCCTTTATTTTGATCCAATTCCCATCTCATAACATGTACAAACATCCCCCACCTTCCAAAAATGGTAACTTTAGTTGTGGGAAAAGGGACTTCATCAAAATTTCCCTATATAATTATTGGGATTTATTGAAAGTGAGCCGCAAGCCCAACATCCTTGCTAATTACCAAGGGACACAGGGCCTGTGTCCACTGCTAATTAACAGTTCTTTGCCGGCTTAACAGGTGCTTCCTGGGCAGCAGCCTGTGACGGGTACTTCTTAAAGCAGGCACGGGAGACGCCGATAACAAGAGGGCGAACAATATGCCTACATTGGGCCATTAGGTGTTATGCACTTTGAAAAGTAAATTTACTTGCCATCCTTGAAAAATTCCAACTTCGTGGCCAGCGGAAACCATGTACCACTTGTCAGTCGACTCCTGCATTGCATTAGACGCATGTTAGCTTCACTCGAGACGACGTACGGGGACAGCGGCGGCTATGGTAGCAAGGGCAACGGCGGCTGCGGCTACGGCAGGGGCAACGGCAGGGCCGACAGTAGCGACTGCCGCAGTATTAACAGCGGGGATAGCGGTGTTAGCAGGGGCATCTGTCGGGGCTGACTCATTAGACGACGGCAGGCTGAATTCCACGATTTCGCCGTCAAAGCTTTCCGAGTCACTAGCGGATGCGACGTGATCATCTATAATCGATATTGAGTGGCTTGCAGTACATAAAATATGGACCAACTTACTGGAAATTTGCATGCCTTGTAGCGACGCGAGGACTTGCTCGACGATAGCAGTGACAAGGGCGGGATCAAATGACATGAGGATTTATCGACTAATGGGGTTGAGTTGATGATGGGAAAACCGCTTGTTGATCAAGGTGTATTTATAGAAGGTACTGCATAGTTCATGTAAGTTGCCGGATTACTAAATTCGTATACCAAAATACCCAAACGCCGCTTACCAAAAAAACTTAGTAGCCGAAATGGCGCCGAAAGGCTGGGTCCAAGATGACAAGCAACTTGAGTTCTTGGAGGGCAAGATGGACGCCTTCATCCAAGCTCAGAAGACAAGAAAATTTGACCGGTTCTGGACTGATGTTCAACGGGAGTGGTTCGAGAATTGGAAGGAAGAGGGTCAGGAAGTCGTACCTGCACCCGAGGATGCCGAAAATCACCGTCGAGAAGTGAAGGATCAAGTTGAGAAACGGATTAAAGTTAGTACAGGCATCACAAGGCAACAATTAAACTCACCTTGTTCCAGCAACTCAAGAACTGGTTTAATAATACATCAAAAAGTAGAAGGGTTCCTAAGACAAAATCTCAGTTCCAGTTCAACAAGGCGAAAACGACGCGTTTGCCACAGAAAGAAGAATATTTCGCGTCTAAACATTACAAGACACATGTCGCACCTTTACTACAGGCAGAGATGGGGAGTGACGAGAGAGGACCAGCTGAAAAACCTCATATTCAAGCTATCAAACGCGCGATGCGTGAAGCTTATGCAAACGCTCCAGAGCACATGCGTCAAGAAGTTTTGGATGACCTAGCCGAGATGAAAAAGGTGAAAGAAGCGCACAAAGCACAAAAGGAGGAAGAAAATGACAGTGAGCGCACCGCCGAAGAATATGCCGGGTGAGTTGAACAAAGTTACAACGTGGACTCAGATGGTGTGGTGTTAATAGCCTTGCAGGGCCATTGAAGAGTTGCCCAATACGCTACTAAACTTCTTCACAGAGATTTCACGTAAAACGGGCTGGGCTTTCTCGCTGATTGGAGGAGGCCCGGACCCAGTAAACGGCGGGAGAATCCGTACGCTGGGGTCAGTTCGCGATATATTACAATACATGATAGTATACTTACGTG
The DNA here is from genome assembly GCA_015039365.1 of Amanita rubescens. Classification (NCBI taxonomy): domain Eukaryota; kingdom Fungi; phylum Basidiomycota; class Agaricomycetes; order Agaricales; family Amanitaceae; genus Amanita; species Amanita rubescens. Next base: position 41,191 of record WION01000086.1, on the reverse strand, counting down.
CAAAATAGGCATCACTGTGGCAGAAATAATCTCGGCCACACGTTCAAACAAGCTCACCCAACATATAGCGATTCCTTCATTGTTCCGTATGCAGAATTTCTGCATCAAATTTACCGTAAGTTTGACAGGGAATACTTGGTGGAATGTTCACTGAACGTACCCTTCAGCATCGGATATTTGTCAACAACGATCCCTCCTCGGGGATACAGATACTGTACACTCTGATACGTCAGCAAGCAGTCCACCCACAGCATCTTTAGCGGGACAGAAAGAGAATATGGGCGCGGATGGCGAAGCGCCGGATGTGGAATCTTCCGTAGCATCCGCAGAAGGCCTCGTTGGAATGCCCCGTGGGGGCCACGGGGTGCAAGTCAACGAGACAGATGTCTCATCCGTGAATGCCCACGCTCGCAACTCCCACAAATGCACACATGTCGCTAGAAGCGCCAGCTACGTCAAACGATGTTGCAATCGAAGAGGGGAACTCCTCCTTCTCGGGCGGATTGACGAATAACAATTTGCCAGCAAATGACTACATGCAGGACATGTCAGGCATTTTCGACTTCCAGCAGGCAAGTGAAAAAACAAACCTGAACCTAGTTGAGACGCTCGATCCGGCGCTTGACCCAGCAATGATGAGTTGGACGGACGGCCTGACGGAGGACGAGATGAATGCATTACTCAGCTTTGATCCTGCTTGGCAACAAATATTCGCAAACCCTTCGATGGAAGCATCCGATTTAGATCTGTCCAATCACAACGCAGGATTCCACGCCCCCGAAACGCCGATTCCATCAAACAGCGCTACCAATGCCATCCTGGAGACAGTCCAGCCCACAGTGGAAACAGACATAGATCCTGTTTCCGAGATGAGTCGGGGAAATCCTGTCGACCCATCTATACCCAACTCGCGTCGACCGCTTCATCAGCAAAACCCTTGAAAACACTTTAAGTCCTTTGGCAGGGGTTTGACTTTGGACAGCTTACTTTTCGTCAGTTTCACTTTGAGCCTGAGTACTCCAGGCCACTTTGACTCCTGAGGGGACCACTTTTTCTCACTTTACTCTTAGCCAATCACTCATAAGATATGACATGATAAGAGTTTTTTATTTAGAAAGGTGTTTCGTGAGCATGATAATCAATGTATTTATTTACATAAAAGGTGTTGTAAGCATTGCATAAGGACTTCACGTGGGATGCTGGCGAGAGGATATCCCGTTCACAGCAGCGTGGAGAGACGCAGTGTCCATCCACCGAGTCCTGAGTACTCATTTTCAATGGGTGCGATCGCGATCTGTATCCGCATCTTGGGATTCGCATAACGCTATGCACCGGCTGGGTTCACGAGTGGAGCAATGTTGTACGGATTGCGGGGGTTGAGGAGAGAGGCTGCAGCAGTATCAGCATATATTCATCACCGATAATGAAAAGCAAAATACGAACCCTTCAAACACTTCCTCTACTCCCCTTCTCGCCAATATCCTCCAACTCAGCATCAAAAACTTCCTCCGTAATCATATCAGCCTCTAACTCCCTCTTCTCCGCCTCATCTTCGAGCAGTTCAAGCTCAGGAAGTGGTTGCAACCTGAACGAGGCAGGGAGGTCTGTTTCGAAGAAGGTTTTGCCAGCGAGAAAGACCACACGAACCTGTATTGGACATGCGAGATTGAGGTATGTTGAGAGAGCGCCTGGCATGAGGTAGCATTGATTCAACTCAATGGATTGGGCGAGCCTTCGTCAATCTCGATGTCCGCATCGGCGCAGAGGTCAATGTTGGTTGGGAGATCTCCGTAGGGTCTGATGAACTTGTAGTTTCTGGAACGGGTCGATAGATCTGTCTTGCGTAAGTCGCGGGTGGTGGCGTCGAACCAGAGGGAATGAGATGCGAGACGCGTCAGATGCAGAAGGTGATGGTAGCCACTGGCGCCGAAGTTTGCGGGAGGGATGGAGGGTGGATGGGATGAGAACTGCTGTGTTGGGATGATGAGATGCGGACTAGTCGCATGCGGAACGTGGCAGTAAAGCTGGCGTAACCATCTGGCTCTTGATCTTCTCTTCGAGAGTATAATGCTCATCAACGAGCTGGGAAGAGTTGGGCGGATGAGAAGGGAGCGGCTGAAAGTGTTCCATTGTTCCAGCGTCAGGCGAGTCGTTGGTGTTGAGCTCGACAATGATGACGCCAATGAGGTCCAGGAGACTGTAAAAAGCGAGATATATCGAGTTGGACCCGAGAACGACCATGCAGGATCTGTATTCAACAATGTCAGCGTTCGTAGGTTCTAGTGAGACTATTGATAATCGACATACGCGAGATTGAACTCAACGGATTAGCCGCGCTGGGGCCTTCGTTGATCTCGACGTCCGCATCTGCGTCGGGTCAAGATGGCTCGGTCGTATTCCTTGAGATATGCGTAGGGTCGACAGAGGGGACCAGGGTGATGAACTTCGATAAGCGGTCTGAGGACAAAAGTCGAACGGATTGAGCTCGTTGGTCGAGCGGAACTGGCGTTGGAGTAGGTTGGGAGGAATCAGTTCAGGAGTAAAGAGGATGAGGGCGGTTGCGAGGGCAGTGATGAACCACGCGGATGAGGGGCGGGACTGGCTGGAATCGCACACCCACTGTGCTGAACGTCGAACGTTGATGAGCCCATGCGATGTTAGGAGACATGGGCTGGGTACTGCGTCGGTGGGTGACATGCTGAGGTGTACAGCAAGTGCTAGAAGAGGGAGGCTTTGCCACTGGGCTGCATTGGCGTTATTCGAGTATTTTCCGTTACGATTGGGCCACGGGTTATGCTAAGCAATGCGTGAGCTGACCTGTCTATCCATTGCCAACACTACGCACTGTGTGATGAGCCCATGCGCGTTGCGAGGTATATGAGGCGGCGTTGGTTGGAGAATTCGGACTTGTCAGTTTTTCATTGACGATGTAAACACCTCCAAATAAAGCGTCCGTTATCATCCCATCCATCGTCATCGCTTTCCTCACACTCTCCTCCTTTTCTCCTCCTCACCACCAACGAATTGACATGAAGCTTACGGTACACCCTGGCCTGCGACTCGGACTCCGATTACTCACGTACAACATTGCCCTATGCCCCACCTCTCTCCTCTCGTCATCCACCTAGTAAAGAAACCATGTAAGTACCAACTGCCTCGGGCGCATATAGCGACGGTACTGACTAACTGAGTATATAGCAGCCATTTTTACCTCGACCTGTTGCTCTTCGTAGCATAGCAACATCTCCGTACATTCGGCCCATTCATCATGCGCATATAGCCACAATTTTCACTCCGCCGCACCACAGGTGAGCCGCGTGAAGTGTTTTCGACGTTGCTCGCTCACCACGTTCTCCCTTGCCTCCCGCCACTCAACCACGCCCCGTTGCACCCCGCCGTATCCACCGCATCCTCCCGCATCCCGCCGCACCTCACGTAAGCAACTTGAAAAACTATTTTGACGTTCCTGACCCACCACTTCCCTCCCTTGCCCTCCCACAGCTCAATGACACCCCGTTGCACCCTACCGGATTCACCTGATCCTCCCGCACCATGTCGCACCCCAGGTGAGCACCATCAAACCGTCTTTTTTACATTTCTGACTCACCAACCCCTCCCTCGCCTTCCGCCACTCAATTGCACCCCGACACACCCGCCCCACCCCTCCGAACTCCCCGTCACGTGACAGGTAAGCCATCTGAACCTGAATTCCCACTAAATCACACCACACCCTGCCACACCACCAAGGTCTGTGCTCGCTATTCACTTTCGACACCCGCTATCAGCACCCACTATTCGCCGCCTTCCGTTTTTTTCTTCGCTCCCAGACTTGGAGTTCATCAAGTCATTTCTCGATGCTTGCTATTCACTTTCGACACCCGCTATTCGCCGCCTTCTGTCCGCCGTCGCTTGGCTCTCACACGCATTCAAGTTTCTCAACACTCGCAACTTGAAAACATTCAGTTTTACCTTGTTCTATGCAATAGTGACTACAGATTTTTATGATAAATCTGTGGCAAAATGTGCCGCCGATCGTAACGGGCTGCCACTAGCTCATGAGAAGGCGATTTCATTGGTTTGCCTAGGTGATTTCATAGGCGATTTCATATGTTTTCATAGGCAATCTCATTGGTTTGCCTAGGCGATTTCATACCCAATTTCATTGTTTTGCCTAGGCGATTTCATACCCAATTTCATTGGTTTGCCTAGGCGATTTCATACCCGATTTCATTGGTTTGCCTAGGCGATTTCATACCCGATTTCATTGGTTTGCCTAGGCGATTTCATACCCGATTTCATTGGTTTGCCTAGGCGATTTCATACCCGATTTCATTGGTTTGCCTAGGCGATTTCATACCCGATTTCATTGGTTTGCCTAGGCGATTTCATACCCGATCTCATTGTTTTGCCTAGGCAATTTCATACCCGATTTCATTGGTTTGCCTAGGCGATTTCATACCCAATTTCATTGGTTTGCCTAGGCGATTTCATACCCAATTTCATTGGTTTGCCTGGGCGATTTCATACCCAATTTCATTGGTTTGCCTGGGCGATTTCATACCCAATTTCATTGGTTTGCCTGGGCGATTTCATACCCAATTTCATTGGTTTGCCTGGGCGATTTCATACCCAATTTCATTGGTTTGCCTGGGCGATTTCATACCCGATCTCATTGGTTTGCCTAGGCGATTTCATACCCAATTTCATTGGTTTGCCTGGGCGATTTCATACCCAATTTCATTGGTTTGCCTGGGCGATTTCATACCCAATTTCATTGGTTTGCCTAGGCGATTTCATACCCAATTTCATTGGTTTGCCTAGGCGATTTCATACCCGATCTCATTGTTTTGCCTAGGCGATTTCATACCTGATCTCATTGGTTTGCCTAATGCAATATATTTGAAATCTATCTAAGCATCAGACATCTCATAATCACTCTCATCATCTCCACTTTCTTCACCCACTAACTGACTGGCCTTAGCCTTTTCTGGTAATATCTTTGTCTTGTACTGAGCACTCCATTCTGGATTAACCCCATGTTTTCCGAGCACATCGTGCCAGTATAGTGCAAATCGGGTGGCCATACGGAGACAGATGGCTGCCTGTTTATGGGCATAAGCAGAAAGACCACATTTCACAGATGGATCAATGGTTTCCCTGTGTGATGCCTGATCCAACCACCATGATGCTTTCCATTGAAAGAATGCAAGTACTCGCCGCATTTCCTCCTGAACAATCATCAACTCCTCTTGCCAACGGCACATCCTTGCACGTGTTTGAGCCCACTCTGCAAGCAAACTTTTGTTGAACTCCTCTTCTGTCTGATTACCAGCTGTCTCAGCAGGCGAACGCGGGACACGCCATATCCACGATGCTTCAAAACGACCCTTCGTTGTCTTACTATCCAAGGGATCATCGGGATTTCGGCCTGGTCCCTGTATATCATCACTACGTAGCTCCTTCAATTGCTTCGACCAGGAGCCGTCTGAATCAAGTGCCAACAAGGCACGATAGGCAATACGATAGCGGTGGACAGCCCATTGAAGCTTATAGTTGATCTGCTTATAACTTTCAAGCATACGAGTATTTGGCCTGTTTCCAGTACCGGAAACATTAACATGTTTAAAATGCCAAAAGCCTTGGATAATACGACGCAGGCGGCGAATTTCCACAAGTGCGTCGTTAGCCTGAGACTCTCTTAAACGGCATTCGTGCATTGCTAGTTCTCTCATGTCAGGATGAGCGAGGATTTCACGTGGGAGAGACGATGGGAACAGGGGTGCGATTGACTCAGGATTTGCGTAGTACTCGGGAGCAGTATCGTCATCCGGAAGCAGCGAAGAAACGGGGGGCATGTAGGAAAGCTGAACTGGCCTCCACGCCTGGAAACGTCGAACAAGGGCAGTCCTCTTCTCTTGAAGATCCGTCAACTCTTTACTCGTCTTCTTGGTTGCCGACAACTCATATTTGAGCTTGAATCTGCAGCATCACCGGTCAGACATGTTACAATAGCGAGGTCTGCGAAATGCTCACTGTTGATCCTCGATGTCGAATCCCATGTTGAAGAATCCAATCGTCGTGACTTTGACATGACGTGGCACTTCTCCTGCGGCAATTCGACGCCCTTCCTCACGCGCAATCTCGAGGCGAACATCCTGGATGGTAGTCACTTCAAAAAGCGTGATCAATCTGTACCATTTCAAAAAATGCGAGTCTCGTACCTTTCGCCGGCTCCTGGTATGGATTTGGAGACTTGGCTGGATCTTTCTCCCATTTCTCCACCATCCGGAGCCACTTGGACACGGTCTCAGTTGAAAAGGTTGCAGAGAACTCTTTGAATGCCACTTCATGTTTTGCGCTCATAGCAGCAGCGTCCCTGAAGCGCTTAGCGAACAACATTCCTATGCCGATCGAGTCAAACAACTAATCACTATGGGCAAGGGGTACTTACGAAAGCCCACGATCTTCCGGAAATTCCAGGCATTCCAATGATCATCCAAAGTTTCGTGCCTCGCCGCCGGCCCCATTTCCCGCACGCTCGGGGCCAAAGGGTTCGTATGGGACCAACTAACCTCGACCTCTTCACCACACGTTCGTCCTGCCCCCGGTGTGTACCCCAAATAAAAGTCCCTCCTGCATTTCTCCCCGTGGGCATTTATATGCCAACTTGGAATAGCGACATCAATCTTAGTGTCAGGGCTCAGCCTCATGTGTTCCGGGAATTTGGCCATGCGCGACGTGAGATTCTTAGACCACTGACAGCCAATATCGTATGTAATAATCACATGAGGCAGCGTTATGCCAACTAATGCCGAAAGTATGATGAAGTCCATATTGCAATATCTAGAAGAAAGTTCATGTTAGGCAAATGCATCACGCTATGAAAAATAAATGGCGAACCTCTCTCCTTTTTGTAAATCCCCAGCACCATTCCTACGGATAACGGCGTGCCTCGAACAGAGTGCCAGGCCATTCCCTGAAATGGCGTAGCCCGGCGTGCACCGTATCTGGGCTCTCGCGATGGCGTCGTGTTCCGATTCACACGTGTTGATCTAATGATGAGTATCAGTACATAATCAGAATAAATAAGCGACGTAAACACAGACTTCAGGTTGATCAATATAATCAGAAAGGAATTTCTGATACGCTGATTCATCGACATATATTCCCCATCCTGGGAGCAAGTCAACGTCCTTCAGGCCTCGTTCCTTTCCCTTTAGCTTGAAGTTGGCATCGACAGATATATAGAGGATGTAGAGATATCTGAAAGCGAATGAGTAACATGTAAGAGAAGGGTGTCAAAATACGTACAGAAGTGAACCCGCTAATTCCCAGCCCTTCGGAAGATTTTGGCCAGGGTGAGGACACGCTGGACACTCGACGGACACGCTCCCAGCGGGCGTGTTAGCGATACCGGCCGGATCGTGACCGCGACCGGCCCGTTTCAAAGCCATAAGATTTCTCCACACGCGAAAGACACGGTGAAATTGCTTATAGCGATACTGAGTGGGCGTGAATGAGCGAGGAGCACTTGGATCAGTCAAATAACTTACTACCGTGTCGAGGAGGTTTGCGCTATCGGTCTTCCGTAAAAGCAAATGATAGAAATCAAACGCATTTCCTTTCCCTTGCAACGTCTGCTCGTGAAATGTATCGAAGCAGTCGAAAGTGAACACCGTGTTTGGTTGCGAAAATGTTGCAGGAAACCATCCGTGCCTTAGAAGTTGGGTCCGTTTGTCGATAGGATCTTTACGTGGACAAGCACAATAGTCAATCGCGACTATATGATATCCGGACGTATCAAATACTGTGAATGTGGAAGGCCCTGGCGAAGGAGAAGGGCAGGGATTTCCACCATGGCCGAGTTGGACGCGCAATCCGAGGTTTTGAAGAGAGTCTTTGTCGAAAAAGCGACCGGTCCATTTCTGGTGCAATTTGTGAGTATAATGATTGGCATTTGTAAAATACCTACCTCAATTCGATGTAGAGGTATATCTTGATGCATCCGAACGATGCAGGCTCGACATCGGAGCCGTCCACCTCCACAGCAATCTCTACACTTAAAGGTACCAGCATCCTCTTTGCATGTGATACAGGTGGTGTTTCCCAAAAAATCTCCAAGTCCATCGTGTCGCAAAATCTCATCGAGGGAGGCATCGCGCAATGAAAGCCATTGTTCGAGCTTAGTCTAAAATCATTAGTATTGAGTGACGAACCGCAAATAGGAAAGAATTACCAACCTGAGTATTATTGCCTCGCCGTGACTTTTTATCCGACTGGGCGGTGTCAATGGGAACAGAAGTGACGTCCAAGTATTCAGGAGCAGAGTGACCGGCTTCTACAGACTCAAGTGAAGGTGGGGTAATAGAATGATTCCTATGTTCTCGCTTTCCTCTAAGACGTCTGTCAGGCGTGACCACGAGGGTAGTAATCTGCGACGTGGTTGCCGATGCCGATGTGCTCGATATGTCGGAATTCCGTGCTTCACGAAATCTACCTGCACGGTTTCGAGTCCGCTTGGGGATTGGCTGTTCTACCGAGCCTTCTTTAACCTTGCGTTTCGACATATGAGGGAGCAAAAGTCGACACTACGATATTGTGTGATTAGGAGACGAGAAAGGAAAGTGGTGCGACATTGCGGAAAGATGAGAATCGTAGGCAGGAATGAAAAAGAACGATGACGATGAGACTCCGTGAATGAGAAATCTGGGCGAGACATAGTGATATCATTGGCCGAGTCGATTGGCCGCCGTCCACGTGGCGTCGGCTAGATAAGCGGCTCCGGCCAGTATTTTCCGACAGCCTGAAGGTGAAGTGTTTGAGTCTCTTGCAAACGAAACTAATTGTTCATCGTGAGCAGAGGCTGTCAGAGTCATGTTCAGCGCGGACTCGTCTCAAGATTTTGTTTAGGAGATAAGGTCATTGAAGTTGTTGTGCGAACCTCCGAGTCTGCCGTGCCGACTCAGACCCGGAGATGGGTCAAATGCGGTGGTTGGGGCTTCGATGCCAGTGGCGCTATTGGTAGAAATGGAGAGTGATGGGAATTCAGCGTAAGATAGAACACTCGACGTCGGATTGATCAGAGGCATTCAGCGCTGCTAGACGAACATAGTCTGAGCAAGTACTATGGCCAGTTACTACGCGCCGATCTTTTACCTAGACCGCGGATCGTATGATCGGGCGTGGCCGCCCAGAGATTAAGTTCGATAATGATGGGAATTCAGCGTAAGACAGATAGAACACTCGACGTGATTGAATAGAGATTCAGAGGCATTCAACAGCGCTGCTAGACGAACATAGTATCGAGTGTACACACACTTTTTACCTAGCCCTCGAATCGTATCATACGGTATCGGATCGTGTGGTGGCCGCCCAGAGATTAAGCAAGTTCAAGTTCGATAAAACCCGTAGCTCAACTTGTAATAATTGAAAGTAGTAGCAACTGCCATACTAAAGTTGGCCGCTGTTCTGGATGGCTCGACATGAACAATCTCTGTTAATTTATCATAGTATTTCAATCCTTCGCTTCCATTGGCGTTCACTTTCTGCCAGTTGAGTCCCGGCTTTCCCGCTCTCATCACCTTCACCTGCTACTACTACTAGTAGATTCAAATACAGCGACTCTGCGTATGTTCACGCAACACTGCACCACCAATGTCAAGGCTTTGCTTGATTCAGATTGATCCAATTACCCGCCCACTGTCCAATGTAACTTACACTGCACCACCAATGTCACCTTGCTTGATTTCAGATTCACCGGCGCGTTCACTTCCTGGTTGAGTCCCGGCTCATCGCTTCGACGCCCACTGCAATACATTTGGATCCTCGGTCACTTCCGTTGGCAGTTCCGCCCTCTTTAGACGAATCCAAACGTAAAATATTGAAAAGAAATATCAATCCGAAACTAAATACCATGAACTCTAACCAACAAATTACGAAGAATGACATGTACTACATAATAGCATCCTCAATAGGACCAAAAGTGAGATCGTCCTCATCATCTCTCACGACCTCAACTATGCCAGCCGCTTTGGCATTGCTGTACTCGTCCATAGCTTCGTCATAGGTGTAGTAACCGACGAAAGTGTTTCCCGGGATGCCATTTACTAAAGAATTAACATATGACCTATAAACGGAGAAAGGTATGATTGGGTGAGAGTGATGTTCAATTCAACATAGTTGGATACCAACCAGCTCGAAAACACGCCGCAGCACCTTCCGACAGTAACAACATAGTATTTTTTTCCTTGCGGGAAAATGGCAATAGGCGCATGCGGCGCGGCAATGATCTGACTTATTAAGGTATCTGGGGCCGGTGTCCCCAGGATGCCTTGAAGCGCTATGTGCAGAGGTATTGGTGGCGGACTTGGCGAGGGAGAAGGTGGCGGGGTCGGCGAGGGATAATCTGCGTTTATATCTAGGAATAGAGTCTGGAGTAAGTTTGGGCACATGGAAATGGGGGTAAATCTTACTCTCGGAGTTGTCTTGGGGAGGGTGGCTTGTATAACCGAGCAAAGGGGACTCTGGGCGTTCAAGTGAGTAATAGGTCGGAAATGAGGCTTCAAACGGATAAGCACCAGATACTTCTTGCGACGACATGTTCGTGGAGAAGAGTGCTCTGTCAGGTGGGATACAGTTGTATGACGGGGCGGTTGGGAAAAAACAGGCTAACGTCCCACTTTGGCGGAGTTGCTTTACATCAAATAAAAATCAAACCATTTGCGTTCGTGTGTCATTTTCCCAAGCAAACAGCAACCCTACCAAACTTTGTCGGGCTTCCTACATCCTCTCCGATGACTCGCTCATGGACAACGCGTGCACAGAGAGTGTTCCTTGACAAAAAAGTAACCAGCTTTCGTGAAAGCCAGGAGAGGAAGGACACGGCTACTTTCTTTAGCAACTTGTTCGCCGAATGGAGGGAGGATAATCCAGACCGCGAACCAACTTCCCAAGAAATTGCGAATGCAAAGAACCGTCAGGAAGCAGTCAAAAAGATCGAGAATAATACCAATAAGGTTCGTCATTCATTGCCACTCCTGACAGTCATGACTTACTTTGGGCGCAGCGGCTTCGTGCCTGGTTTCATAACCATACTCGAGGGGAGAGCTCTGTAGGAAATAGCCATGGCGTTTTGAAAATAAAGACAAAATCCAAGGCACCACAGGAATGGCAGATCTATGGACAGATGTATGGGAGTAAATGGAAAGACATTATAGAAAAAGAATGGAAAGCATACGTCGCGGATTGGGAAAGTCAAAATCCCGGTATCGAAGTTCCGAAGAAGCCATTTACCTTCAGAAATGCATTCCTACAGCAAAAGTACGCTGAGGAATCAGAGGAAGTCAAAATACAGGTCAGAGAGCGTCGCAAGCAATTGAAACTAGATGCTGCTCAGAACAAGGAGGTAGAAAATCAAAATGAAGAATACCAAAGGTAAACGTCCACGACACCCAACCCGCTTCGCCATGTCCTTACAATCCACGACTCCATCTTTGATACAGGGCCATTGATAAGCTACCTCGGACGCTCCTTACCATTGGAGAGAATATCTGCCGTCAAACCGGTTGGTATATCACGTTCCTTGTCGGAGGACCGAGTCCAAAAGACGGCGGGAAGATAATGTCATACATGTAAGATTCCGTTGCCCCGTTGATTTTAAGAATGACCGTGATACTGATAATCAAATACTAGACTTAACTGTGGAAAAACGCCGGCCGGAAAAGATTACGAAGCCTTTCTGGGTGATAGGGCGTACGATAAACACATCCTTGACCCTTTCGATACTTTTCTACAGAAATCTTTTCGTGAGTTTCAATTAATATCCGTTTCACTACTCATTCACTTACATGATTTGTCAGCCCAAGATATTCGCGACGCCCGCCGATTAGACGAAGATGAGCCGATAGACGACGATAGCAGCGCCGGCGAAGAGGATGGGGATCCAGACTCACCCAATGATTCCGAGGCCGACTCGCAAAACTATGGTGGGTCGGAGATGGAAGATGATGACCGTACCACTGACGTGGCAGGGCGGGGCAAGGAAAACAAGGCCATCAAGCCAGCCGCGAAGCTGACTGGAAGAAGCAAATATGAGTTGGTGAAGGAGAGGAACATAAAGAGAAACAAGGAGGTACTCCGCCAGTTGAATGCAAAATTCAGTGTCGAAGAATCGCTCGCTGCTGTGAAATTGAAGAAGAAGGAAGTGTAAGTTTCGCTTTGTCGGATCCCATCGCAATGTTTCTCATGCCATTGACAGCATCAGCGCCGTTTCTTCATCTTCGAATTCCACGGCTGTCATCGTTAGTAAAAATGTTATCGATGCGCCACAGGATAATGCCTCGGTCTCCCGGGCCGTGAATGGCCATGATGACATCAGCAAACTCAGCAGCCAATTACGATCTGGCACACTGTCGTCACTGTCCAACGCCGCTCACCCCAACACGTTGGAAGAGGCTGCCGGGGCTCTCTCGCCAGATCCAGCTCCCGCTACTCCTTTGCTGCCTGATTCATCGATTTCTCGCGAGGCAAATAGCATCTCGGGCCACGGCGACAATATAAACGAGCCTTCTGACACGAACGCGCGTCCCGACGGAGCAAGCCAGCCGCCTCTCGAGGCCAGCCAAGGTCCTCGTCTCGCCTCAGTTGATGATATCAGCAAACTACCCTCGTGGTTGACCAACCCGGGTATGGTCTCGTATCTTCGTGGCGTGTCGCGCGAAAGTCTGTGGCAGGAACTTGTTACGACGTTCCTGAGGTTTGAATCTCTTAATCCGAATTCCGGGGTATGTTAACCATTGTATTACACCTTTATCATCCCACTCACCGCATTTTTAGAAGTTGCCAACGGCCTCACGTCCCAACGAAGTGCAAGCGTGGATTAGGAACAAGAAAAAGGACGCACCTCCCGCGGTTGATCCTCAGGCATACGGAGCCGCGTTTACGAAGTGGTGGGAAACCCTTCAGCCATCCTGGCGCACTCGCAACGACGGTCCTCTTAGCTATGAGCTCCCACCTGATGAGGACTGGTGCGTCCTCGGCAAGGGTGGCTCAGCGGGTATCTACACAGTTATTGTAGCGCTCTCATGGTGGATAATTGCTGGTTCAGCCGAATCAGACTCAACATCGCCACTGTGGGCTGCTGTCTACGACGTTCACTGGGTTATTGACCAGATCATCTGCATGACTATCTGTACTACTAAAGGGAAGAAACGGGCTAGCGATGACGCTGTTGATGAAGCTTCTATGGTCATATCTAGTAAAAGGTATTATCTATTCTTTGTTGTGGTCACATATTAATGTCCAAGCTAGACGTCGTGTGACTGGCTGATCCTAAACTCAATGTGCTTGCTTCTGTGTTGAGCTTGTGGTTATTGGTTCCTACCTATATATGTTATCCTCTGTTAACTAATACATAGTAAGTAGTACTGTACGTACTTTAGTCAGGCATTACTGTCTGCTCCATTGGTGGGTTCCTCCCTGCCAGTGGTTTGATTTGTTGAGGCAAATGTTCAATCTTGTTGATTGCTTAACATTTAACTGAGCTGATATGATTAGCTGCAGCCTGATGAGATCAGGTATGAAATTGCCTAGGCAAAACGATGAGATCGGGTATGAAATTGCCTAGGCAAAACAATGAAATCGGGTATGAAATCACCTAGGCAAAACAATGAGATCGGGTATGAAATTGCCTAGGCAAAACAATGAAATCGGGTATGAAATTGCCTAGGCAAACCAATGAAATCGCCTAGGCATAACAATGAAATCGGGTATGAAATCGCCTAGGCAAAACAATGAGATCGGGTATGAAATCGCCCAGGCAAAACAATGAGATCGGGTATGAAATCGCCTAGGCAAAACAATGAGATCGGGTATGAAATTGCCTAGGCAAACCAATGAAATCGGGTATGAAATCGCCTAGGCAAACCAATGAAATCGGGTATGAAATCGCCTAGGCAAACCAATGAAATTGGGTATGAAATCGCCTAGGCAAAACAATGAGATCGGGTATGAAATCGCCCAGGCAAACCAATGAGATCGGGTATGAAATCGCCCAGGCAAACCAATGAAACCGGGTATGAAATTGCCCAGGCAAACCAATGAAATCGGGTATGAAATTGCCTAGGCAAACCAATGAAATCGGGTATGAAATTGCCTAGGCAAACCAATGAAATCGGGTATGAAATTGCCTAGGCAAACCAATGAAATCGGGTATGAAATTGCCTAGGCAAACCAATGAAATCGCCTAGGCAAAACAATGAAATCGGGTATGAAATCGCCTAGGCAAAACAATGAGATCGGGTATGAAATCGCCTAGGCAAAACAATGAGATCGGGTATGAAATCGCCTAGGCAAAACAATGAGATCGGGTATGAAATCGCCTAGGCAAAACAATGAGATCGGGTATGAAATCGCCTAGGCAAAACAATGAGATCGGGTATGAAATCGCCTAGGCAAACCAATGAGATCGGGTATGAAATCGCCTAGGCAAACCAATGAGATCGGGTATGAAATCGCCTAGGCAAACCAATGAGATCGGGTATGAAATCGCCTAGGCAAACCAATGAGATCGGGTATGAAATCGCCTAGGCAAACCAATGAGATCGGGTATGAAATCGCCTAGGCAAACCAATGAGATCGGGTATGAAATCGCCTAGGCAAACCAATGAAATTGGGTATGAAATCGCCTAGGCAAACCAATGAAATCGGGTATGAAATCGCCTAGGCAAATCAATGAGATCACCTATGAAAACATATGAAATCGCCTATGAAATCGCCTAGGCAAAACCTATGAAATCGCCTTCTCATGAGCTAGTGGCAGCCTGTTACGATCGGCGGCGCACTTTGCCACAGTTTTATCATAAAAAGTGTAGCCACGAGTCTTCTATGACTGTTGTTTACACGTGCATCCTGTAATACATGATAATAATAGATTTGATGCCCGTGTATAAAGTGTGATACCTAAGTAGCAAAAAGGCTTTCTGAAACTAGACCCTGCACTCTCAGAGTTGAGTATTCACTTTCAAAAGGCGCAGACTCACTCCTGGAGTAAATGTTCTGTCCTCCAGGAGTGAATCCAGCCCTTTGCCAAAGTAGCCCCACTTTGGGCACTCTCAGCACTCTCAGCCCTTTGCCAAAGTGCTCAAAGGACTCAAAGTGCTATAAGGGTTTTGCTGATGTTTCTAATGTTTCCCAAAACGTTACGCCCGAAGAATCTGGAACTGGTACCGTTAACCTTGTACCTTCTGCAGCACCCGTTGTCAATGATTCTGCCACTGACAGTTCTGCGAAAAATTCAAGTAAGAGGAAGCGCGAGGTAGAGCAGACGAAGGAAAATGATGAGAATGGAGATGCAAATGGGAGATCGCAACGTAATCGCAAGCCGGCCGCTTCAAAGGAAGTCGTCACTCTTACGGACAGGGCCCTGAATAATGGAGACAACGTGGCTGCTGGTAGCTGGTTATTCTACGCAAGGGATTATCTTACCGACGAAGGACTGGGTTCGGAATGGAACGATTGTGTGACTGCCTGGATGACGTTTGAGTCGAGCTTGGCCTCTACGATATCATCTGTGAGTTTTTCGTGCTTGTTACTTAGCGGTCCACAGAAGCTAACTACTCACCAGAGTCGTCTACCTGGAGGTAAATTGCGACCGTCTATCCTCAGCCGCTGGTTGCAAACACGGCATTATCAGCACGTACCTGAAATACCCGATCCTGCTCAGTTTGCGAAGGAGTGGGTAACGTGGTGGGCTGCATTACAACCCAAAGAGCGCAAGGGGGCGTCTGTCGAGAGCCTACCCGTTCCGATGTCCGCGATACCGCCGCCCGGTGCAGACATTCGCAGCTTGCGCAAAGGGGGACCGAACGGTATTGTAACGGTCATCATTGGCCTTAAGTGGTGGGGGCAGTCTAAACATGATGTAGAAACATGGAGTCGCGCTGTCTGGGATGTGCAAGAGTGTTTGGATACCCTGGTTTCTGCTGTACAAGGTAACAGTGATGGTCCAGCGAGGAAACGTCAAAAAAAACAGTAGTATGTCGTACCCGTCTTCGCATGTAATCTTGTAATTCTTGTTGCTTGTCAATAATATCGTCTCAAGCTGTGATATATCAAATTGGCAGGCGCTCATGATACATCATATGACGCCCGAGTGAAAATGAGTGATATATCGAGCACTGAAATAACAGGGCACGATATATCATGCGAAGGCCCATGTTCTTATCTGGCTGAGTCAATATCTGTGATGTATCAATGCCTGTTACCATCGTCACCGGGATACACGAGGATACACGAGGATACACGCCACATCGAGCAGTGATATATCAAAGGCACATGTTTTGTAATGTATTAATGCCTGTCACCATTGAGTAGTCTAACTACCGTCTCTGGGACACGCAGCCTTTGTCAAACACACTAGGAGATGACATATCATCGGCAACCTCCCAGTGCATTGCTAGAAGCATGTTTTCAACTTTTTTGGTCCTGTGACGCTGGCGCCAGGCAGTAGTCACTTAGTCAAGTACTAGAGTTTGAAATCCAGAAGTTACGGTATTGAACTTCATGTATGTTGTACTAGTATGTCAGCGTACTAGTACATTTCTTATTCGGAGGCAGCCGATGCTTTGAAACAAACATGTATTGTTTCTCCTTTTATTTCTGAACATTCCTGCATGCTACATTTGATCAGATCGGACAGCGACGTGACAGTGTCGTATATTATAAGTCAATGATGGCTCCATGATTGATCCTGTCAACTGAACATTGGCAGTGGTGGTAGAAGCTCGGGCTTCTCTATTAATTAAGATTTCTAAACGTTGAGGAATTGAAACGGCGGGATTTATATATAGACGATTGCCCAATGCTGTAGGTGGGCGCGAGGCGCGATGGGTGATCTAAATATAGTATGATATATCACGGTGCTCTGTAACTGATCGGCCTTTATATATAACGCTTCGACGCTCGTTAACCGAGCGTTGATATATCATTCGGACAACATAGCCTCAAATATTCAGTTACGGTAGTCAGATTAACGTCAGAGGCGTCAGGCAGCGCTGAGGTCAAGGGGATAGTAGGTAGTCGGAGCCAGAGATTAGGCTTTGACAAGGGGGGATATCCTAGGGGTGTTGGCACCGTAATATGACAGAGGTCCGGAATATGGTGATGCTCCATCCGGTCAATCAACGGATTGTGTTGGTGGGGTCATCGGTGTCCGAGAACGAGTGGCAGTTCAGGTCCAACGGAAAGAAGAACAATTCACCTGGGGTGAGACAACCAGCAAGTTGGCGTCAGATCCATCCACAAGGTGGAGGCAGATAGGTGATATTGGTTGTATAGGGGTGAGAGGTGAAGAGATGGGAATGGGGTTGTAATGGAGTCCGAGATAAAAAGCCGAGATAACAAGCAAGTCCGGGTCGTCGAAAATGGCCACATTGAGGTAACCACTAGCACTAGTGACTGGAGTCGACGCAACTCCTAGTTAGTGCAATCCAGAGGACACCAGTTATTCGTCTGAGTCAGATGACTCCAATGGGGTCATATACTCTGATTCGGAGTCCGAAGTTTTGGAATTTGGGCTGGGGGGTGTGGGGTCTGAAGTTTCGGAGTTTGGACTGGAGGGTGTGGAGTCCGGAATTTCGGGGTTTGGGCTGGACATTGCAAAGTCCGGAATTTCGGAGTTGGGACTGGAGGGTGTGGAGTCCGAAATTTCGGGGTTTGGACTGGACGGTGCAAAGTCTGGAGTTTCGGGGTTTGGGATTGGGGAGTTGGGTGATGAATGTGAGACTGAGGAATGAGATCCGGAACTGTGAGTGGAGTGATTGTCGGGGGTAGTGGCAGAATGGTCAGTGTCATTGGCAAGTTCATTCTTGGTCAACCAATAAGCCTGATCAATTTGTTGGGCCTTGAGACGCATCTTGACAAGTGTCTTCGGCTTGCCACCACGGAGTAATTCAATCCGGTGAAACAACGAAACGGAGGTTGCGTTGGGTGCAACCTCCGAGGCTCGGTGTTTGCCGAGCGAGTTCGGCAGCACCGAAAGGTGCTCGCCCAACTTCGGTCGCACTCTCGGGGCTCAGGAACTTAGATGCGAAGTGAGGGGAAAGTAAACTGTATAAAACTAACTACGACGGGGTATATAAACTACATGCCTCGTGTGCTACGTGCGTAATACGGTCCGAAACGTATCCGATACCGAGTCTCGGAAGCTTGAGCGAGGGTTTCGGCGAGGTTTGAGTGTCGATTCCAACGTAGCCGGAATCGGTACGTTACACCCGCTGGGAACTTTTAAACGTTGACGTCCTCGTCAACCTGCGTCGCGTTGGCGAAGACCGAGATAGGACGTCGGAAGCGAGAGGAGTGTCGGCGAGGAGGGGATGGGACGTCGGAGATGAGGCGTAGTGTCGGCCGAGTAGCAGAGGCCGGTGGTGGCGTAGACAAAGTGTTGGTGTGGTCCGTGCATGTGTAGATAGTCGATGATTCAAATAAGGAGTCGGCAGTAGCGATGAGGGGCTCAGTGGTCGTCGGTAGTCTCGGAAGTGGTCGGCGTGATGTGGTGGCTGGTAGAGTGTAGGGGAGGGGCGTATCAAGGGTGCAGGGTAGTAGCAGCATGTTGGCGGTAGTCATCGTCGGCAGTAGAAAGTGAAAAGGTGTGGGTGCGCATCCCACATTTCCGGCCACCCCCGCTCGGTGAGGGGTGTACCTTGCGCTCCAGTAAATCATTCGGCGGCTCTGCGTGCTATAAAAAGGGTCCTAAGGTGATTCTGCGTTGTGCGTACTAATATCCGTTATCCAGAAACAACCCAACGTCCCCCACACTCCTATGGCGATTCGGGCTGGCTTGTTGAGGGGCTTGGTGCGGAAGGGATGCCGGTGGTGATGAGACGTGATGCTGAGGGTCCATTTGAGCATGGAATGCGCCGTTTGAACGAATACGGCTATGCCGTATACCGATCCTGGGGAGAAAAGAAAAAAAAATGCTGAAAAAAAAAATTCTTGCTCATGTGCCGAGTGTTGAACTTATAATATACGATATACATACAGTATATAGTAAATATAAGTGATATCATTAGTTTACACTAACTAATGTAATAACGCTCAGTTACTTACTCGTCTCTCAACCAATCATAATAGTGGATGATTGAGTGTGAGATAATATATTGACATGAGAATATATTCGACATATTCTCATACTCATCTACCAATCATAATAGTGGATGATTGATGATAAGAACATATTCTGACATGAGAATATCCTAGCGATATTCTCATAAGATCATCCAATCATAATAGTGGAACTATTGATGATGTGAATATATGTTGACATGAGAATAAAAGACATATATACGTTATGGTTATCGACCTATCACATTGAAGATTGATAATGTGATGAGTCAGTCAATATAATTGATGAGTCAAGTGCTGCGCAAAAGCTATGCATTGCTGTACAATAGCTGTGCATTGCTGTGGAATGACGCCTTATGAGTCAAATACCTTTGACTCATACTGATAAGACTCTTTGTACTTATTTGTAGTTTAGTAGTATATAAACTGTACTCTAGTAGCGTCAATCCTTATCCTATTATCCTCTCTACTGTCTACTGTTGAGCCCCAGCTCCAGTAAGCTCTTAACAACTCCACACCACACTCGGTAAGTAGTACATTCCATGTACTAGACTGCGCTGCTCGCTAGGGACTTGTTACCCCTAGATTCAACACCGAGGTGGAATGACGCCGGAGTGTATGAGGGTGCTGATAGTGTCCGAGAGGCATGGGACGTGGCGGCGGAAGGCTGTGGCGAGTGCGAGAAGAGAAACGAGGGGGAGGAACGTGGTCTACGCGTGTTGATGGGGGAAGGAGTGCGGCTCGGTTGGCGAATGAAGGGACAGGTTAGCGTGGAGCAATCGGCTGTACTTCGGAAGTATCCAATACACGAGGTGTGTGCAAGGGAAAGGCGTAGGCTGCGGATGGGCTGCGATGGCGGCTGATGGGGTCCGATAAGGCTGCAGCGGTGCTGGTAGGCTCCGATAGGGGAACGGGGCGCGTCAAGCTGTGGTCATCGAGCGATGGAGTGCAATGCAGAGGTGGTGCATGAGGCAGACACGTGCTGCAGTGCGGTGCATGCAGATGGGCTGCGATGGCAGTTGATAGAGCTCGATGGGATCCGATAAGGGTGCAGCGAGCTGTAAACGTTGTGCAGAGGAATATCAGCACCTGGGGCAAAGCATGACTAGCAGATGGGAGCGGACGAGAGCCGGAAGCAGGCAGTGATGTCGTTGCGCATGCCGACGAGCTGGGTACAGATGCGGCGCGTTTGGCGGTAACCAACAGACGTATGAGAGCCGGAATGAGCTGATGGGGCCGTCCAAAAGAATAAAAGCCTCCGGGGCTGTGCGCAAGTGAAAGCGAGCGTGAATGAGCGTGAGTGCAACCCGAATTGGACCGAGCGGTGGGCTCCAGTTGAAACAACGAAACGGAGGTTGCGTTGGGTGCAACCTCCGAGGCTCGGTGTTTGCCGAGCGAGTTCGGCAGCACCGAAAGGTGCTCGCCCAACTTCGGTCGCACTCTCGGGGCTCAGGAACTTAGATGCGAAGTGAGGGGAAAGTAAACTGTATAAAACTAACTACGACGGGGTATATAAACTACATGCCTCGTGTGCTACGTGCGTAATACGGTCCGAAACGTATCCGATACCGAGTCTCGGAGCTCCGATCCGAGGTTCCGAGTCTCGGAAGCTTGAGCGAGGGTTTCGGCGAGGTTTGAGTGTCGATTCCAACGTAGCCGGAATCGGTACGTTACACCGGATATGAGTCGGGAGTCCACGGAAAAAGTGATCACGGAGTGCCGGTTCATTCCATTCGGTACGAGAAGCGAGTTTGTTGAAGTCGACAATGTATGTAGTGACATGGTGATGCACCTGTTAAGCCGGCTAAATTAGCCTAATTAGCAGTGGACACCGATTGAGTGTCCAGAGCTAATTAGCGAGGTTTAAGGGCCTACGGCACACTTTCAATAACTCTGATAAATATATAGAGAGATTTTGGTTAAGTCTTTTTTCCCACAACTAAATTACCATTTCTGGAAGGTGGGGGATATGTTTGTACATGTTATGAGATGGGAATGTGATCACAACTCAGAAACAAGGGATAATTGCCTTATTTGGCAAGGTAGCCAGATTCTAAATAAGGTAAGCAAGTCAGGATACCATTTTTGGAAGGGTGTGAGGGTGCTTGTACATGTTATGGCACAATTTCCTTTTTTGGAAAAGTGTCAAACTTCCAAATAAGGCACAAAATGGGTCATTCAGGGTCGAATTTCCTAAAAAGGAAATGATTACGTAATCTCAGGGTCAATCAATTGTGTAGCCTTGGTCAGTGGCTTTCTAAATGTGGTTGTATGACAATGTTTGGTGCTGATTTCATTGAGATATTCACTGATTGATTTTCAGGGTCAAATTTCTAAAAAGGAAATTGATAATGTAATGTGTGCTTTAGCATCCAGTGGTGGGTTTCCAAAAATGGAAATAGCGCACTTCGGACTTGCCATTTTGGGAAATATCTGCTCACTGTTGCTGGTGATGAGCAGAAAGAAATTGCAATAACTCCCTTAATACTGAATGTTTTTGTGGCGCGTTTTTTGGAACATATTCCTTATATGTATATGCACCTATCCACTATGTTAGAATGTAAAAAATGCAAGTGGTTTCTGTCAGAATGCAACATGTCTTGCTCACTGTTGACAACAGTGAGGAGCAACAAATGACAATATCTCCATCAATACTGGTTATTTGTGTGGCGCTTTTTTTGGTATGTCCCCATTAGGGATATAGGAAGGTGTTTGGCATGTCAGAATACAAATAGCATGTACCAATCATGCCACAAATGAAATTGGTGTGCTCACTGTCTGCCATGATGAGCAGCCATATCTCCACCAAAACAAGATCTTTCTGTGGCGCTTTTTTTGATTTGGGATCACACATAACAAAGATAAACATTGGGAGGGTCACAACAGAGGATCCCTAGGCAAGATCAAGTGGAATCTCCCATTTATCTTGACATGTCAACTTGTCAGCCACTCTTTCTGTATCATGTTCAGTCTTTTATCATGAAACTGAAAACTACACATTAATCAGCAGGGTAATCTGCTTTCAGATACCCTGAATGACACTCTGTTATGATAAGGAATCAGAATCCAAAAAAGCGCCACAGGAAGATCTTGTTTTGGTGGAGATATGGCTGCTCATCATGGCAGACAGTGAGCACACCAATTTCATTTGTGGCATGATTGGTATGTACTATTTGTATTCTGACATGCCAAACACCTTCCTATATCCCTAATGGGGACATACCAAAAAAAGCGCCACACAAATAACCAGTATTGATGGAGATATTGTCATTTGTTGCTCCTCACTGTTGTCAACAGTGAGCAAGACATGTTGCATTCTGACAGAAACCACTTGCATTTTTTACATTCTAACATAGTGGATAGGTGCATATACATATAAGGAATATGTTCCAAAAAACGCGCCACAAAAACATTCAGTATTAAGGGAGTTATTGCAATTTCTTTCTGCTCATCACCAGCAACAGTGAGCAGATATTTCCCAAAATGGCAAGTCCGAAGTGCGCTATTTCCATTTTTGGAAACCCACCACTGGATGCTAAAGCACACATTACATTATCAATTTCCTTTTTAGAAATTTGACCCTGAAAATCAATCAGTGAATATCTCAATGAAATCAGCACCAAACATTGTCATACAACCACATTTAGAAAGCCACTGACCAAGGCTACACAATTGATTGACCCTGAGATTACGTAATCATTTCCTTTTTAGGAAATTCGACCCTGAATGACCCATTTTGTGCCTTATTTGGAAGTTTGACACTTTTCCAAAAAAGGAAATTGTGCCATAACATGTACAAACACCCTCACACCCTTCCAAAAATGGTATCCTGACTTGCTTACCTTATTTAGAATCTGGCTACCTTGCCAAATAAGGCAATTATCCCTTGTTTCTGAGTTGTGATCACATTCCCATCTCATAACATGTACAAACATATCCCCCACCTTCCAGAAATGGTAATTTAGTTGTGGGAAAAAAGACTTAACCAAAATCTCTCTATATATTTATCAGAGTTATTGAAAGTGTGCCGTAGGCCCTTAAACCTCGCTAATTAGCTCTGGACACTCAATCGGTGTCCACTGCTAATTAGGCTAATTTAGCCGGCTTAACAGGTGTGGTGATGATCCTTCATGGTGAGGTTGCTGAGTGCAGTTTCGGCGTCCCCACGGAAATCGTAAGGTCCGAAATGGTCCGTGAGCTCTTTGACAAAAGCGTTAAAATCATAGAGCCAGTCGGGAATGTCATCGATATCACCCATAATGACGGGTTCAAACCAATCTAAAGCTGCGCCTTTGAGGTAAGAGATCGCATAGCGGACCATCCTTTTGGAGATATGGCTGCTCATCATGGCAGACAGTGAGCACACCAATTTCATTTGTGGCATGATTGGTACATACTATTTGTATTCTGACATGCCAAACACCTTCCTATATCCCTAATGGGGACATACCAAAAAAAGCGCCACAGAAATAACCAGTATTGATGGAGATATTGTCATTTGTTGCTCCTCACTCATCAGGTAAATGGGGAAAAAACTAATCCTGTCTAATTTTGTCTAATTGTGTCTGATGAGGGTCAGTGCAAAGGAAGAGAGGGAAATTGGCTGGTTAGTAACCCAGGTTACAAGGAATGTAGATTATTATGATGTCATTTAACCAGTTACACAGATAGCTATACAATGCTAGACTAGCACAACATCAGTCAAAATGAAAGTCAGACCCTTATGTTAGTCAGTCTTGTTTGGGCAGCTAGATAATCAGATAGTCATACAATAACAAACAGGCAGATCACCAGAGTGCTATAAAAACAAGGTGCCAGACTACCAGACAGCTATGCAGTCAGATCACCAACCAGTGTCAGACAGTCACATTACCAGACCACTAAACAATCAGAATAATATACAGTCAGATAATCAGCTTATTAGAAACTTGCTAGACCACTAGAGAATCACATAATCATCAAGTCAGGGGGCCAGAGTCGCCAGACACCAGATGGTCAGACTAATAGGGAAGCAACTAGGCAGCCTGATAGCCAGGCAGGTGGCCAGATCACCAAAGAGAGCATGGCAGTTAGATGAATAGAGAGCCAGACACCAGACACAAGATAGCAAGATCACTAGAAGGCACTATAGAGTCAGAGAGCCAGAGAGTTTGAACAAGAGAAACCCAGCCTCCAGGCAGCTAGATACCAGATAGCCAGACTGCTAGATAATCATAGAGTCAGACCACCAAAATGTGAGGGAACCAGACAGTTAGAGTATCAGACAGTTAAACAAATAGAGTATTAAACAATCAGACAATTAGAGAGAATGAGACAGTTAGACAAATATTATGTAAGAGAGTTAGGCAATGAGAATATTAGATGATTGGACAATTAGAGTATTAGACAGTTAAACAATGAGAGCACTAGACATTTAGACAAATAGCATGTCAGACAGTCAAGTAATTGGAGTATTAGACAATTAAACAGCCAGATAGTGGGGTAATTAGAGTGTTAGACAAATAACATGTCAGACAGTCAAGTAATTGGAGTATTAGACAAATAGTATGTCAGACAGTTAGGTAATCAGAGTGTTAGACAAATAACATGTCAGACAGTCAAGTAATTGGAGTATTAGACAAATAGTATGTCAGACAGTTAGGTAATCAGAGTGTTAGACAAATAACATGTCAGACAGTCAAGTAATTGGAGTATTAGACAAATAGTATGTCAGACAGTTAGGTAATCAGAGTGTTAGACAAATAACATGTCAGACAGTCAAGTAATTGGAGTATTAGACAAATAGTATGTCAGACAGTTAGGTAATCAGAGTGTCAGACAAATAGTATGTCAGACAGTTAGGCAATTAGACAGTAAAACAATTAGTGTGTCAGACAACAAGCCACTTAGTTTATGAGATAGTTAGAGTACCAGACAAATAGTATGTCAGACAGTTAGGCAATTAGCCAGTAAAACAATTAGTGTGTCAGACAACAAGCCACTTAGTTTATGAGATAGTTAGAGTACCAGACAAATAGGACATCAGACCTTGATGTTAGACAATATTGGGATTCATAATATTAGTACTACAGGACAACAACAACAACAACAACAACAAAGGGAGGATGACAACAATGAAGGGAGAACGCAACGGAGGACGACAATGACGAAGGGAGGATGAAGGGAGAACACAACAAAGGAGGACGACAACAATGAAGGGAGAACAACAATGAAAGAACACAACAAAGGGAGGATGAAACAATGAAGGGGAAACAACAACAATGAAAGAGCGACGACAGCGACGACGACGACGACAATGGCGACGACCCCAATGAAGGCGACGACCCCAATGAAGGCGACGACCCCAATGACGACGACGACGACGACAATAGAAAAGGGAGGGAAAGTAACAATGGAGTACGACAAAGGTGAAGAAGGAAGGAAGGAAAGAAGGGGGGAAGAAGGGGGGAAGACGATGAAGGGAAAGGTGGAGAGGGGCCCTTTTATAAACTCAAGCCTGGCCATGGGAAAGTTACGCAATGGCCATGGGAAAGTTACGCAACAGCCATGGGAACGTTATGCAATGATGATGGGAAAGTTAGCGCCATGAACCGTTCACTTGGTGGATGCAAATAGTCCATCGAGCTATCATCTGTTCGGAAAGGCAACACGGTGGATGGAAGAGCGGCAGAGAGCGGTTGCCACTGTGCAGGAGCATAGCGATAACGAGGTGCCCGAGCCGAGATCATGGCCATTTCGGAGGAGATCGCCTAGTACTAGTACTACTAATAGGAGGACGACGAGAGCTGCTGTGACAAGTAGACAGGCGCCGGCACCGAGGTTGCATGGTTGACCGTAGGGCGCGAACTGGGTGATTTCCCAGAGTCGGTTCATCATCGCGGTACGCCAGAAGCGGGTGTTTGGGCAGTTTGATGGCTCGAACCCTAGACCAAGTCTCACAGATGAAGCGAAGGCTTCGGACGTGAAGAAGAAAGCTTATGCAAAAGAATTAGCGGCGTGGCAAGATAAAGAGGACCTGGTGTTATATTTGCTTGCCCAGAAACTCCCGGATTCAATTTTCTCGAAGTATATGAGCAAGACCACAGTTGCCGAGATGTGGGCTGCGCTCGTCGCCGAATTCATGCACAAGTCGATGTTGATGAAGTCACATCTACATTTGGAGTTTATGAATATGCATTACGAGAAAGACACCGACTTACGGACACAATTCGATAGGGTTCGTATGCAATACGTGGCCCTGCTAAACGTTGGTGTTGCCGTGAGCGAGGATGATAATCCCTCGCTCGTTATCAACTTCGTTCCGGCCGAATTATCTTCTTTCATGGCTCAAGTCTCTGCGAGTATGAAGGTGTTGACGATGATGCACTCGCCAACTGTGAGTAATACTGCGGGAGATGGTGTGGGCAAGTCGGCAGATATTGCATTGGACGCCGACTCGTCGTTAATGCAGATGGCCGTGGAGGAATGGGATAGACGGGAGGCTGAGCGGAAGTCAGCTTCAGGACAAACGGATAAGGAAAACGATACTGTTCTTGCGACGGCTTCAGCTTCGGATGAACCTGAGGCAGAGTCAGGTGGGCGGAAGTACCGGAAACGCGGGAAACCAGGCGTTTGCTGGAATTGCGGGGGCATAAACGCGATGCCTGCCCCAGTCCTAATATAGCTAGTGATGAAGAACGTTCTGAGGGAACATGTCAATCAGAATCTGACGAGAGCAGAAGAGACGTACCTGGCGTTTCCCGTTCAAGCTCTAACTCCGAGAGGTCGAAAGATTCAGATGTGGACGCCATGTTGGATGAAGACTTGGATGATTCTGGAGATTCTGAAGCCCTGCCTGCATTAGCTATTGGAGCCATTATCGAATTGGAGACTTACGGAGATATAAACGAGGTTGACGAGACTGATTTCGTGGACGAAGTCGAGGAATCCTGTGATTTCTTGACTGAACTTGACCCTGACGAGATACTGGACGTGGACGACGTTGCCAGTGATGTCCTTTTTCCATCAAATTCATCTTTGCCCCCACCGCATCTCCATTTGGCGATTGCCAAACGTATTGAAGAGCGATCTGACCTGGAAACAGTCGTGATCCCTGCTGAACTTAAAACTGAAGAGGTCGACGTACCCTGTGGTTTTGATGACTCGAGCACAAGTCATCATGTGCTGAATTGTCGCGAGGAACCTGTTGATGCTGTCGTCGAAAAGTCGTCGAAGCTGTCTGAGGCGCCAAATGCCCTTGAGGGCCGGATCAGTTTGGATGCCGGTCGTTGGGATTCGCCTGATAGAAGTTCGGCTAACAAAACTAGAGCGGGAGGCGATGCAGTCCAGGCACGAATACCGGATTCAGGGGGAGTATGGTCGGCCGTATGTGTTTTGATGGTTGCGGCAGTCATTGTCGGCATGGAGAACCTGGAAGATGAGTTCTACGTGAGTTGAATGAAGAAACAAAAGATCTAGGACAATGTACCTCAAAACACCGATGCTCGGGCGATCACGGAAGGCACGCAGTTGATTGCGTTCGACGCCAAGGCCTATCCTAATGATCCCGATGAAGACCCGGGTGGTTTACCTAACGATGGGATTCCGTTCGCATGGATTGAAGACGTTGGACGTGATATCTATAGACGTGAAAGAGTCTCCGTTAGCACCAGAGAATTTTTTTAAATTATTGAAGAACAAGACTTACCGGTTGCGGACTTGATCATGGATGAGTCCAGGGGGAGTGAGGATAGAGGACTCAACCCCGATGACAGTCCTATTGGTGTGTCGAAGCTATTGCGAGGACGATTCTGAGTTGCGTTGTTTAAGAGAAGAGGGGGATGAAGCTGTAGAAGCAGGAGGGGCCTGATGGACTATAGAATGGGACATTGTGTGCATTGACCAGAGAAGAATACGAGGCAAGATTGGAAAGAAACCAGAGCGCCGACAGAGTGAGGAGCTTATTGCATGGTCCGGACAATTAGGCGTGTATCTGGAATCGACAAGTCGACGTCGAGTGTGATGCCGGGGTGGATTGGATTGCGATACTCGGGGAGATGATGACGATGGTGATGATAATTGGAGATTTCGTTCGATCTCGGGCAGGTGAGATGGTTTCTGTTCGTTTTTATCGCGAGGACGATTCTGAGTTGTGTTGTTTAAGAGAAGTGGGGGATGGAGCTGTAGAAGCAGGAGGGGCCCGATGGACTATAGAATGGGAAATTGTGTGCATTGACCAGAGAAGAATACAAGGCAAGATTGGAAAGAAACCAGAGCGCCGACAGAGTGAGGAGCTTATTGCATGGTCCGGACAATTAGGCGTGTATCTGGAATCGACAAGTCGACGTCGAATGTGACGCCGGGGTGGGTTGCGATACTCAGGGAGATGATGACGATGGTGATGATAATTGGAGATTTCGTTCGATCTCGGGCAGGTGAGACAGTTTCTGTTCGTTTTTATCGCGAGGACGATTCTGAGTTGCGTTGTTTAAGAGAAGAGGGGGATGAAGCTGTAGAAGCAGTTGCCGAAGAAATTATTGTTGAAGATGTCGTTGGTGATGAAAGTGGCGATAGCAGTTGGGTGATCACCACAGTTGACTTGATAGGTGGAATACCATGGATCCTTGAGGCGAAGGTGCTGGGTCGTTGGGCAACGCTATTGAGCGTTGATTGGACCGCTTTCTGGAGGAATTAGATTGCGTGGATCGTTACAGTCGTCGTTCCTGTCTTTTGGATCTATTCCTTGGTCCTGGTCGTCAAAGATGAAGAACTGCTTACCCGCCCGCTATCTTTCGCATTTCGCACTCCATGCGTCGCTATTGTCGAGAAAACTATTTTTGCGATGGTTGATCTTTATGGTTTTCTGGTCGATCCCGGCCCCTGCCTGTCGATAGTTGGATGCTTCAAGTCGTCATCGGAGTTCGCGTTCATGCTGAAGAACGCTTGGCTCGGAGTTTTGGACGTGGTTAGGTGCACCTCGTGTGGTACACGCATTCAAGACGATGGCGGTGATAACGCGTATGACGTGGGAAACCGTTGACTTAGCGCGGGATTGATGAACATTCACTTCAGACTGGTGTATTGGTCAAATACCGAGCTTATAGAGAATCGAGAACTTACTGGCGACAGACAAATGTTTCGGATCACCACCATGATGAAATTTTGAAGATGGTCGAGCGCCGGATGACTTGGACTTCCGATTATTTTGCTGATGAAGATTATTGCACAGCGTTTTGCAAGTTTCTTGCATGAGGATGTTGTCATTGGCAGTGTCTGAGCCGACGCCAAAGAAGACGGCGTTCGGGGTGAAGGTTATGACATGTTTGGCGCCAGAAGTTACCGAAACCGCGATTTCGAAACCCCGGAGGTTCAGCTATTCAACTAGTACTACTAGTATCAAGTGCAGGAGTGATATCGATTACGACAAGTTGACATTGATCACGACTAGTACTAGTACTACTATTAATGACTCGCTGTGCGTCTCAAGGATCATGCCATTCGCCGTGATGTCTCGACTGATCAATAGATTACTTCGTATTGCAATATTTCCTCCCTTTTTGGGCCGTGTCAGCTTTTGCGCTTGCTTTGTCCTGAGCTTACATCGTGATATCGTATGCAGCACGAAGGAGTGAGCACGAGAATGTGTCGGATCATATTGATATGCTTGAATTCGTTTTGCATCACCCGAGATTGTCTAGTCCCAGAACGGATATGGTCCATATGTTGGATTTGGATACAGCCTGTGTTCCCGACATTGTATTTAACGAATGCATCGCCAGAATGATTGCAGTCGTTCCTGTCATTCTTCTCCCTGCCTCCCGCACCACGTTGACAGAAAGAAATGGCCGGTGCCGACAATAAATGTGCCAATAGCTCGACGCGTCGCGTTGAAACAACGCAAGAGAGGCTGACTTGGGGTGCAGCCTCCGAGATGCGATGCGGCCGGCGAGTTCGGCAGCACCGAAAGGTGCTCGTCCGAGCTCGGTCGCACTCGTTGACTCTCGGAACGTAGATGCGAAGTGCGGGGGAGAAGAAGATTTATAAAACTAACTACGACAGGGTATATAAACTACATGCCTCATGTGCTACGTGCGTAATATGGTCCGAAACGTATCCGATACCGAGTCTCGGAGCTCCGATCCGAGGTTCCGAGTCTCGGAAGCTTGAGTGAGGGTTTCGGCAAGGTTTGAGTATTGATTCCAGCATAGCCGGAATCAATATGTTACAGCGTCTCCCGAGGTGAAGCATCGCAGCCACGAAAGTTCGTCTGACTTTATGAGCTCGACGTTTGTTCTGACGGTCTCAAGGAACAAATCGGCTCGCGCCACTCCCACGACCTCTCCAAATCTTGTGACCTCTCCGTCGAAGCACAGGCGTAAAGTCACCTCTTCTGACGAAGACGAATCGTGCGTTTATTACTCCCACTATCGTTCCAGCTGCCATTGACATTGAGACAATTGTAGAAATTTTGGGCCACCTGTTGGGGACGGGAAATCGTCGGCAGCCGATGCTAAGGATTCGAATGCGTACATTTTATCTTGTCCTTTGGACACCCTAAATGCTGAAACCTTTTCAGCTCAACGGTTAGTGAGCTTGTTATTAATGACGACGATGTCACAATGCACGTATCATTTGATCTTTTTTGCCGTGTTTTTTTCTTTACTGAACAACCCTGTTCGCAGGTGCCCTCCTGGGACTACACGACCCACGCCTGAGGAACCACCCTCCACCCCCGCAAATAAGTTAAAGTTCAAACGAAAGCGAACGAGTGGAAATTTGTCTGACTCCGACTCACGGTATGTTTGTCCTCATCTCACAAAGACTATCATTCAGCTCGTATTAAGCAACAATAATCGTGAGGATTCGCCTCTGTCTCCACCGCCTGTCAAAAAACGTGGTCGGAAGCGACCCGCACCGTACACCTCCCTATCCGGTCGGATATGATCATTTGTTTAACACATTTCAGTATCGTGGAATCCCTTTCGGACTTGTCCCCGAATTCAGAAGACTTGGCAGTCGAGAATCATAGCGAACACTCTTTGAGAGAACGCGCTCGAGACAAGGGAACCCGTAAAGCCGCAGACGTGAAGACTCTTGATTCTTACTCCGACATTCCCAACTCTGGCTCTGCACACATGAAGACAATTTTAGCCAATTTGTTTACCATGTCAGAGAACGTCATACTAGACGATTTACTCATACAGGATTATCCAACACTTCCGTTGTTAAGGTAACGATCTATATTCTCCCTCTGCATCTCATATATTAATGTTCTAGGAATTCAACACTTATTTCGTACGTCGGTTCCGAGGAAGAAGAGCACACCATGATTTTATACTCGACCGCCATGAATGAATTGGATAGCAAAGATGGAAGTTGGGCGTATGTTGACGTTTCACTTTTTTTACATCCCGTCACCAACACTTCTTCTTTCTTCAGTCGTTTTGAATCTGCTGTCAAATTTGCCAACTCGGGGCCTTTTATAAACCCTTCTCGAGCATCCTTGCATCTGGTCGCTCGTGATTCGAGCCGAATCACTCTTGCGAGCACCACAGGTCGCAGCAAAACTGCAGTCTTTCTAACGACCGGACTTTTAGTAAATTCTTCATTGCGCAAGTCAGCGGGGAGTGGCTACAACAATACTAACAATGTAAAGTTTTAACTGATCCTGACCTTCTCCGTTGTTGACCTATTGTCGCATTAGGTTCATCAAGTTATGTTAACGCCTCTTACTGGTGAATTCGAATGCGCCGCCACGTTTATCGGAACAGTCTTTGAACAGGACGACTATCATTGCCTTTTGAGGGAAGGGTCCTTTGTCTTTTCTACGCGGCCAGAAGGAGGGAACGATAACAAGTTTACGGTACCATCCAGTAAGTCTCGCCGCTCGACGTACACCACTGTAACCTGTTCTACATTGCTGTTAATAGAGTCCAAAGCCCGTACAAGTCTTCATGCCGCAAGACCCGCCACCGTCGCAAGTGGATCGAAACACTCGTCGAATTTCCCCGCCTCCCTTGGATTCAACGATGAAGGTGGGATCTGTCTCTCATTGCCGTGCGCTGCATTGGTTCATGACATTTGCTGTTGAACTAGTTGCAATTTATGATGTCCGAGATCAGCCTGACTTTCGGATAACGCCATCGTTCTTGAAAACTCTCAGTCAATTACCATGGTTTCGGAAGGACAAAGTTGACCCCTCGGACAATAAATATATTGCAACTGTAGGTTATTCTCTGAATAGCTGGTCCAAGACATACCGGGGACTAAACCAATTCTGCGTTTCTATGAATATCTTGTTTTTGATTCTTTTGGGCGAAAGAACGGCAGGAGATGGTGACTGATTTAACTCTCGTACCTCGTTTCTCCCCTTCAATGTTTTATAGAATAAGGAAATGTGATAACTGTCAGCTGGATTGTGATATGTTTTGTGAACGATTTTATGATCTCGTTCAGACGAACATGTGTGACTAGTCTAACACTAGTCCGCCTCACTCTCAGCAACATCCGGACGAACAAGCGCCTCAGTTGACCTTGTTTTCCCATGTAGACTATTGTCACGGTCATGACTGCCTTCGATTGATCGCAAGCTCCTTAGCGACGTCAGTGATGGCCTTCTATATCTTTTTCTCCAGTTTTACGTGTCCTGTCTCTCTCCATCCATATCTCAACATCCTCGCCCATCTCGTTCGTGCGCAGAGGCAAATACTAGTAGGAAAATATGGCAGACCTGTCACAGCTATCACCAACACCTTTGAAAACGACGGTCTCCGTGTTTTTAGATTGTCCCCAATCTGGTGATGTCTCAAGTTACTCGCACTGAATTGACTGCAAACCGACTCGTGAGGGACCAAAAAACCGAACGATTTGAACATTGTTTCCATCTTTTGAGTATTGTTGATTTCATTTGACTTGCCTGTACATGCGAATGATGCGCAATTCAACAACGATGTCATATACTTTTCGGAGTTTCCCACACACGTCTTCAGCAGTCTCATCGTCACCTCCTGCCAACCGTAAGCCTAAACCCAATCTTTCACACTGCGACCGACCAGAAAAAAGCATCGATCCCTCGAGCGACTTCCTGTTTCTTCGACAGGTCATCAATCTCGTCCTCTTGGCGTTTTGTCCGAAACATCATTTTGAGTGCTTCTCCGACCAGGGCGTCGTTCCTGCCCAGTTGACTCTCCAATTTGTGGATCCAATTGTGCGCTTGCAAAGTCTCCGGATAGACATTCGGTACGGGCTTGCTTGGCATGTTAGGTGTGCCATTGCCGGTAGATAGAATAGTGTCCAACGTATTGATATTATTCATGAAAGATACATTCAAATGACCTTCGTCTTCTACACTCGTGCAAGGGTACATCAGACACTCTATTCAGGCAATGCTCGGGAACATACGTACTATTGGTTGATAAGTTGATACTCATTATGGTCGACATCTCAACCGGTATTGATCGTTCTTCCTAACGATACCCGACCCGACGAGAATCTCCTTATCGTTCCCTCAATGACATTTTCCGCATGACTTTGTTGATTGAGACCAGATTCGATACTGATCAGCTGATCGGCTGGGCGGATCATCGGATGATGGGCGCTGATAAGTGAAAAATACAAAGGGGAAGATGTATGAATCAATGTGATGCGGTCGACTGTGAAAGCAGGTTAGTTAACATCATTCTCTATTACTGAAACTGTTAGACGCACTTTTTGTAAACATGGGATCATCCACACTTGCATCGCCCATATCTCTCGTTTTCCAATCTATCCGCATCGTTTAGTGAAGTTGAAGGTACTGTATGCCTGACTTCCATGGTTTGTAAGTGCTAATAATGGTCAATAGTGACCGTCCGTCGGTCAGTGAATCTTGGTTCTTAGTTGCGAAACGGGAACCAATCATTTGACTACAAACTCGTCAAGGTGAGAGTCAACGAAATATGGCGAACAACGCACCATTTTTAATCCGGCAAACGAGTATGTCAAGCCTAAAGTCCTAAGTTGCCGGATTGAGAACAACAGACGTAGTTCTGGGTGGTAAAATACGCACGGCTAAGATGTTCGTCAACACAAGATCTCGCCTCTCTTTGCCCTTTGACCTTGTTCGCCTAACGTCACACCGTCGTCCAGTGCGTCCGAGTCCCTTTACGAGGTCGTTACAAGCCCCGTCTTACGCGATGTCATCGACTTGATGATATGACTCGGCCATGTGAGCGATGAAGCAGGTTGACTAAATATGGCTAAATATGTTACAGTGACTCAAAAAATTGTCCCAATGTTTGGCACTTTTTGCTTCTGTGTGTCCCAATGTTTGGCACTTTTTGCTTCTGTGTATCATAGCATCACATCAAGGCCAAATAGAGCCAAAGTATAAGTGTACGTAAGAAAGGTCTACATCTTGGCTACGTGACGAATCAAAAATTATGTAATTTGATGCTGTTCCCAAGATGTTACAGCCAATTCAATTTGGTGACTCATTGGGACAATGTAAGGACGGTGATCCTAATTGGGACGGAGCCCGGGAACTAAGCCGCGGACAGGGAAGGATGGAGTATAACGGAGTCCGGGACGTAGTGGGGAAAGGCTAGGCTTCAGCGTGCAAGCTGCGCCGTGCTAACGTACGTCTTGCCTAAACTTCTGGAGAACGCTCTGGAGTCCGGGATGGAGTCCGGGACCAGAGTCCGAAGGGCGAGCGGTCTGGGTGAGGTCTGAGACGATGAAAGACAGGGAGTCAATACGAGTTGGGGCACAATCCAAGTCGATATTCGGACTACTGTATGAATACAAGTGAGGCCTTATATACGTAGTCCGACAAGGGGTTCTATGGCCGTGTTCTGATAAGCGAGGAAACCATAGAGATATGGAACAGGAAGTGGAGTAGAGCATATGGTACGAAGGGATAATGATACCAGTGATACCCGAGATGAAACAAGAGGTGAAACAAGTATGGAGAATATGTAGAAAGGAACTTAGCGAATATGCACGGAGTTGTGACGGAGTTGTGACGGAGTTTGTCACGGAGTTTTCGGAGTTTTGGCATAGGCTTGATATGAGATGCGACATGGGTGGAAAGTGGTCATGGGTATAGTCAGGAGTCCATCGGGGTCCGAGGTCATGGAGTTTGGGTGGAGTCTGGAACGGGATATGACAGACAATTATTTGACTTGGTATCAGAAATACAGAAAATGCTCAATCCAGTGCTTTGTATTGCCCCCCTTGGTCTTGGTAAATGCTTTTGACCTTGTAGGCATACTTTCCATTGATATCTGACACACATCTGGCTCTATATCATCCCACACACCTGCCATGTCCCATCTCCTCTGCTCAGCAGGAAAACATCCTCTCCCTTGTTTCCAATGGTTTCCCCACTTGTCATATTGCCTCTATACTTGGTCCTGGCAAGTATACCATCTCCACAATTATTCAGGAACACCTTCCTAATCAACAAATTTCTTTGCTGGTCATCCTTCCAAGCTCTCTCCTATCTATCCTCACCCAAATCACCACTGGGAAGGCTGCTAATGCTGTTCAGGTCACCAAACTTGTTGGCATCATCAACTCCCATCCACTCCACCCACAAACAGTCAGAACTGTGCTTAAGTAGCAGTTGTTTAAGGCTGTGACAAAGAAGAAAAGCCATGTGAACAGGGGGGAAATAATAGGCCTTTGCTCTGAGGCACAACCAGTGTTCTGTGGAGGGCTGGAAGAGGGTAATTTGGTCAGGTGAGACTAAGGTTAACAGTATTGGGTCATATGGGGAGTAGTTGATGTGGAAGCAAGTGGTGGATAGGTTGATTGATAGGGAGGTCCAAGGAACTGTGACATTGGAGGGTGGGAACATCATGGTATGGGGTTGTATGGGCTGGAATGGTGTGGGTAAAGTTACTGAAGTTGAGGGGAGGATAGATGCTGACCAGTATGTGTCCATTTGGACCACCTCTGACTACTCAGTATAGAGGAATCTGGGATTGCTGATGGGGAGCACATTTTTAAGAAAGGCCATCACCCCAAATACACCTTCAGAAAGGCTAGATACTGGATGAAAGAGGACAATATCACTCTTCTGGACTGACTTCTATAGTATCCAGACCTTAATCCTCTGGCATCACATCAAATTGCACTCAGTGTGCAACCATGAGCCGGAGATTGGGAGATTTGAGAGGGAGTGGCAGATGTGGGATGATATAGAGCCAGATGTGTGTCAGATATCAATGGAAAGTATGCCTACAAGGTCAAAAGCAGTCACCAAGACCAAGGGGGGCAATACAAAGCACTGGATTGAGCATTTTCTGTATTTCTGATACCAAGTCAAATAATTGTCCCAATGAGTCACCAAATTGAATTGACTGTAACATCATGGGAACAGCATACAATTACATAATTTTTGATTCGTCACGTAGCCAAGATGTAGACCTTCCTTACGTACACTTATACTTTGGCTCTATTTGGCCTTGATGTGATGCTATGATACACAGAAGCAAAAAGTGCCAAACATTGGGACAATTTTTTGAGTCACTGTAGATAACTTCATTCTCCGGTCATCACACATTGTTATATGCTTAATCGAGTGTGATTGTGGGTTTGTTGAGGCACTGACCGTAGGTAGAATAATGCCAACTGGTGCACTCCGGGTCTTCCGGATGTGTTGTGACGTGACGGCCGAAGTCTGCTACCCTGTCTCATATTTGTATTGCCTTCGCTCTGTGCTCTCTTTCGTATTTCCATCAGAACAGCTCAAAGCTTCAAAGCCCCAAATGTCTAGTTATATTAGAATCCTCGATCAACTCATACATACAATACACGACGGAATTGGAGAAGATCTTACTCTGGGTTGCAACGAATGTAGAGAGATCACTCTTGGGACTGCTGGATATGGTACATTTTACACGTCTCTCATTTATTCTAGCTACTGTACCAAGACGAAATTTCACAGATTTGGATGGACTTTAAATGGAATGTTGGATTTACAAGTTTCTCTGCCATCTTCCGGTGCCTTCTACATTCTCTCTGTTCCGATGTATATACTCATCCAGTGCTGTTTAGATACATCACTTTGAAGATTCAAAGGACAATCATATTGATCTTGGAGGCAAACCTTCAAGGTTCATGCAGCTGCATCTCCCAGAAGATCTTTAAGGAAAGATTTTATACTACCCAAAGTATGTTCATCATTTTTTAAATCTTCATACGGTGTGTTAAATGTTAGCAAGACCTAGTTTTTGTTCTACGCCTTTATGAGGGTGTGCCATTCCTCCCAGATTTTGATCATTTGTATATCCATGCAAGTTGCATTGTATGGACTGCCCTTTTGATGGGTGCTATATTGGCCTATCATATTTTGTGTGATAGACCTGCCCAAAAAAAGGGTGCATACTGCAATGTCCACATGTTTTTAACTTGCTTCATTGCCCTGAGAAAGGGTGCAATTTGTAATTGGATCAGGTCTTATTTGACAGCATGTAGACAGTGTTTTAGTGCTGCTGAATCTCATGAGACTGTGGTGTGTCCTGTATTATTTCATCCCATTGGTGGAGGGAAAAGAGGCATTGTGCCATTTTTGACCATGTTGAGGTACCTTCCCTCAATGGTCCCAACCCAGCCACTTGAATCTTGTGAATTCCGGTACTGTGATCATATTATTCCAAGTAGTGTGGACCTCAACATCGGTATTTCCGAAAACAATTTATTGTCTGTGCAGTTCCCTTTGCCAGAACTTTTAGACTTCATCACTATGCAAGAAGGCTGACAGATTGCTCTTCTTCATTCTATCAACATTACCCGTGTTACTAGGAAATCAGAAATTCGTGATCTTTTCTCATCTCATTTGTGTAGTGTTGACTGTGCCAGGTATATCTCGCGATTCCTTGTCGTCTCTTACTATGATTTACTTCGTGCCATGGAGATTCAACGCACAAATAAATACAATGAGAAAAAGTCCATCAATATTATGTGCCAATTGTCCCCCTCCCAAGAGATTGAGGCTTCTATTCCCTCATTTCCACCTCTACCTTTGACTGCACATAACATTCATCATGTAATATCAACTGCTTGCAAAAGAATGCAACCAAATGTATTGGAGGAGGCTGGATGTGCTGTTTGTGGACAACTCACACCTGTCAGACAGCTTTTGGACACCTACCCAGCTGACCAAAAACCTCTAATTAGAGATGGACAGATCCCCTGTCTCCATCTCTAGTTAGAGGCTTTATTTGAAATCACAGGCTACCTCAGATAATTGTGGACATAAAATAAATATTTCTGAATTACAAGTCCATTTTCCCACACCAGACATATTGCCATTTCTGGAAGGTGGGGGATGTATTTGTACATGTTTTGACATGGGAATTTGACCACAACTTAGGAACAAGGCATAATTGCCTTATTTAGTTAAGATAGGCAGATTTCAAATAAGGTAAGCAAGTCAGGATACCATTTTTGGAAGGTGGTGAGGATATTTGTACATGTTTGTACATAATTTCCTTATTTGGAAAGAGAGAGCTAGATGCCAAATGAGGCAAAATAATTGATTTCAGGGTCGAATTTCCTAAAAAGGAAATGATGACATAATTTCAGGGTCAATCAATTGTGTAGCCTTGGTCAGTGGCTTTCTAGATGTGGTTGTATGACACTGTTTGGTGC
Source organism: Amanita rubescens (assembly GCA_015039365.1). Taxonomy (NCBI): domain Eukaryota; kingdom Fungi; phylum Basidiomycota; class Agaricomycetes; order Agaricales; family Amanitaceae; genus Amanita; species Amanita rubescens. Next base: position 2,458 of record WION01000086.1, on the reverse strand, counting down.
TCATTTCATTGAGATATTTGCTGATTGATTTTCAGGGTCAAATTTCTAAAAAAGGAAATTGATAATGTAATGTGCACTTTAGGATCCTATGGCGCATTTCCTAAAATGGAAATAGCGCACTTCGGACTTGCCATTTTGGGAAATATCTGCTCACTGTTGGTGATGATGAGCAGCAAGAAATGGTGGTATCTCCCTTGATACTGACTATTTTTGTGGCACGTTTTTTGGAATGTATTCCTTCTATATATATGCATGTATTCACTATGTTAGAATGTGAGAAATGCTAGTGGTTTATGTCAGAGTGCAACATGTCTTGCTCACTGTTGACAATGGTGAGGAGTAAGAAATGACAATATCTCCACCAATACTGGTTGTTTGTGTGGCGCTTTTTTTGGGATGTCCCCATTAGGCATATAGGAAGGTAGTTGGCATGTTAGAATGCAAATAGTATGCACCAATCATGCCAAAATAAAATTGGTGTGCTCACTGTCTGCCATGATGAGCAGCCATATCTCCACCAAAACAAGATCTCCCTGTGGCGCTTTTGTTGATTTGCAATCACATAACACAAAGATAAACATTGGGAGGGTCTCAACAGAGGATCCTTAGGCAAGATCAAGTGGAATGTCCCATTTATCCTGACATGTCAACTTGTCAGCCTATGTTTCTGTATCATGTTCAGACTTTTATCATGAAACTGAAAATTACACATTAATCAGCAGGGCAATCTGCTTCCAGACACCCTGAATGACATTCTGTTATCATAAGAAATCAACATCCAAAAAAGCGCCATAGAAAGATCTTGTTTTGGTGGAGATATGGCTGCTCATCATGGCAGACAGTGAGCACACCAATTTTATTTTGGCATGATTGGTGCATACTATTTGCATTCTAACATGCCAACTACCTTCCTATATGCCTAATGGGGACATCCCAAAAAAAGCGCCACACAAACAACCAGTATTGGTGGAGATATTGTCATTTCTTGACTCCTCACCATTGTCAACAGTGAGCAAGACATGTTGCACTCTGACATAAACCACTAGCATTTCTCACATTCTAACATAGTGAATACATGCATATATATAGAAGGAATACATTCCAAAAAACGCGCCACAAAAATAGTCAGTATCAAGGGAGATACCACCATTTCTTGCTGCTCATCATCACCAACAGGAGCAGATATTTCCCAAAATGGCAAGTCCGAAGTGCGCTATTTCCATTTTAGGAAATGCGCCATAGGATCCTAAAGTGCACATTACATTATCAATTTCCTTTTTTAGAAATTTGACCCTGAAAATCAATCAGCAAATATCTCAATGAAATGAGCACCAAACAGTGTCATACAACCACATCTAGAAAGCCACTGACCAAGGCTACACAATTGATTGACCCTGAAATTATGTCATCATTTCCTTTTTAGGAAATTCGACCCTGAAATCAATTATTTTGCCTCATTTGGCATCTAGCTCTCTCTTTCCAAATAAGGAAATTATGTACAAACATGTACAAATATCCTCACCACCTTCCAAAAATGGTATCCTGACTTGCTTACCTTATTTGAAATCTGCCTATCTTAACTAAATAAGGCAATATGCCTTGTTCCTAAGTTGTGGTCAAATTCCCATGTCAAAACATGTACAAATACATCCCCCACCTTCCAGAAATGGCAATATGTCTGGTGTGGGAAAATGGACTTGTAATTCAGAAATATTTATTTTATGTCCACAATTATCTGAGGTAGCCTGTGATTTCAAATAAAGCCTCTAACTAGAGATGGAGACAGGGGATCTGTCCATCTCTAATTAGAGGTTTTTGGTCAGCTGGGTAGGTGCTTTTGGAGTTGAGTAGCATTCAGACTATCTTTCCATTCTAAATGTGTCTGGTATGACCCGACAGGAGCGACAATTGGCATCTGACTCAGTTTTGGAACATAGTTATGTCATTGATCACACCTGTACCCATGTTTGTAACTTCTGCCATGGATTTATAATGAAGAAAAAAATTCCCCCCCATTCATTGGCATCAGGCTTGTGGCTAGGCTCCATTCCCCCTATACTATCTTCTTTGCATTTTGTAGAGAAAATGCTGGTCGCACGCATATGTCACTCATGCTGTGCTATTAAAATAGCATCAGGGATGAGAAAGATGAAAGCAAATGCCGTGGCATTTCAGTCACCAATCTCTAAGATATATGATGTTTTGCCTCCTCCACGATCAGACCTGGCTGAGGTCCTAGCAGTAATATTCACGGGCCCTTACAAACCCACCACAAGTGATTTTGCTAGAACTCCACTTCTGGTCAGAAGGAATCATGTTAAACTTGCACTTCAGTGGCTCATTCTCAATCATAAAGATTATGAATATGTAACATTTTCAGAAGCTAACTTGCGTGAGTATCCTGAACACATTCCTCCTGTGTCCATTGAGTATCAAGTAAAGGATAGCAACAAAGATC